>CM023952.1:17074259-17123522 GCA_013407115.1 Glycine latifolia | reverse complement strand
CCCCCCCCCCCCCCCCCCCCCCCCCCCCCCAAAAAAAAAAATAAGTAAATAAATAAAATCCATCCAACCAAAATTGATTTTCATCAAAATCCAAATAAGGCTAAGAGAAAATACAACACAATGCAAAACACTTAATAAGTTGTTAAGATTTAGTTGATTCATAGTAAATAGTAGCGCATAAATTGCTAGAATTAGACACATGTTATTGCCTAAGACACCCATTATTACTAACTAGCATAGCATTCCATTAAAATGGATCCATCTATCGCATTCAACACCACAAGTACAAACAAAATAATAAATAATAAAGAGAAAAACAGCAACAAATCAAAGCAAGTACCAACCCTAGGTAACATCTTCTTATTGTGACACATTGACAGCCTTATTTACCTCCTCCCTTGACGGACAAATCAGGAAGCAACAACCTGTGAGCAAAACGGAGGAGCTGTTGCAGACCTTGATCTGGTGAGTGGTGATGACAAGGAGTGTGGGATGGAGAATGACAGGCGATGGTGCTCGAGTCAATCACGGTCACCACCGACGAACGAGGCAATGACGAGCGACAGGGTAAAGGTAGCCATGAGGCAACGATGGACGAACGACGAAGCAATGACGGTAGCCACTCTCTCTCAGACTCTCTCTGCCTCTCTCACAAGTCACTTCACTTTTCTCAACCACTCACTTAGTCACTCACTTTGTAAATATCTATTGAATATTTACATTTTTTTATTATTGGGTTGTTGGCCCGGTGGGCTAGCCCAGTCCTGGCCCAAATTTGGCCCGTATTTTTATGGATCAGGTTGGCCAGACCCGTTTTAGTTTAGTGGGTTGAAAATGTCAACCTACCCTACTTTTTTTTGTGGGCTAAACGGGCTGGCCCACCAGGCCAGGCCCATTTTGCCAACCCTAGGAATGCTACCACTGAGTAATGTGACCCTTAAATCTCAAAAACTTCTAATTAATAAAATTTGGATTAAATTTTGTAAATTTAAGTTTAGTTCAAATTTAAGTCTACAAACTGAGTTTACAAAAATATCAAAAGTCTTCCTTCTTCAAAATTAAGTTTTGTTTCAAAAATTTACTCTCAAACATACTTTAAAGGGATAATCAAATTGTCAAAACATAATCTCAAATTGATTTTAGGGTAGATGACCAATTTTATCTTTGTATTAACGCTAGCTGACAATTTCATCTTTATATTATGTAAATGATCAATTTAGTGTATAATTTTGTAAATGTACTGACAATTTAATCTTATCGTTAAATCTCATTTAACATTGAGTACTAACATGACACATCCTTGATGAAATGACAAATCCATGTGTATAAGGGGACGTTCCACGCCAACCAATAATGTTTTGGACTAAAGTGTAACTATTTTTAGAAAACATGATTTTAAAATTTACAAAATGTAATGGCTATTTTGAGAAAAAGGATCTTCTTCCTAATTTCGTGATAATACTTTATTCTGCAATGACAGAATGATCCCCAACAAATATAAATTAATGACAATATGGTCCACTTGGAAAGGAAACTTTGATCATAGGAGCTATAGGTTAGATTGGAATTGGTCATCCAAATACATATGTTAGTTATAATGACCAAAGCAAAAAAAAAAATTGTTGTATGCCTCTGGAATCTGGCACGAATAGCGCCAGATGCGGTGCTAGTAACGCCATAGTGGCGCCAGTAGCGCTAGATTCGGCGCCAGTAGCGCTAGATTCGGCGCCATTAGCGCCAGAGTGCACCAAATGACCAATTTTCACTGGAATCTGGCGCGGTTAGCTCCAGAAGTGGTGTGGTTAGCGCGGGAACGCGGGCAGGGTCACTATATAAGGCCATTTGAAAGTTTTGGTGAGCCAAAAGTTCATCTCCTTCTTCCTTCTCTGGTCTCTGCCATTGATAAGCGAGAGAAGCTTCATAACTACCCAACCGTTGACCAAAACCCTTGATATCCAACATGAAAGTTGAAAGGAACTACTCAATGAGCTAGATTCCAACATCACTTTTCTCTAAAAACCATCAAACGGAGAGATCCAGTTCTCTGGGGAAATTCACAAAGTTTGACTCTGAGGAGAAAAGAAGGCGTTTTAAGGACGTTCAAGCTTGGAGAAGCTGTCATCTAGCCTTCCTTATCGATTTAGAGGTAAGACACTCAAGTTTTACCGATTGTTTAAGAATTTTTTCTTGAGGTGAATAGTAACCCATTTGAGTTAAAGCTGAAATTAGGTTTGGGTTCTTTAGAAAAGTATGATCAGGAGGTTGTTCTGATGAAGGTTTAACCTTGAAGTATGATTTTTATGGACTTTGGAATTTGGTTATGAGAAATGTATGAGTAAAAAAATGTTGGTTAGATTGATGATATTATGATGTGTATGAGCCTAGGTGCTTTTACAATATGTGCTCATGAGACTACATAAACGGTGAAAATGTGTTGAAGTAACCGTTTTAGCCATATTGATAATCATTGAGATTTGGCATGGATAGAGTATTGAACTCTTCGAATTGACTAATGCAGAGTCTTAGGGAGACTCTAGGGCCTTGGTTAGGCCGAGATAGATCCTGTTGGGGGTCTGTAAGTCACTGATTAAGTGACTAGTCCGTATGATTTGAAAATAGAGGAAAAAGAGGCTAAATGGAAAAGAATAGTGTTTCTTTTCATTCTAACGGTTATGAACCGTTATTGATTGTTTTTATGCCTTTATGTAGGGCGTGATACAAAGGTTATTGGTGGTTGTGACCATGAGACCGGAAGAACCAGTGTAGCACTTAGAGCAGGTAAGCTCTTTGTTCTTGGGAGTGTTTCCCATTGACTGTGTTCCACCATACTCCAAGGGAGTGATGGTTATTGTATATCATGATACATGTGTATTGAAATTATGTGTTATTGCTTTTATTGAGAACATGTATGTGATGTACACTGTGATGATATATGTTGTATGATTGATGAGATTCTCTAGTCAGTAGAATAGACTAGATATGGACTTCCTTTGGAAATGTGCCCTTAAGTGGATGATCTTCTATTGGTAGTCCCATGTACGTCTGAGAGAATGTGTCATTCAATGGATGATCTTTCTCAGACATTGATATAAGTCCTGAGGGAATGTGCCCTTCAGTGGATGATCTTCTTAAGGCAATGATATGTGTGAATAAGTTCCGAGAGAATGTACGAATGTTATTGAAAGAAAAGGGCCTTGAATCCCGAAAGCATGTGAGAAAAACAAAATTTTTAAAGCGGAAACACACATACGACACAATAATCATTCTTTAGGATATAGATGTTACCTTGTTTATATTCGAAATTTGATGATCAAGGATAGGCTTGAAGATACAAGCCCTCTAATGTTGATCCACACCACTTCTTGTCAAGACTCAAGAACACTTCTTGAAGGCTACCAACAAACACCAAAGGAGGCAGGCTAGGCACACCAATGGAGAGGAAGAAGGTTATGTTTTAAAGTGTTTTTACTTATCTAAGAGGCTCACCAATAGATGATATTGGTGGCTGAATTTTCAGCCAACACTCACACAAAGGGGCACGTGAAAATAAAGGAAAGTAGATTAGGGTTTTTCCTCTCAAAATTTATTAGAGAACTATGATCACAATAGCACACTTTATAGAAGAGTTTGAGTCAAATTTTTAACCAAAAAATCTGATCATGAAGCATCCCACACGTGAAGATAAGATAGAGTTGTTGCATTTCAAAATTTCCAACAACCTCCTATCTTATCTTCCTAAGACCAAGTCAATTACTTGGGATTTAATTTTGCCAAAAGATAATCATATATCAGCCGTGTATAAGCCCATAATCAGCCCTCAAAATTCTTCCTAAAATCTAGGACATGATCATGATAAGATTCTAGTTGAATTCAAATTCAAATCTAGCTCTTATCTTCTCCTTTTGATATGAAACTAACTACTATAGTTAATTCATATTTAAACTCAAATATTTAAATTCAAAATTTAAATTATCAAATTTAAATATTAGATAATTAATTTAACTATTTAAATTAATTAATAATGTCTTGGACTATCCAAGCCCATTAACTCCATTCATGCGCCCCTCTCTCTTTAAGATAAGTATCCAAACTCTTTCTTGGGCCAACAACCATTATTAGGCCCAAAACCTTTAATGCTATAATGTCATGACAATAAAGTGTTAGTATGTGACCCATTAGGCCCAACATAGCTACTGACATAAATGAGTTTGGGCCCAACAATGCCACTACTCATTTAATGATAACACAGAGCACTAGCAATGCTTTGTTGCCCCAGAACTAGTTAAGTAAATGACAAGATCATCCTATTAAATCTATTTGGTTTCCATATATATTTCCTTTCGTCTCGGTTACCTTCCCATAAAACCTAGGGTAAGGAAACGTATAAGCCCTTGCGGTCTAGGGTAAGCTTTAATACGAAATAGGGAGTCTCCAATTTTACTGACTCTAAAGGCAAATCATCTCATGATTTCTTATACTATGCATAGATTTCTGAGTCCCGTAAATGTCATCCCGATTTCTCCGGTTTACAGATAACCTAATCTCTCACAGAGATTTGACGAATTCCTTCAGCTAGTCACCCTAGACTTGTGTTCTTTCAGGACATGCCCAATGGTATACCTATGTGTCTCCATGTTTCAGGAAGACGAGGTATACAATCAAAGCATGTCTTCTAGAACACAGTCTAGGTGAAAACTTCTGGTCTAAGGAAAGACACACCTAAATAATAAGAGACTACTTTAATGATACTATCTGTGAGATTTCCTCATAGAGTCTCTTTGTGGGTCCGTTCAGTGCGAGCTATACCCTTATAGGTCCACCCACGACTTTAGCTAAGACATCTCCATGTCTGTAGCTCATGAGGTCTTTACCTTGTATCTGCATACAAGTAGTTAAGTTGTGCTAGTCTTACCTGAAATCACTGATCCCCATTCTCAGTGTCTCTAGACTAAGAACTTAAAATTTAGGAGTAAACATCTGGTATCCTTGAATCCTCATGATCGTGATCCCATCACTGATACTCAAGAGATACCTATTCTATTCCAAGGGTTTTATCCAGTTACTCATATATTAATAATGATATCGAGACAGAATATGAAACAAGATAAAGAGCGCTTATAATTTATTCATGACAATATGAAAAGTACATGTACGTCCTAATCTAATGAAAAGATTGTCTCTAGGACATCCATATACTAACAATTATGATATATATATATATATATATATATATATATATATATATATATATGCTATATTTGTGTTGCATTCCTGATGTTGGTAGCGCCCAACGGAATGGCACGTGTGTTGTGTATACAGGTGATGTATTTTATTAGAGCCATGATGGCTAGATGGTGTGATGCCAATTTTGATGCTATATGTCATGGAAGTGAACCAGGGGGAGGAGAGACCTCCAAGAACCCTGAGTTTACTGAGATTTTTATCTCATCCCATGTGTGGGGATTATGTTTTGCAGGTGATGCTCAGCAAACGGTTGATGGATCCCAAGGCAAGAGGCCCAAGTAGGGACTTGGTTCTGTGTGAACCCTAGGCATATTATTTTGAGAGCATGTTGGCTCAGTGTTTTGGTTATGTCTGTATTTTGTACCCTTGAGGGGAAGATGCACAGTTGATGTATATTGTGTATATGTTGTATATCTTGATAGATATTGATGTATGTTGAGAGGATAGGGTATTTGATACCTTCTTGCTTTATACAACCATTGTTGATATACATTTATTAAGATATATGTATATCGCTGAATTGGTCCTCTAGTTGGATATTGTTGAGAGATCACCACACATGATGTAAATATGGTATTTTTATTGACGTATGATGACGTCATTTTGTTATTTGCTTCCGAATTTATTAGCTTTGATTATTGTTGCGCTTAACGGCCATAAATGAATGTTAATGAACCGGATGCATACGGGATGTTACATTAGTGGTACAAACATTCATTAGGTCAGTCTCCAATGACTCCCAGTAACATTCTTCACCCTCCACATACTCCAACACCCCTTCACCATTTCGAACAAATTGACCTTTGTGGTGCAACAAAAGGTTAATCTTATCAAACATTGTGTAAAAAGGAAACGCATAAAATAGAGTCAAAAGAAGAAGAAAATGAAGCATCATTAACAAACTCTAAACTCTAACACATGCTTAAATCCCTTGTTTATCTACAATAACGAAAAAATAGGAAGAAATATAATGAAAACAACAATCACAGGGAGAAATGTAATAAAAATGGAGGTCATCAACAAAGTCCAATCAAATGAGAAAAACACCTTACCTTACAAAGTTGTCTTTTATCTTCAACACACATGGAGAAATCGAATGAAAACGTTGGTCACAAACCAAACGCCGCCATCTGCCACCACGTCATCATGGTCACTGTCAATGCAAAGGTGAGAAGGAGTAGAACCAACTTAGCACCCATAGTTCAGCCTTTCTCTCACAAAAAGTAAAAAGGAAGAAGACAAATGAATGATCAATTTTTGTGGTGGCTTAATAAAAGGTAAAAAAAACACATACATATTTTAATCGACAATTTGGTTCACGCATACATGTCCAATGCGTGGCTTTCACTTCCATCAAGTGGATTTGCCATGTTGTCTGTCATTTGCCATATCACCTAAACCATTAATAAAACAAAAAAGACTTGACCGTAGGACTAAATTGTTGGTATATTTACATATTTGTGGACTAAATAGATAATTCTCATAGTACAAGAACTAAATTGACAACAATAGAAAAGTACAAGGACAAAATATATTATTTATGCTTGACTTTACTATTAAATATACTTTTAGATTCTCTTACCTAAAATCCAAATATACTATCAAATCGTTCATGTTGATGTAGTGACCTATCAAACAGAGTCCTACATGAATTGCTATACTTTGGTTGATCATGTCTTGATGTGTGTCTTTGTCCTTTTTGTTTTAAGAGATCATTTTTCTTATAATATCAAAAAAGAAAGAGAAAAATTATGGATGAAATTTACAATATAAAAAAGATAAAAAGAAAAGAAAATTATAGAGAAAAGAAGTAATGTAACAAAAAGATGGTTAAAAAATATAATTATTAAAGATCCATACTACAGAAATTTATTGTATAAATAATTTAACTTTTTTGTTTTGTTTTCTATACATTAAACAACGAAAGAGAGAACGATGAAGACGTGAAGAAATGCATATTTCTGAGTTTAAAAAATTGCATATTTCTCGGTGAGATAAATTGTTGTATGATTAAGAGGGAAGAAAAATGTCTTCCATCATTGATTTAATATATGTTATTTTATGTAGTTATTTTGGGTCCCATTCTAATTTTTTTATTTGACTCAATTTCTTTTATTTAAGAAAGGATATATCTATTGCAGCTCCTTGTATGTTTTCGAAAATTTTTCAAAGAATAATATTTGTATGTGTGAGTTCGACAACAAATTTTATAATTTAAGAAAGTGAAAGGAAATAATAAAGAGAAACGTGTTCGATAAAATATTGTAAAATTCCATGAAATACAGTAGTCTTTTTTTTTAAGACATGATTCTCCGGACAAGGTGACCATACTAAATTCCGCTAATTAAAAAAGTTTCAAATTGTTGTATTATTAAATTTTGTGTGTTTATCTAACTATGTATTTAGTTTTAGCTATAATTATTAATTGTTGATTAGGTGAGGGACGATGAGTGCAGGGGTGGGAAACACTTCCAGATTATTCTATGGATTTTTATTAACTCAATCGTTTTCGATCATAATCTATCATTGAACTAAATTTCAACAATATTATTAATTAGAAAGGTCACGTTTTTGTTATTGGGTGAAGGAGATTAGAATTAAGACTTCAACATGATTTATTAGGTTATAGAAATTAAGGTTCGGACTTTTAAAATTATGTTTATTAATCAGACTTTTATGTTAAAATAGTTATAATTTTTTATTTTTAAAAATATTTTAATTAATCAACGACGACTAACTTAAAAAAACAAAAGATTTTTTAATTAATGACATGACAAGTGACAAGAAAATTTTGTTGGTTAAAAAACTAAAAGTATTAAAATCCCTAAAATTTTTGGGATACCATAGAAATTCTCTATTAGAAGTGTAATTTATTTGTTACTTTAGTTTTACTATTAAAACACTTTTGTTAAAGTTCTGTGACATATTATTTCCTTAAGTGATAATTAACGATACACATGAATAACATGTTTTAATTCAATACATAATAACAACTAACGATTTACATGAATGAGAAAATCCAGGCAGAGGCTAAAATAAGAGTAATTTGACTGTCACTTGTCATTCATGTATAAATTGAATTGTCACATATTATTCATGTGGGCACCATTAATTACCATGTAAGTATATAGCGAAGGGGGAGCAAGAACCCGCAAACCAATTAAAACTAGCAAAAACCGAACTAAAAAACATTTTTCGGGCAGACGGGTTCGAGTGACGGGTGAAAAAAGCAAGAAAAAAATCGATTTAAACGATACTAACGGGCGGGTGCAGATTAGGAAAACAGAAACTGTCAGAACCCTCACCCGACCATGTAACAATGTGCTTCACTCATTCAGCTATTTTTATTCTAAATAAACTCAGTTTAACCGTCATTCATTTTAAACACACGTCTTCCCATTCAATTTCTCTCTCCAGTCTCCACTACTATTGACGTACGCGTTACAGACTTGAGCAGTGCAACCATCAGGCCATCACTGTATGAAGTTTGAAAGGTCTCTCTAAGTCTACTATTACCATCTCTCATAGTTTCATTGTTCTCTTTCCTTCGTAACAACCCTCATTTCTCACGGTTCTCTCTTTCTTTCTTTCTTTCTTTGCAAAAAGTCTCTCCAGTGTTGCAACATAATCCCATACTACCCCCTCTGTATCACCTTCTCCGACCATGAAGGAATGTTGTCAAAGATCGTGCAACCGTGAAGGATCGAGCCGCGCGCTATGAAATTCCATTAAGGATCGTGCCACTACCAACCATCATGGAGGAAGAACCGCACCACCGTGAAGAACTGTTAAGAATCTCGACATCCACTTTATTACGTGTTGCCCTTCTCCCCAAACCAACCCAGCCCACTCGTTGAACCTGTCAACCCGTTACTCAACAAAAATCGACGTTATAAACGGTTGGTTGAGGTCCATTATTTAATGTTGCCAATTTTCAACGGTTTAAGGATTATTGGCCCGAAGTGACTGCAGTTGACCCTGCTCACCCCTAATATAGTGTCTCATGTAGTCATGTAGACATAAATATTTATAAAAAGTTTTTTAATAACAAGACTAAAATGAGATTTTGATACTTTTTAAGAGATTTGAATAGTAACTATCTATCAAAATGTTTTTTTTATAATGGTTTATTGAAAATAGCTAAAAGAGATTTCACTAAGTGTTTCTAAGGGAGACTCTTTCGACAACTCTTTTCGATAGAAGTTAGTTTCGATAATTAATTACACGTGTAGTTAGGAATCACCAGAAGGAAATTCGAATTCAAAATCAAAAGAGTAGTTGTAGCAGTTATTTTGTAGACAATCAAGCAGAAATAAGTGGCACCATTAGACTAGTTAGCAAATCATTGAACACAGGTTGAAATCATCATATAATTTGACCTTTGGTTTAAGTGTTGAACTTTTTACAATGATTTCCTAACTAGTGTTGTCCCTTTGTCTTCTTTGTTGTTCTGCTGGTGACATCGGCATCATGCATGGTCAGGTGCGACAACATTCCTCGAAGCTCCATGGCCATTATGGCTTTCAAGAAACAACATACAAAGATGATCGCAAAATAAAAAAGAGGACGAAGAAGAAGAAAACAGATAAATAAACAAACAAAAAATCCAACAATTTTTCTCAAATATGAGGAATTGATACAAAAATCAACAACAAAAAATCATGATATAAGTTCTCAAATAATGCACTACTAGAAAATACGCTTTTAATATCGGTTATTTTGGCTTTTTCACATTGGTTTTTGTCCGATGTTGAAACCACCGACGTTAAAAGTCTGAACGTTAACATCGATTTTCAAAAATTGATGTTAACAAAAGTATACAACATCAATTTTTCTAAATAACCGATGTCGGCAAATAAGAAATAAAAGGAAAAAAATGTTAAAAAATGATAATTTAACATCGGTTTTCTGTAAAAACCGATGTTAATTTATGTAACAACATCGGTTTTTACTGAAAATCGATGTTGTTGTGATGTAACAACATCGGTTTTTAGTAAAAACTGATGTTGTTTAATGTTCTCAACAACATCAATTTTTTTATAAAAATCGATGTTGTTACATCACAATTATTAAGTGTTTTTAGTTTAATATTTTTCTATTCTTCTTAGCTTATTTGATTTCTCTTGGAATTTTATTTTCTCATTCTAACTCAGTTTTTGTCTTAGGCAAACAAGTGAGCTTAATTTCTAATTGTTGCTTATTTTCAGATTTTATGCTCACTTGACCTATCTTCCTTGTACAGGACCTAAAGAGGTCTACAGAACTCCAAATGGAGCATATGAGTAGTCTTTGGAAAGATAAGGAAAAAGTCTACAATTTTTCCAGAGATAATCTGAGGCCAATTCTGTCATTTTGAAGGTTATTTTAGGCTTGGAAGTCAGAACCTCTGTACTTGAGTTTTGGGTTGCAAATTTGTGTAATTAGTAATTAGTTAGATTAGATGGACCTAATCATGACCCATCATTTCCTACTGACTTAGCCACTATAAATTAGTGCAATTAGTTAGTGTATTGACACATTTCATTTGAGCACAAAGAAAATTTGTAGTTTTTTTTAGAAGTTTTTAGAATTAAAAAGTTCTCTTTCTTTTTCTCTCAACTGTTCTTCATTGTTCTTTATTTTTCTTCTTCCTTTCATCTTTGTTCTTCTATTTTTCTCATATAAATTTTGTGGCTCTTCCATTGATGATGATCATGGAAGGCTAAAAAATCAATCAATCCAAGGATCCAATCCAACCAAGGAGAATTTGAGTTCTGGTTTGGTATTTTAATTTCTATGTGAATGTTCATCTTCTTCTTCAATCCTCTTTTCAATTTAATTTCATGATTATGAATATGTTTAGGATTGAAAATGAATTAGGTTATAGATTTATTTCTTAATTTTGAATTTTAATCATAGATTGTTTGGATGATATTTCAATTCGATTTGAGATTTCAATTGATTAAGGAGTTAATTCGATTGAACTACTTCTAATGATATTGAATGAACCTTCATAATATGATCATTATATAAGAACTATGATAATTTTTATTGCTTGATTTGGTGAATTGGATTGATATTCTTGAATCTGTTTTATAACACCTTTTATCAATTATGTTAGTTTCTGCATTTTTCTTCAATTCTTGTTTATGTTCCTGCAATTTTTATTCATTGCCTACAAACTGTTCGATTAAAATCCCCCTATTGTTTATTAGTGAATTGAAGTTAAAACCAAATTGATCGTGTCTCTGAGTGTGCTACAGAATTAGCGTAGTTTAATTGTTTTGTAGCAATTCAACAGTCGTTATCACATAGCAACATTGGTTTTCAGTAAAAATCGATGTTGTTACATAAATTAACATTGGTTTTTACTGAAAACTGATGTTGTTTTTTGTTTTTTTTTTAATATACTATCTGTTTTATTAAGTTAACCCGCAAATGAAAAAACAGACATCCAGACAGTTTCAAAATTTAGTACAATTAACATCATATGTGAATAATAAGTCAATATACATTAAAATGATTGCCTTTAACCGATTGTAATTTAAAACTTTTTCTACACTTTAAAAATCCCTTAATGACCTAATGTTTGATTCTTAACTCTAAGATAAAATGTAGCCCACTGAATTTGAATTGCCTTCAATCTCTCGGGTTCTAGTGGTTTCTCGGGTTCTAATGGTCTCTGATCAGCAAAATACTTCATGACATAATAAAACATAATTTAATAAGTATAAATAAAAATGAGTATAACAAAATACAAATATTTTTGAATTGGATAATTACCATGTCCTAATTATCCCTAAAGCCTCCTTGTACTATCATCGACATCCAATGCATGACATAATAGCCACACTCAGTGCTTCCTTTTTGCTTATTACACTAAATTCAATAACATAGTCAAATTTAAATGAAAATTAGTGTAAATAGTAATAAAAGTTATTTTGAAGACATAAACCATTATTTGAATGACTTACTTTTACCGCAATACATATAGTAGTAACCTTTGATTTAGTTCCCTGAGTATCGTGGACTCCCTTCAAAGCACTGCTTAATAGAAACATGCATGCATATTATACAATTAACATATTCATGTCTTAGAAATAATAAAGTAAATGTGTTACAAATTATAACCTACCTATAATCCCTTTCAGGAAGTTATCATGCTAATTATGCAACGAACAGAACCACACAACAACATTGTCCTTAGGACATATAACGACCAGTTGCCAATGTGCACTGCATTGGAGAACATGAAGCTATTATATTGCATACATTGTTTTAATTCATTTGTACAGTTTTACTTACCCATTCAAGTACGCTGCAAGGTATGAAAATACAATGAATACCTAATCCAATAAACCAAGAGGGGGGGTGAATTGGTTTTTGCCCCTTTTTGAACTTTTCTTGCAAATCAAAACTCAGCGAAAGAATTAATTTGGATCGTATCTTAAATCAAAAACAACTTTAGAAAACAATTTTCTTCTCCAATCAATTAACTCTTGTGTTGAATCAAAGTATGAGTTGATACACAAAACAGAATATCTCAAGCAATCAATGAAATGTAAACCAAAACTTAAATGCACACAAATTTATACTGGTTCACCTCCAACCACTGAGGCTACATCCAGTTTACCTTCTAATCCAAACCAGATTAGAGTTCCACTAATAGATTTTAGTTCTTTACAAGCAATCAACAAAGTATCTTTCACCCACCCTAGGCAAAACTCTAAATTTACCCCCTAGATTTATCAAAAGACCTAGAACTAGAGAACCCCTCTCAGTTCAACCCCTAGAAAACCCCTTTCTAGTAATGCTTTAAAGAACCCAAAATGCTAAATGGAAAAAAATCAACACAAATTATAGTAATCAAAAGAAAAATTACAAAGAACAAAGCTTAATGTTCAAGAAGGATATCACCTTATATTCCTTTGCAGCATAAAGGATATACACGAAATTTACAACCTACGATTATTTCGTTATGATAATCGATTATTTTGACATATGTAATCGATTATTCCGTCTATGTAATCGATTAAGTTGTTCATGATATTCCTGGAAATCTTGAACGAACAAAATAATCGATTATTTGACCATGTAATCGATTAAGCCAGAAATACAAGTTTTATTCACAAGCAGAGGTAATCGATTATAATGCACTTTAATCGATTACGCCAGAACTGCATATATTCTTCACAAGCAGTAGTAATCGATTATAATGTATTTTAATCGATTACGCCAGAAGTATCCAAAGTAATTCAAAGCATATTTAATCGATTACAATTATTTGGTAATCGATTAAACCAGTTCATAGACTAAACAGATTTATGCAGATGCCTTATGTAATCGATTATATAACTTATGTAATCGATTACAACAGTAAGAAAACATTTTATGCTTGTTTAGACTTGTCAATGCATTTCTAATCAATTGCATATACTAATTATGATTCTTAACCTAAGTGTGAATGCATGCATGTTTGATTTCTCTAATGACTGCAAAGGATTATAGGATTTTATCCTTAATGAACCAAGCTTAACCAAAAGGAAAAAATTACAAATGCCATCATCACATGAGTGGGCATGAAACAAATATCAAAACAACACTTGTCTTCTGATTCTTCTTACTCTTGAATCTAACAAGGTAGACTTGTTTCTATGAACTCTGCATCCATTTCTTAAGATAGTCTTTGGATTCAAATTGTGATTGCACATATCTCTGTATGGACTGTGGCTCAATGAATCCATAGACAAAGGCAATATCCGATTGCAAACATAACTTATTCATATGCCTATTGTTTTGAAAATAAAGTCAATTATGCATGAATATAGAACAATTAGTCATGTAATGGTAGTTTTTTTAAAGTGACTTACATAATCCACAACCGTAAAATGAAGATGTTTAAACATTGACCACCGTCATTATATACCCTGAACAAAGAAGGGTCCCACAACATCTGCATGGGTCTGAGGAAAAGCGGGGGGGATGGTCAATGCGATCTGGTTTAGGGGATACTTAACAGGTTTCGGCTTATGTACGGGTTTCGTCGGTCCCTGTTTATCCTACATAGTTAACAAACATAAGTCATTGACTGTCTGAGCTTTATATGACACTGGCCAGATGTTTAAATGATAATAAACACAAAATATGAAATACCTTTTTCAAAATAGGTTTTACAAGATGCGTCAACCAAGCAAGGAAGGTGTTTAAGGGCTTGCCCCACTAACTGAACCTCTTCAGTGGGTATAGGGACGCGAGCATCAGCATCTCGAACTTCCTCAACACCCACCTTGACCTGATCATTGGCTAGAGGGACGCTGTGCATGATTGTCGACCCCTCATAAACTCTTCCAAGGGCAACCAGGCGGGGATGATTATCATCAACATACAACCCACACATGTCAGATGCACCCGTGTCTGGGTCCTGCCCGGAGGGATCGACACAACTTTCCTTTGTGCTGACACGGGCATCATAAGGACAAACCTGAACCAGCCGAACTCTAGATACAATAGATTAATCTTCTTCCACTGGGAGGAATTAACCAGATGGTGGAGCATTTCATCACAGTTTCTCCCATCTGCATGCCATGTAAGGTCTTTTGCGTCATCTTCGTTAGCAAACAGAAGCTTAAACCTTGAAATGATTGGAAGATACCACAACACCTTCGCGGGGGGGGCCTTCTTTGTGCTTTCGTCATTGCTACAGTAGTCATCATCCTTCACTTTGTACCGTGATACCCCACACCTGGGGCATTTATGCATTTCTTCAAATTCATTTCTGTACAATATGCAATCATTAGGATAGGCATGAATTTTTTGATACTCCATACCCATCGGACAAAGTATATTCTTCGCCTGATAGTAACTTCATGACAACGTGTTTTCATCTAGAAGCATTTCCTGAACTACTTGAAATAGTGAACTAAAGCTTTTGTCACTTCACCCATATCTGGCCTTGACATTAACTAGATTTAAAACCGTTGACAACAGTGTTAATGACTTTTTGCACCCCGGATACAATGGCTTCTTCAAATCACTTTCCAATGTATCATACATAGGGGGCATGTGCTTGTTGAAAAGACTCATGTCCTAGATCACAAATAATATCCTCTAATCGATCTCCGATGTCTACATCAAGTGGTTCAATTTGTGACCCCTCTGCATGTCTATCAATTCACCATGCCATATCCATGTGGTATAAGTATTTTTAATCCCATCACACAGAAGATCTTCCTATATGTCATCTAGTGTTTGGTGTCTCCCATTCAAACAATTTATACATGGACAAAAATATTTTCCATCCCCATGCAGTCGACTTCTTTCGGAGGCGAATACCAAGAAATGTTCAACGCCTTCCTCATACTTAGTGCTCATGCGACTTGCATTCATCTAACTTTGATCCATCTAATTAATAAATCTGTGATACTCACAAAGTTATTCCATGCATGAGAACCTCACTTTTTTCATTCAAGGTGTGGCCCTATCCCATTCAAGAAGACATTTTTTTATAGTATATTCATATGTATAGGTTGAGTTTCTTTACTAAAATTTGATGAAATTTCGGCAGCATTTCTCTTTGATCTCCAAGTACACGACATGAAAGCGGTGACATGAGTTCCACCACAGTCAAGTATGCACCCGGAGAACAAAGTGAAATGCATTGTATCAAAATTTCATCAAATTTAGGAATAGAAACTCAACTTATACATATGAATATACTATAAAAGAATAAGTCTTCCCAAACTGTCCAAACAAACAATTCAAGAATCAATACAATGATCAATCCAAATTGTCTGGAAGAATCACTGTAATGAATCTCAAAGGAGAAACTAAGGTTCACTCATAATGCACATTAACTGTATAGAAAAAGCAGCATGCATTAATGACATACAAAAAATTATAAAAGCAGTTGTAAGACAAATTGTACAATAAAAATATGAAAGACATCCGTACCTGTGATGATGATCTATGTGAAATCTCCAACAATGAATGTCGTGACTATGAGGCAAACGAGGAAAGGGAAAAGTGCCTACAACCTACAATGAACATAGAACATTAGACTATATACCTTGTATAGTCAAATGATAGAAGATTCACTTATATAACAAAAATAACGGTGCAGACATGATGCATTATTCTTCTTTTTAAGAAAATCTCATTTTTAAGAAAACCTGGTTTGAATCAACACAAACAAAAGATCACACACCATAGCCTATCAAAGTTTGTCAAGCTTCAAACTCATGTATTTTATGTACCCCTATACTCACTAACTTTCTCATAATAGAATAAGTCACAATCAATGACTACTAGTGTATAATATAGTAATAAAATGATCATAGCCGACATTCATGATGTCCACGGCGAAGTTGTAGCAATGGGTGACGGCTCTGGTCGGGCACATGGACGGTGCGCAGGGGATGCTTTTGCACAAGTTTCGGAGGTCGAAGGTGGCCATGGAAGAGCTGAGGGGGGGAGTTAGACAGAAGAGGGTCAAGGTCTCAGGGAGTGGAGTGGGAGAGTGAGGTTGCTATTACAAAGATAGTGGACAATCTCATAATGTGTCCTCACTTTGTGAGATCTGGGGCAGACAACATTGTTGCTCAACTTGATGATTCTTTGGGAAAGAATTAATCTATCTTAAAGACTAAGACCAAAAATTCTCTAGCCAAATTGCATCCAATTAACATTCACATTATATGACAACAGATGAGACAACTAATAACCAAAAAAGTAAAACAAGGATGGTTGAGAAGATACAACATGATTTCTAATTAGTTCTAACTATACACAAGTGAAGAAATGTATTGTAGCTTTCTTACTCTTGACCTCTGAGTTGAAAGCCTGTTAGCCAAAATTTTGGAAAATGAGGGCTTAGGACTGTAGATAAAAGAAGCACTCTATAAAGAGTCATATTTTTACATGTTATGTGCATCAGTCCTAGTCAAAAGCTACTTTTTAACTTGCTGCACTACAAAAATTGATATAAATTGTAGGGATATCAAAATTGGATGATTCCAAAACGTTTTTAAAGCTAAGAACTAATTCTTTAAGAGATAAAAAGAACTTTAACAAACTCACTATAGGTTATTTATATAATAAATTTGAATACATATCTGTTATAAGGCAGATTTCAACACCAATACCCAACTTATCCCCTTCTCACATTCAAATTTTCATATGTACAACTTCAAGTATCTTAAGGATAATTTTAAATTCACCTAGGATAAGTCATAAAGCATGAGATAGAATATATGGTCTCACTGCCCCACAGATTGAAATCCCCTTAAGGATTATTAAGGATTATTGTTTTGGAAAACAAAACAGAATATATGGCTTATGATTCAAAGGAAGAGCTCAAGGCATAAGATAGAACACCTTTTGAGATCTTTTGGTATCAATAAACAAGCCTCATTGCCTTCAATTCTCATTTTTATTTTACTGTTGTTATTCTTTCATCACGTCATCCTCAATCCCAACCTAAAGAACAAGACGACCAGGACCGCCCTATTCTTTGAAGGCTGCTTGAGGTCTTCCTATTCATACAACTATCAATGCTTCATTCCTTTACCAGAAATCATAAAATTTCAATGACTTCTAAGTTCTAACCTTAATACATCATTTTCAGTTGTATTTGCAAAGAGATAAATCAATGGTGTAGCTCATGAGCTTGTTAGAACTGCACCATTCTTCCCTAGTCTCTACACTTCTTATCAAGTCATACCTTGTATTGAAAGTTTGGTGATGAATGAAGTGAGTTATGTGAGTTTTTGTCCAAAAAATAAAACATGACTAATTTCATATTGTGCTTAGATTAAAGTGATTTATTTGTTATTCATTCTAACTTCTTACATAGTGTACATTGTCATTTTGATTGTGCATTATTATTCTTTACCTAGTTTTAGCCACTTGAATGTTCTGATTTTGAATGCGTTGAACTAATTAGGTACTTTTTTAATAGAAAAAAAACAAGGAACAAGACAAGAAAGCTTGGGAGAACATGAAGCCTAACCCAAAGCAAACAAAACATACGTATGACATCACTTGTCTTATAAGCTCTTTTATAAGCACTTAAGTATGTGTCATCCAAACACATAATTAGCTTATTCAAACTGGCCCTAATTAAGAAAAAAGCAAAATACATCATCCGTAAAACAGCCCCCCATAAACCAGAACACTAAAACAAAACAATAGTTGTGAGACGTTCAGACATTACATTAAAATGCTAATGCAAAAATGAAACAATAACTGTGAGCTAACACTTGACGGTGGTCACAAGCTGACAACGCTTGTCAAATATCAATTAACAAAATGAAAAGTTTCATATAGGCATTTTATCAAGCACTTAGTGGGCAAGAAGAATGAAATCACATATTAATAACACATTCAACCCATACATTACCTTCAAATGCTAATGCAAACACAAAGACAGTTGCGAGATGTTCAGACAGGTACAAGAAAGCTACTAACCTGGGATGGAGACACGAGGCCATATTTCAACTTGCGAGGAATACTTCAAGTGCGAGCGAGAGTGAAGTAGCAGGTGGAAGATGGTGACTGTAATGACCCAGATTACAAGTTGCTTAGTGAATGCTTGATGTGTGTATTATATTAATTAATCATATGTTTTGGTGTATCTTTTAGTGTATTAATTACTGTCCTGAGTGCTTTGTTTTGGGACGCGTGCTTGATGGGTGATGGGACGTAAGTCAACACTGCTGTGCTGTGGTTGCTGGCTGTACATGTTAGGTGGACGTGTTGTGTCAGTCGTGTTTGTAAGCAGCAGACTGGCACAGAAGAAGCTTACTCTTCCTTTCTCCAAACTTAGCGTTTCCTTTTTTTTTTCTCCCAAGTTTACTCACACCCAGAAACCTTCCTCCTTCAACCCTTCTGTACCACCTTCAACCACGAGAACCACCATCGCTGCCACGATATCCCGATGCCAAGAAGGACCTCATGGTCGGAATAGACGCTTAGGACAAACCGTTGTGTAGCCCGTGAACAAACTCCTGGTTAGGTAAGGGGAGCTTATCATGTCTAATAACAATTTCAGGTAGCATGGTTGAGGAATAGGGAAGTCCAACCACGACGATGATTGCATGTCCGTGTGTGCATTATTTTCCAAAAAGTTGTGTCTTTGAATGAATGAAATGGGTTATGCTTTATGTTCATTGATTGGTGTTTTGTGTTGATGTTTATGGTAGACTAGAAAGGGGGAGTTGATGTTGTAAGAACTCCTTGTGCATGTGAGTGGAGTTGGCATTTTGATGCTGAAAAACTCCTAAGACACTTTGCAGAAGTGTTCGTGGAGGAGTCGGCTGCCGAGATGGGGTGGCCGAGTTACATATATGTTGCATATATGTGTTTGTGATGTCGGCTGCCGAGATGGGTTGGCCGAGTTGCATATGTGTGCTTGTGATGTCGGCTGTCGAGATGGGTTGACCGAGTTGCATACATGTGCCTGTGATGTCAGCTGCCGAGATGGGTTGGCCGAGTTGTATATATATATGCTTGTGATGTTGGCTGCCGAGATGGGTTGGCCGAGTCATATATATATGTAGTGTTTGTGGATGACGTATGTGAATTACTTTGAGGTCAGCCTATGTGATGGCTTGAGATGTCTTGTACCTGGATAGAGCCATGGTGAAAGCCATGTATAGACACGTGAGACGCCGAGACTGAGTGGTTAACCTTGCAAGGACCACGGTCAATGCATCAGTGAGCCCGTGTTGGGGTGTCCCTCGTTTGGGGCAGTATGTATGTAACATGGGAGGGTATGGAGATCTTAGCCAGGATGGGATGTTCCTGTGTCGGGCCATACGTTGATGGTGTCCATGAGAGACAGACTTGTTTGTGGCCCGTGTTGGGGTAGCCCTCGTTTGGGGCAGTATGTATGTAACATGGGAGGGTATGGAGATCCTAGCCAGGGTGAGAAGTTTCTGTGCCGGGCCATACGTTGATGGCGCCCATGAGAGACATACTTCATTTGCATGATGGAAATAGGATGATTGACTGTAATAGTACGAGAAGTACTGGGGGGGCCGTGTCTGTAGGGAGATCCTTATGACACCTGTTTGGCGGATCACCACGGAAGGGGGGGTGAGTCCTGTGCATGACAGAGTGACCCCGATGTCAACTACAGCTATCATTTGGACCATGGATTTGGCCTATTTTTGGGATGGTACCACATTGCATGTTGAGAGCTGAGTCAAGAGCATGCATCATGCTAGGCAAATTAAATCGGCTTGTGGAATGTTCCTGGATGCTTGTTCATGTTGGTTGCGTGTTGTTATATATATATATATATATATATATATAGACCTTGTGGTGATACTTTGACGCTTGGATTGTTTTTCCTTGGCTGATGTTACCTTTCGCTTGTTATGTTATATGATAAACTCACCATTGCGTTGTTGTGTCATGTGGTTTGGTACCTGTGATGATCACGAACTTGGTTCGTGTGAGCAGATGGACAGTAGTAGGTGACCGACAAGATGACAACCTTTGGTTGGAGCCACCGAGTTGTCGGGATGTCGATGTGATGGATCCCGGGCAGGGGTTATGTTTTGTTGATTATACCCCTGGTTTTGATAATTACACCATGTTTTGCTAGTTTCACCCTTGACATTTAATTTCTTACTTCAATTGTAAAACACTTGTACGTTTTAAATATGGATAATTGTGCTCACAATTAAACTACGTTTCATATGTATATATATATATATATATATATATATATATATATATATATATTTATGCAATTGGGTTATTTTATACGTGCCTTGTTTATGTTTAGGATCATCATGTGATTGCGAAAAATTTATCACAGTTTTCATTGACTAAACAAAAAGGGGATGTTCTTTTTATCAAAAGTCACGTTAATGTTATGGTTAAGAGTTAGTGATACAGTAGCGACGTGGCGGGTCGTTACATTACTGGTATCAGAGCGTGTCGGACCTTCCGACCAGTGAGTTGTGAGCTTGCTATGTTTCTTTGCATGATTATGCTGATTTTTGAGTACCTGATTGATGAAATGACTAACTGTGCGATGGTGGATGATGTTTGTTCATGTTTAAGATTGTGTAGGATGTTATTTTTACTATAGTCATAACATATTTGTACTTCTCACGTCTGCTATACCATAAGTTTCTAGGTTTTGTTGTAAATTATCAGACTGGCCATCTGTATAATTTGGGACAATGCAAGGGAACATTATGGCAAGCAGTCCGAAATACAAATAGTAGAGGGTCTGTATAGTATGGTTTGGTGTTTGTTTGTGTATTCCTTCCGGGTTCTCACTTCTTGTTATCCGCGGTAAGTGATGGCCGGTAGGAATGATCGCGCGATAGCTGATGCTCTCCAAGCCTTAGCCTAGGCGTTGGGGAATCAGAATAGGGGAGAAGCCCCAGGAGCCATGGAATACTAGGGATTGGACCACTTTCAGTGCAACAATCTACCTTCGTTCCATGGGGGTACAACCTGGATGGCGCCTAGACATGGATTCGGGAGATTGAGAAGATCTTCTAGGTTATGGCATACCCCGAGGAGCAGAAAGTCGCCTTCAGCACTTATTCTCTGGCGGAGGAAGCTGAGTACTGGTGGGACAACACCCGCCAATGCATGGAGACAGAAGGCCGAGTAGTAACGTGGGAGACCTTCAAGGAGGCATTCTTGGAGAAGTACTTCCCAGAGGATGTGAGGAACAAGAAAGAGATGAAGTTCCTTGAGCTTAAACAAGGGAACCGAACTGTAACCGAGTATGCGGCTAAGTTCGAGGAGTTGGTAAGGTACTTTCCTCACTATCAGGGACGAGATGGGGAAAGCTCTAAGTGCGTGAAGGAAGCAAGCCGTGAACTACCAAGGAGTTCGCCAGTTCCCGGCCTTGGTAAACATGTGCAGGATATGGGACGAGTCCAGTAAAGGACAAGAAGACCGGGTATCAAAATCACAGGAAGCCCTACACCATCCCTCCCAAGCCGCATGATCAACTCCCCAACCACCAAAGGACTGATATTGCGGGATTCCCTAGTGGTAGTAGTAGTAGTAGACCCGCTACCTTCCCAACCCGGAACACGTGCTTCAAGTGTGGTAAACCCAGACATATCGCTGTTGAGTGCGAGAAAAGAGGCCCGACTTGTTTTAACTGTAAGGAGAAGGGTCACATCCAAAGGGATTGCTCGCACCCCAAGAGAGAGCGGAATAGCGGAGACCAGCAGAGCCAACTCGGACAATCGAGGACCACGGGAAGAGTCTTCAAACTTAGTGGTGCTGAAGTCTCAATCTCCTGAGATCTAATCCAAGGTAAATGTTTCATAAATAGAATTCTTTTACTCGTACTTTTTGATTCCGGTGAGACCCATTCTTTCATATCCCGGTTGTGTGTAGAGTCACTTAAACTTTTTGTGTCTTCTTTGAATAATGAGCTTCTGGTTGAGACCCCGGCTAGTGGGTCTGTGTTGACTTTCGAGGTATGTTTAGACTGCCTTGTGGAAATTTCTGGTAGAAAATTCTGGGTTGATCTGGTTTATTTGCCCTTTAGCCAGATTGACATTATTTTGGGTATAGACTGGTTATCTTCTAACCAGGTTGTGTTGAACTGTCATGATAAAACGATCATGTTTGGCAACTCGGATGTGAGAGAAAAAAGGATGTTCATCTCGGCCAACCGGGTTATGTCGTCATTGAAAGAAGATGCTCAAGTATACATGATCTTATCGAACCCGGAGGTAAGGACCGAGGTGTCTCTAGCCTACCTCCCTGTTGTGAGAGAGTTTCCGGGAGTGTTCCTTGGGGATATATCCGGGTTACCACCTGAGAGTGAGGTAGAGTTTTCTATAGATTTGGTGCCCGGAGCTGGACTTATATCTGTAGCCCCCTATAAGATGTCTCCCTTAGAGCTAGCCGAGCCTAAGAAGCAGTTGGAAGAACTGTTGGATAAGCAGTTTGTGCGGCTTAGTGTATCTCCATGGGGAGCACCCGTGTTGTTAGTGAAGAAGAAGGATGGGACTATGAGGTTTTGTGTGGACTACCGCCAGTTGGATAAGGTGACGATTAAGAATAAGTATCCTTTGCCCAGGATAGACAATCTTATGGACCAGCTGGTAGGGGCTTGTGTGTTTAGTAAAATAGATCTTAGGTCGGGTTACCATCAGATCCGAGTTAAGTCTGAGGATGTTCCCAAGACCGCTTTTAGAACCTGATATGGTCATTATGAGTACTTGGTTATGCCCTTCGGGGTGACTAATGCTCCTGGTGTGTTCATGGACTACATGAATAGGGTCTTTCACCCATACCTCGATAGCTTTGTAGTAGTCTTCATAAATGATATCCTGGTATATTCTAAGACCAGAGAGGAGCACGAAGAACACTTAAGGATTGTGCTGCAGACCCTTAGTGATAGACAACTGTATGCTAAGCTTTCTAAGTGTGAGTTCTGGTTAAAGAAGGTAAGTTTCCTAGGGCACGTGATATCCCAAGGTGGTATAGCTGTAGATCCGTCTAAGGTGGAAGCCGTCTTTGAGTGGGAGAGCCCCAACTTGATAAGTGCCATATCTGAGTAAAAATAGGACCACAATGAAGGCACTTATCTTTGGCTTTCACTAAATTTATCTATGAAATTGCCCTAAAACCTAGTTAGTTTGTAATTAGTACATTTGATGAATGTTGTTTTCATATTTTGAAGATTTGTCCAATCATATTTTGCATTTTGATAGGTTCGAGGAATTTTGAAGCTTCTGAACAAGCAAAGCAAAGCAAGAAGGACTTAAAAAGCAAACATGGGAGGTGTTACAAGCAAAACAGACCCAAAATCCATCAAGGCCCAAAGCATTCTTTAAGGCTAAGCTTTTAACTCGCCCAGGTGAGCCTCCACAAGCCAAATGACTCGCCCAGGCGAGCTGCAAGTTCCAAGGAAATAAACATTAGCTTGCCCAGGCGAGCAAACACAGGCAAAAACACTCGCCTGGGCGAGTGGAAGCAGGCAGGAGGCAAAATCTATAAATAGGCCACGAATTTGAGAGGAATGCATTCCATTTTTACATTTTCCTTGCTTCTTAGCTTGTTTCTCAGCCTTAGGCTCTTCAAATATTGTTAGTAGGTAGCTTAGGAGAGTGAGAGAGGTGAGGATTATAGGGGAGACTCTGTCGGAAAGGAGCGGTGATAATTTGCTTCACCAATTCTTCTCTTGAGGAGGTTCTCTCCATGGTCGCCTAAGCTTCTCTAAGGATTGGATGTAATCTTCTTAACCTTATGTCTCTCTTTTAATATTTATTTATGCATGAATCGTTTCTATTCCTTATTGGTAAATTCATTCTGCTCTTAATGCTTGATTCTAATCGATCACTAGTTTCATGAATTTAATCCTAAGTGAGACTGGAAAGTAATCTTAGGGTTTGAACTGAATGATTTTACTCGTTACGTTACGTTGCTAGGAATAAGGCATAACATTCTGATTGCATAAAGCACGTGATTATGATTTTAATGCTGGGATATTTATTCGATATGCGAGGGATCAATATTTAGTAAATATTCTTAGGATTCTCAAATGCAAGGAATCGATTTGGGTAATTTAATGTGTGCATCAATAATGATAGAAAATGATTTATGCATGATAAAGTTGATAAGGGTAAGAACGATGAAATCCAATCGTCCAGTTTTCCTGAAATTAAACTCGCTTTTATTTACTTTTGTATTTTCCGTATCTGTTAAATTTTTATCCTCTTTATTAGTACGTTTCGTTATCACACAACCAAATGAACTTTCGCTTACAATCTTTGTACATAAACTATTAAACTATTGAATTCTATTTAAATTTACTAAAGTAAACTCAAGTCCCTGTGGAGACAAACTTTTATAAATTTTGTAACTTACAACGACAAATTGGTACGCTTGCCAAGAGTCCAACACAACTCCGTGTTCGAGATTAGAAGTTTTCTAGGCTTGGCCAGGTATTACAGGAGATTTATAGAAGGTTTCTCTAAACTAGCCTTACCTTTGACTAAGTTGACTCGAAAGGGTCAGGTGTTTGTGTGGGATGACCAGTGTGAACATAGCTTCCGAACTCTTAAGGAAAAGCTAACAACCGCACCCGTGTTAGTTTTGCCTAACCTAAGAGAGCCCCTTGAGGTGTATTGTGACGCAGCCATGACGGGCTTGGGCAGGGTGCTGATGCAGAGTGGCCGAGTTGTGGCCTATGCTTCCAGGCAGCTTAAGACGCATGAAAGGAACTACCCTACCCATGATTTAGAGTTAGCTGCCGTGGTATTTGCCCTTAAGATATGGAGACATTATCTTTTTGGCTCCAAGTTCGAGGTGTTTAGTGACCATAAAAGCCTTAAGTATGTGTTCAGCCAGAAGGAATTAAACATGCGTCAGAGGAGATGGCTAGAGTTCCTTAAGGGTTATGATTTTGAGCTTAGTTATCATCCCGGCAAGGCCAACATGGTGGCCGACGCTTTAAGTAGGAAATCTCTTCATGTGTCCGCATTGATGGTTAGGGAGCTAGAGCTCTTGGAGCAGTTTAGAGACCTTAATCTAGCATGTGAGCTCACCCCTAATAGCATGAGACTAGGAGCCCTACAGATTACAAGCGGACTGTTAGAAGAGATTCGAGAAGGGCAGGGGTCCGACCCTTTTCTGAAGACCCAACTAGAAGCCATAGCAATAGGGAGTGATAGTAGTTTCTAGGTAGGGCCGGATGGAGTTTTGAGACTTCAAGGAAGGGTCTGTGTCCCCAACATATCCGGGCTTAGGAAGGTAATTCTAGAGGAAGGGCATATGAGTAACCTAAGTATCCACCCCGACGCCACCAAGATGTACCAAGACCTGAAGAATATGTTTTGGTGGCTGAACATGAAGAGTGATATTAGTGAGTTTGTATACGCGTGCTTGGTCTATCAAAAAGCTAAGGTAGAACACCAGAGACCATCGGGTAAGTTACAACCCTTGGAGATACCCTAGTGGAAGTGGGATAGTATCTCCATGAATTTTGTTGTAGGTTTTCCTAAAACCCGGGCTGGGTTAGATTCTATCTGGGTTGTTGTTGGCAGATTGACTAAGTCTGCTCACTTCATCCCCATCAACATCCGATTTTCCTTAGAGAAGCTAACCTCCCTGTATATTAGCCAGATTATCCGGTTGTACAGTGTGCCCTCTAGCATAGTATTTGACCGGGATCCGAGGTTCACTTCTAGATTTTGGGAGAGTTTGCATAAGGCCTTAGGAACCCGGCTTCGACTGAGTTCGGCCTATCACCCTCAGACTGACGGGCAGACTGAATAAACCATTCAGTCTCTAGAAGACCTTTTGAGGGCGTGTGTTCTAGAACAAAGGGGTAGCTGGGATAGTTTCCTACCACTGATAGAGTTCACCTACAACAATAGCTTTCACTCTACCATTGGTATGGCTCCCTACGAGACCCTATATGGTAGGAGGTGTAGGACACCCTTATGTTGGTTGGAACCCGACGAGAGTCTTATGCTAGGGCCCGAGGTGGTACAACAAATGACTGAGAAGGTCAGGTTGATCCAGGATAGGATGAGGACGACCCAGAGTAGGCAAAAGAGCTATCACGACAGAAGGAGGAAGGACCTAGAGTTTGAGGTCGATGATCATGTATTCTTGAGGGTCACCCCATGGACCGGGGTCGGCCGAGCATTGAAACCCTGGAAACTCACACCCCGATTTGTCGGTCCTTATCAAATTCTAAATAGAGTCGACCCCATCGCCTACCAAATTGCCTTACCCCCGTCCCTTTCCAATCTCCATAATGTATTCCATGTGTCCCAACTTCGTAAGTACATTCATGATCCTTCTCATGTGGTCGGAATGGACGATATCCAAGTACAGGAAAACCTGATGTATGAAACACTACCTTTGAGGATTGAGGATCGACGGACGAAGCATCTAAGAGGAAAAGAAATTCCCCTAGTCAAGGTAATCTAGGGAGGTATATCTGGGGAGGATGTGACATGGGAGCTAGAGAACCAGGTGCGGGAGGCCTATCTAGCTTTGTTTGCATCAGGTAATTTTGAGGACGAAATTCCTAAAAAGGTAGGAGAGTTGTAACGACCCAGATTACAAGTTGCTTAGTGAATGCTTGATGTGTGTATTATATTAATTAATCATATGTTTTGGTGTATGTTTTATTGTATTAATTACTGTCCTAAGTGCTTTGTTTTGGGACACGTGCTTGATGGGTAATGGGACGTAAGTTAACACTGCTGTGCTGTGGTTGCTGGATGTACACGTTAGGTGGACGTGTTGTGTCAGTCGTGTTTATAAGCAGCAGGCTGGCACAACAGAAGCTTACTCTTCCTTTCTCCAACCTTAGTGTTTCCTTTTCTTTTCTCTCAAGTTTACTCACACCCAGAAACCTTCTTCCCTCAACCCTTATGTACCACCTTCAACCCACGAGAACCATCGTCCCTGCCACGATATCCCGATGCCAAGAAGGACCTCGTGGTCAGAACAGACGCTTAGGACAAACCATCGTGTAGCCTGTGAATGAACTCCTGGTTAGGTAAGGGGAGCTGATCATGTCTAATAACAATTTCAGGTAGCATGGTTGAGGACCAGGGAAGTCCAACCACGACGATGATTACATGTCAGTGTGTGCGTTACTTTCCAGAAAGTTATGTCTTTGAATGAATGAAATGGGTTATGCTTTATGTTCATTGATTGGTGTTTTGTGTTGATGTTTAATGGTAGTCTGGAAATGGGGAGCTGATGTTGTAAGAACTCCTCGTGCATGTGAGTGGAGTTGGCATTTTGATGCTGAAAAACTCCTAAGACACTTTGTAGAAGTGTTCGTGGAGGAGTCGGCTGCCAAGATGGGGTGGCTGAGTTACATATATGTTGCATATATGTGTTTGTGATGTGGCTGCTGAGATAGGTTGGCCGAGTTACATATATGTTGCATATATGTGTTTGTGATGTCAGCTGCCGAGATGGGTTGGTCGAGCTGCATATATGTGTTTGTGATGTCGGCTACCAAGATGGGTTGGCCGAGTTGCATATATGTGCCTGTGATGTCGGCTGCCGAGATGGGTTGGCCGAGTTGTATATATATGTGCTTGTGATATTGGTTGCCTAGATGGGTTGGCCGAGTCATATATATATGTAGTGTTTGTGGATGACGTATGTGAATTACTTTAAGGTCAGCCTATGTGATGGCTTAAGATGTCTTGTACCTTGATAGAGCCATGGTGAAAGGCCATGTATAGACACATGAGATGTTGGGACCGAGTGGTGAACCTTGTAAGGACCACGGTCAGTGCAACAGTGAGCCCGTGTTGGAGCAGCCCTCGTTTAGGGCAGTATGTATGTAACATGGGAGGGTATGAAGATCTTAGCCAGGACGGGATGTTCCTGTGCCGGGGCATACGTTGATGGTGCCCATGAAAGATAGACTTGTTTGTGGCCTATGTTGGGGCGGCCCTCAATTGGGGCAGTATGTATGTAACATGAGAGGGTATGGAGATCCTAGCCAGGGCTAGAAGTTCTTGTGCCGGGCTATACGTTGATGGCGCCCATGAGAGACATACTTCATTTGCATGACAGAAATAGGATGATTGACTGTAATAGTACGAGAAGTACTGGGGGGGCCACGTCTGTAGGGAGATCTTTATGACACTCGTTTGGCTGATCACCACGGGGGAGAAGGGGTGAGTCCTGTGCAAGACAGGATGACCCCGACGTCAACTACACCTATCATTTGGACCATGGATTTGGCCTATTTCTGGGATGGTACCACATTGCATGTTGAGAGCTGAGTTAGGAGCATACATCATGCTAAGCAAATTAAATCGGTTTATGGAATGTTCTCGGATTCTTGTTCATGTTGGTTGCGTGTTCCAGATATATATATATATATATATATATATATATATATATATATCTGGACCTTGTGGTGATACTGTGACGCTTGGATTATTTTTCCTTCACTGATGTTACCTTTTGCTTGTTATTTTATATGATGAACTCACCCTTGCTTTGTTGTACAATGTGGTTTTGTACCTGTAATGATCACGAACTCGGTTCGTGTGAGCAGACGGACAGTAGTAGGTGACCGAGAAGATGACAACCTTTGGTTGGAGCTGCCGATTTGCCAAGATGTCGATGTGATGGATCCTGGGCAGGGGTTATGTTTTGTTGATTATAGCCCTGGTTTTGATAATTACACCATGTTTTGCTAGTTGCACCCTAACGTTTAATTTCTTACTTCAATTGTAAAACACTTGTACGTTTTAAATATGGATAATTGTACTTACAATTAAACTACGTTTCATATGTGTGTGTGTGTGTGTGTGTGTGTATATATATATATATATTTGTGCAATTGGGTTATTTTATACGTGTCTTGTTTATGTTTAGGATCGTCATGTGATTGCGAAAAATTTATCACAGTTTTCATTGACTAAACAAAAAGGGGGTGTTCATTTTATCATTAGTCATGTTAATGTTATGGTTAAGAGTTAGTGATACAGTAGCGACGTGGCGAGTCGTTACAGCGACAGTGACAAAAGAGCGTCAGAGAAGGAGCACGAACCAGGTATAGCAGCTGAAAAATCGTAATTCATATTGAGAGATGAAGTTTCTGCAAAATATGCGCGAGAGTGAAGGGTACATGTTTAATTTTGGTGTCAAATGTCTTTTATAATAAAGACAACAAAGAAAGAAACATCATATGATATATTTATACAACATATAGTAACTCAAATCTCCTCAGTACATGCATGTAAACATAAACCACACTATAAGAATAAACTAAATAAACTCTAAGTTAGTCAACAATATACATAACTTTAAAAAGGAAACAAAATGAATAATGTATCTTCACGTCAAAATACGCATTTCCATGGAGTCTCAAAAGGCATAAGATCACTTTCTATCCATTTGCTTCCCACGTATGTCAGATATGAGATAATCACAGGCATAAACCACACGTACAACTTATGGGTAACCTTACCAAAACAAGCACACTCACAAGGGATAAAACTTAACAATTAAAGCATGATCCACTATTATCACATATATAACATAACATGCAGAAATCATACATAAAGCATAAGTCTTGGAATTCTCATAACATAATATCTCATAATAATCATTAATTTGTCAACCATTACATAAAGGTTCAATCATCATACATCATTGTCATCATCAACCTATTAATCATCAAATAACACAATATTTCTATGACTCATCAAGTAACGCATTATTCTTAAGTTGCTATTATCAATGCACATGTTTATCCATCATGTTATTTTATGCTGACTCTTTACTCCCAAAAGATTTCACCTCTCAAGCGGTTAACCCAAGCACATCCCTTAACATAGTTGTACTTTATGATCTGACCATTTGGGGAGACTCGAACAATTCCTGCAAAGGAAGTGTGGTTTTATAAAAAATGGATTAGTATGGGTAGTGGCTTACCTTGGTAAGGCTTGCAAAGACCTTATATTATCTAGGTAATCGCCCATCATCCATTCTATTGCCCCATTCGGTGTTAGTCACCACGATAGCCTCTAGCACTAGGTTGAGGGCCTTCTTAGTACTCCTAACTTATGTGTTTTTTTTTACATGCAATGTCATTCATCAATGAATGCATATTATGATCATTCAAATCAATATCATATATCATCACAAATTCATTCACCAATCTCAACACCAGAAGAGGTTATAATATCATAGATTCACCATTCATATATTCATCATACTTATGAACCAAAATATAGTTCAATAAGCATAGCAAGACATTTCAACGCCTTGAATTCTTGGAAACAACTCACCAAAAACTCATATGAATGTCAATATCATGATCTCAACATAAATTCAACTCTAATAATAAAACAACATCATCTTAACCGCATCTTATATCATCATAAATTCATTAAGATCTCAAAATAATATATTTACACAAGAAAAAAAAAACATTAATCACATCCATGTCAAAATTGTTCATTAGACTCAAAATTTGTCACTGGACTCAAAACTAATCAATGGACACAAAACTGATTAATGGACGCGAATTCCATAGAATTTTAAAACTTTGTAGAATTCACCTCTCATGGCTTCCAAATAGGCATGGCAATGAGGGCGGTTTTTCTTTACCCTGCCCCTACCCCTGCCCCCAAAAACCAACAGGGCCATAAATTTTCCCTTTGCCCCCGACGAGGGTCAGTTTTCCCCGTCCTGCCGCCGAAAAACACTTAAAATATCCAGTTAAAAATTTATTTATAAACAACAATAATAGCATAAAAATCAATAGAGCCAAGTCTCATATGTATGTAACTAGAATAAAATTCCAACATTAGATGTAGTGTTCATTCCTCCAAAATAAAATAAAAAAAGTAGCTACACTTCTGATTCTTTAATCATTGGATGTAGTATTCATTCCTCCAAGTGGGCAGTAATCCCATCATATCCCTTGCATTGTCACCTGGATAAACCATAAAGCAAAATTTTAATATAAAGAAGAAAAATTGATCATTTAAAAATTTACATTCTTATATGGCATATACCTTCATTATTTGAAGTTATCCCATTAACCAAAGTACTACTTTGTGCAAGAATTTTAGATTTCAAAATACTCATATCAAATAAATAATCAGTTATTAAATTATAAATAAATAGTCATTTAATAGGATAACTAACTTAAGTATTCAAGACATTACCATCAGTTTCAACACTCAATAACAACTTCTAGTGCACATCAATGCCTTTAAAGTAGTCTAATGAAGTCGACTACGATGATGACTTAAAATTTGGTCATCGGTACTAAAAGCATATGCATAAGCTACTGTTGATACAAGAATAGTTAAGATATCCTTTGCAATAGCTTGAAGTGTTGGATAGTTGAGACCATTCGACCTCCACCACCACAAAATATTAAAATCAATGGATCTTGGTAAAACATCATCTTCTAAATAATAATCCAACTTTGTTGTAACATGATAACATTTGGCCTTTTTTTCTCTTCGAAATATACTTATTAAATTCACATAATTCATCACCTTCAACATTACCACCTTCAGGTATTGGAGAGCTATGGAAGGAGTCATCATTCATCTTGAATTGATAATCAGAAACCAAATCATAATACAACTGTCTAATCTTACTAACTTGAGCAAAACAGTCATGTTCCTACAATTTTTTTAATAATATTGCAACAACTCCATTTTATACCTTGGATAAAAAAAAATAGCAACTCCTATTATATCATGAATCACATTCCAATATTTATCAAATTTGATCATAATATTTTCTGCCATTTTACGAATGAGTTCATTAGGAGAAGTAACACACTGCTTGATTGCACAATTGATCTCACAACTCTTTGAAAAGTACATGTTAGTTGTTGATTGTTTAGTAGCAGAAATTATTTCTGTTACATCATTAAACACTTTTAGCCTTTCACACACATCTTTGGCAAATTGCCACTGTGAAGAACTTGACAGACAAGTATATTGGGACTCTCGCTGCTTCAACCGAGTAAACATAACTTCATATGATATAGAAATTTAAGCATTTTAGAAGTTGAGTTCCACCTAGTTGAACAATTTAAAACCAAACTCTTAGTGCATGGGATCCTGAATTGTTTTGCTATCTAAAATTTTTCCTTCCTTTTTGGTGTGGCTATCCAAAATGCTACACTATCCCTAATCTTCTCTATCCCATCTTTCACAATTTTTAGCCCATCTTTTACAATCAAGTTTAATATGTGTGCACAACGACACATATGAAGTAAAGTCTCATCTTTTAATAAATTTCCTAAGTGCAACTTATCTTTAATTTTGTCAATTATATTGTCATTTGTGCTACAATTATCCATAGTGATAGTGGACAACTTTGTATCAATGTTCCAATCCATTAAATACTTAACTAACACATTACAAAACTTTTCACTTGAGTAAGGAGAGGGAACATATATAAACCTAAAATAATATATAAATAATTTAATCATAATCATACAAAAAGTGCAAATAATATATCAATAGTTCAACAATTTTATCATGCAACAGTTAAAAAATAATATAAAAATAATTCAAATTTTTTAACATACCTCAAAATTTGACTTTTTAAGTTCGAAGAGGCATCTATATAATGAGCAGTATATAACCCCTTTTTTTATTGCTTTCAATCCACATAGCTGATGTGATGGAAACTCTTCCTTGAAGACTATCTAATACCTTCAAAGTTATTGATATCTCTTATTGAAAAAATTCTGAATATTTCTCTTTTGATTATTTTTCAACAAGGAACCTGAAAGACAAGTTGTAAAGCTACTGAGTATCTCCTAAAACCAATATGATCCATAATGGAAAGTGAATACTTGATGTAAATAGCTGAACCCATAGCCATTAAGTTTTCCCAAATCTACCTTTCAATAGAACCCAAGCTTCAAGCAAACCTCAAGAACACATAAGCTTCCAGCACTCCTTGAATTGGGGCTGTTTTAGAAGTTTAAATTGCAGAAAATGGAAGATGGAAGAAAGGTTAGGGATGAAGGTGAAGACACCATGGAGAAGCTCTCCAATAAGTCTAGGAAGAATCACCATAATAGCATTGGGAAGCCATTGATAAGACTCAAGAAGTTCTTGAACAAGAACAAGAGAGAAACTCTCACAACAATTTTCAAAAATTGTATTAATGAACCAAAGTTAGTGACATTCAGTTTTTGGCACCCTATATAGGCCACGAAATTACAAGCTAAATGCAACTACAATGTAATAAAAATACAAGTGAAATGAAGCCTAAATGAAGCTTCAAGTGCAAGCTTTCCCTAAGTGACCTTTGGCTTCCAAAACATGTGCAATTGCAATCTTAGACTGGAATAATCGATTAATTCGCTCTTGTAACCGACTAATACAGTCAGGGACTGAAATAATAGATTATACTAGCCATTTAATCGATTAAAGCAGTAAGGCCTTGGTTCCTGCTTGCAGCTGAAATGCTGTAATCGATTACAAGGCCAAAATAATCGATTAAAACAGTGACAACCTATTTACAAGTGTTTGATGAATTTCTTCTAACAAGTGCTGGAATTTATTGAATTAAATTGGATTTGAGACATCAAAATCCAGCTCTTTGATACGAAATCTCGGCAAGTATACTGATTTGTCGTTGTAAGTTACAAAATTTATAAGATCATCTCCACAGGGACTTGAGCTACTCAGTTACTCGAAATAAAATTTAACAGTTCAATAGTTATGTACAAGTAGGATGAGCAGAATTTCATTTGTTTAAGAAAGTAACGGAAAATTACTAAATTCGTAAAATGAAATATATTTATGGGAAAGTGGGATTGGGTTTCATCATTCTTATCCTTTTATATCCAATTAATATTACCATGCACAAATCATTATCTATCCTTATTGATGCACACTATTTTATCCCGAATCAATCCCTCGCATTCGAGTTCTAAGGATATCTACCGAATATCGATCCCTCGCATATGAAGTAAATACCCCAGCATTAAATTCATAATCGCGTGCTTTATGCAATCAAAACGTTATGCCCTATTCCTAGCAACGTAACGATATGAGTAAAATCATTCAGTTCAAACCCTAAGATTACTTTCCAGTCTCACTTAGTATTAAATTCATGAAACTAGTGATCAAGTAGAATCAAGCATTAAGCATAGAATGAAATTTTCAACAAGGAATAGAAAAGATTAATGCATAAATAAAGATTAAAAGAGAGACATAGGGTTAAAAAGATTACATCCAATCCTTAGAGAAGCTAGCCAAGCATGGAGGGAACCTCCTCAAGAGAAGAATTGATGAAGCGCCCCATCACCGCTTCTTTCTGGCAGAGTCTCCATGCTAATCCTCACTTCTCTTACTTTCCTAACCTACCTACTACTATTATTTAAGAGCCTAAGCTAAAGAACCAGCTAAAGAAGCAAAAGAGTGAAGAATGGCCTTCTGGCTTCAAAAATTCGTTGGCTATTTATAGAATTTGCCTCCTGCCTGCTTCCACTCGCCCAGGCGAGTGATTTTGCCTATGTTTGCTCTCCTGGGCAAGCTAATGTTTATCTCCTTGGAACTTGTAGCTCGCCTTGGCGAGTCATTTGGCCTGTGGAGGCTCGCTTGGGTGAGTTAAAAGCTTAGTGATGAAGAAAGGTTTTGGGCCTGGGCCTTGCTGCTTCTGACACCCCCAGTTTTGATCCATATGCCTTTTTTGCTTGCTTTGATGCTTCAAAAGCTTCAGATATCCTCAGAACCTATCAAAATACAAAATATGATTGGATTAATCTTCCGAAATATGAAAAACAACATTTATCTAAGTACTAAATATAATTTAACTAGGTTTAGGGCAAGTTTATAAGCAAAGTTATCAAAATCAAATGATAAGTGCCAGCTTTTGAAACATAATTTTAACTAAAATATGGCACTTATTGAAAATACAATGAATATCTAATCTAATAAACCAAGAGGGGAGGGGTGAATTGGTTTATAAAACTTTTTGACTTTTCTTGAAATTCAAACTCAGCGGAAGTTAAACAATGGATCGTATCTTTAAACCAAACACTTTTAATAAGCAATATTCTCTTTTCCAATCACTTAACTCTTGTGCTGAAACAAAATCAGAATTGATTCACAATCTAATACCACAAGCAATTGAATGTAATATAAATCAAAACACAATTACACACAAATTTATACTGGTTCACCTCTAACCACTTGAGGCTACATCCAGTTGTCTTCTAATCCAAACCAGATTAGAGTTCCACTAACAAGATTCAGTTCTTTACAAGCAATCAAACAAGTCTCTTTCACCCACCCTAGGCAAAATTCTAAATCTAACACTAAGATTTATCTAAAGACTTTAGAACCTGAGCACACCACTCAGTTCTACCCACTAGAAACCCTATCTAGTTTTGCTTTAAAGAATTCTAACTTGTTACATGGATAGTTTCACCACAAACTAAACAAAACAAATAAAATCTCCCAAATAATAGAACTAAAGATTCAAGAAGGACATCACCTTAATCCTTTTGCAGCAGAAAAGGGATTATACGAAATTTAAAACCTGTGATGTTGAATGAACATGCAGTCTTGAATGATCTTGCAACAGATTAATGCATGAATGTTCACTAAGAAACTCCTTCTTTTACTCTAGCTTCATGATTCTCTATTTTAAGAACAACCCAAATGAAAAAGACTCTTTCTTCACATTAAAGCACTCAGAGAATGTTACTACACTTTAGTAATGAAAGCTTTTCGAATTCTTAATCTCTGAGATTGTGAGTCAATGCATGCTATTTATAAAAAAACAGATTTAACAGACTGTAATCGATTATTTCGTCAATGTAATCGATTAATTTAACTCATGTAATCGATTAATTCGACCATTTAATCGATTAAAGTGTTCGTAGCAGTTCTGGAAAATAAGCATGATCAAAATAATCGATTATTTTACCTTTTAATCGATTATTCCAGTGAGCTTCACTTTTGCTTCTAGCCTATTTAATCGATTACGATTAATTGGTAATCGATTAAATCACCTTCTATACTACACAGGATTATGCAGAATGCTTATGTAATCGATTATTTACCTATGTAATCGATTATTACAGTCTTAAAACATTTTATGCATATTTAAAACTCATCAATGTATTTCTAACTCAATGCATATGTTTATTACTTTATACCTAAGCATGAATGCATGTTGGTTTGAATTTATTAGTAGCTGCAAAGGGATATTTAGGTTATTCCTTTTAATGAACCAAGCTTAACAAACAAAATAAAAATTACAAAGCATGAATCAAATATCAAAACTCTTCTTCTTCAGATTCTTCAATCACTTGAATCTAACACTTATCACTCTTGTCATCCTTGATTTGGTGTGCAACTTCATGCTTGCCCAAGTTAGCTTGAATATGGTCTTGAAGTGCTTGAGTCCTAACTCTTGTCATTGGTCCTTTGAAGCTCACCAAAGGAAGTGCTTCAAGCTCTCCTTCTAGACCTTTGACTTGTCTTGGACCTCCATCATCCCCTTTTTCTTGGGAAGAACTTGTCCTTAAGTTTGCCTCCTCATTTGTACCTACATCATACAAAGAAAGATCACAAACATTGAAAGTATTACTCACACCATACTCACTAGGTAATTCAAGTTTGTAAGCATTGTTGTTGATCCTTTCTAGAATCTTGAAAGGTCCATCTCCTCTAGGTTGGAGCTTGGATTTCCTTTCATGAGGAAATCTATCCTTTCTTAAATGAAGCCACACTAAATCTCCTTCATTAAAGATCATTTGCTTTTTGTGCTTATTGGCTTGCTTTGCATATTGTTCAATCTTTCTCTCCACATTTGCCTTCACTTGTTCATGCAACTTTCTAACATAAGAAGCTTTAGACAAAGCACCATGATTAACCATAGAAGAAGTGTTAGGTAAAGGCAATAAATCAAGAGTAGTTAAAGGATTAAAGCCATAAAGAATTTCAAAAGGAGATAAAGAAGTAGTCTTGTGAACTACTCTATTGTAAGCAAACTCATTATGAGGTAGACACTCCTCCCAAGTTCTCAAATTACCCTTGATGTAGCACCTAAGGAGTTGTCCCAATGCTTTATTAACCTCCTCGGTTTGGCCATCCATTTGTGGATGACAAGTTGATGAAAATAATAGTTTTGTACCAAGCTTACCCCTACAATGTTTTCCAAAAGTGGCTAAGGAACTTTGTGTCTCTATCACTCACTATGCTTCTTGGCAATCCATGTAGTCTCACCACTTCCTTGAAGAAAAGATTGGCTACTTCACAAGCATCATCACTCTTGTGACAAGGAATGAAGTGTGCCATCTTTGAAAACCTATCAACAACAACAAAGATAGAATTCTTTCCCCTCTTGGATCTTGGAAGGCCAAGCACAAAATCCATAGAAATGTCAACCCAAGGGGAGTTAGGAATAGGCAAAGGTGTATACAAACCATGAGGCATTAATCTAGATTTAGCTTGATGACAAGTAATGCATTGAGAAATAAGATTATGCACATCATGCCTCATTTTTGGCCAAAAGAAATGTTCATATAAGATAGCCAAAGTTTTGTCCACACCAAAGTGCCCCATCAAATTATTCTCATGGGCTTCTCTAATGAAAAGTTCTCTCAAAGAGCTTTTAGGAACACATAATCTCTTTTCCTTGAACAAGAAACCATCATGTCTAAAATATCCTTGATGAGCCCCTTTCTCAGACAAAGCAAAAATACTAGAGAAGTCATGATCACTTGCATACAATTCCTTTATATGATTACAACCAAGCAATTTAGTTTCAAACATAGAAATCAAACAATGCCTTCTTGATAAGGCATCCGCCACCACATTCAACTTTCCTTGCTTGTGTTTAATTACATAAGGAAATTGCTTAATAAATTCAACCCATTTAGCATGTCTCTTGTTTAGTTTGCCTTGACTTTTCAAATATTTAAGAGATTCATGATCACTATGTATCACAAATTCCTTAGGTAAAAGATAATGTTTCCAAGTTTGCAAGACTCTAACAAGTGCATACAATTCTTTATCATAAGTGGAATAGTTCAAAAATGCACCCTTCAATTTCTCACTATAATAAGCAATAGGATGTTTATCTTGAATTAAAACCCCCCCAATGCCTACATTAGATGCATCACATTCCAATTTAAAAGAAGCATTAAAATTAGGCAATGCAAGAATAGGTGCATGAGACAATCTATCCTTCAATGTTTGGAAAGCAATTTCATGCTCTTGCTTCCAAGAGAAGCTCACGGTTTTCCTCATCAATTCATTCAAAGGAGAAGCAATGGTGCTAAAATCCTTGACAAATCTCCTATAAAAACTTGCCAAACCATGAAAACTTCTAACATATTTCACACTTGTAGGAGTTGGCCACTCCATGATGGTTTTCACTTTCTCTTGATCCACTTGGACTCCTTGAGCACCTACTACAAAACCTAGAAACACAACTTGCGAAGTGCAAAAAGAACATTTATCAATTGATCCATACAAGGTTTCCTTTCTAAGCACCTCCAAGACACTTTTAACATGCATTAAATGTTCACTCAAATTGGCACTATAAACAAGAATGTCATCAAAGTAAACTACCACAAACTTGCCTATAAAGTGTCTAAGCACATGGTTCATAAGTCTCATAAAAGTACTAGGTGCATTAGTCAAACCAAAAGGCATAACCATTCATAAAGCCCAAATTTTGTTTTGAAAGCCGTTTTCCATTCATCCCCTTCCCTCGTCCTTATTTGATGATAACCACTCTTAAGATCAATTTTAGAGAAAATAGTAGCACCATGCAATTTATCTAAAAGATCATTAAGTCTAGGAATGGGATGTCTATACCTTATGGTGATGTTGTTGATTGCCCTACAATCCATACACATCCTCCAAGTTCCCTTCTTCTTAGGCACAAGAATAATAGGCATAGCACAAGGGCTCATGCTCTCACGGATCCACCCCTTTTCAAGTAGCTTCCCTACTTGTGCTTGTATCTCTTTTGCTTCCATTGGTGAAGTCTTATAAGCTGGCCTATTAGGGAGTGCACAACCTGGAACCAAATCAATTTGATGCTCTATGCCTCTCAAGGGAGGCAAGCCATTAGGCACCTCCTTTGGAAAAACATCTTGATATTCTTCCAAAAGTGATTGCATAGCTTTGGGCACTTTTTCACCTTCCTTTACAACATGTAAACAAAGAGAGTTAGGAAGCATATAATAAAGAGGTTGTTGTGCCAATAACACTTTCTTAATTTGTTTTTCACTCAAGAGCAAGCTCTCTTTAATCTCATGAATTTTTTTGTTATCATTTTCTTTTTCCTTTCCTTTTTTCTCACTATTTTTTTTCTTTGGCATCTCACTTTTTTTCTCTTTTTTAGGTGGAGTATTTTTTTTCAACTCCTCAATTCTCTTTTCTTTCATCTTTATTTGATCCTCAGACACTTGTTTAGGAGTCAAAGGCCTCAAAATAATTTTCTTGCCAAGGTGCTCAAACTCAAAAGTGTTCTCCATGCCATTGTGTATCACTTTTCTATCATATTTCCATGGTCTACCAAGAAGGATATGACCAGCCTCCATGGGAACAATATCGAAAAGAACATTATCATGATAAGCATTAATAGAAAAAGGAATGAGCACTTGAGAATTTACCACCACTTCTCCACTTTCACTAAGCCATTGTAGCTTGTATGACTTTGGATGCTTTGTGGTTGGCAAGTGTAATTTCTCCACAAGTCTTGTACTAGCAACATTGGTACAGCTCTCACCATCAATGATAAGTGAGCATACCTTGTCTTTAACCAAGCACCTTGTGTGAAAAATATTTTCTCTTTGACTTTCCTCTTTTTCTAGGCAAAAATTGCTCAACATTCTCCTTACCATCAAGAGATCTCCCTCTTCGGCCTCTCTAGTGTGAGTTCCTTTTCTTCTTCACTTGAAGAACTATTTGAGTCACTTGAAGACTCACTTCTTATGCCTCTATCCTCAAGCAAAATCATAGTCCTCTTATTAGGACATTGAGAAGCAATGTGTCCCTTGCCAAGACACTTAAAACACTTGATATTGCTTGATCTTCTTGGAGTTGGCTCCACAATTTTTTTTCTTGAGCTTCCCACCTTTTCTTCTTTATTTTTCTCATGAGGAACCTCCTTTTAGGCTTGTCCTACCAGCTAGAAGTTGCAGCCCCATTTGAGAATTTGGAAGCTTTTCTCCTCTTTAATTGTTGTTCCACCCTTTGAGCTTTGTGGACTAGTTCCTCAATTGTTGCATATGAATGTAGCTCCATCACATCTTGAATTTCTCTATTCAAGCCATGAAGGAACCTAGCCATTGTTGCTTCTTGAACCTCTACAATTTCAGCCCTTATCATCATCAATTCCATTTCCTTATAATATTCATCTACACTCTTGTAACCTTGGAAATGTCTTTGAAGCTTGTTATGGACTTCTCTTGCATAATAAGTTTGAAAAATCTTCCTCTCAAGCATGCCTTCAAGTCATCCCAAGAATTTACTCTTTGTCTCCTCATCCTCCCTATATCCACTTGAATTTGGTTCCACCATGTCAAAGCATAACCACCAAACTCCAAAGTTGCTAGAGTAACTTTCTTTTCTTCCTCAAAATGTTGGCATGAGAAAATTTGTTCTACTTTCATCTCCCACTCAAAATACTCTCCGGATCATTATTGCCAAGGAATTTTGGAATTTTTATTTTCACTCCATTCAATCTTTCATTCCTCCCATCTCTCTCTTCTCTTCTCACCCTCTAATCTTCATCATCTCTATTTTGCCTCCTAGGATTGTGTCTCCTATGATTTTCTCTTCTATTATTATTTTCTCTTCACTCCTCCCTCTCACTTCTCTCATCATATTAATTTCCTCCATGAGAAGAAGCATACTCACTCAACCTCCTACTATTATGAGCCTCTCCATCCACATTTTCCATTGGATGACTCCTCCTTTAGGTCTCCCTTTGTATTCCCTCAATTTTGGCATCCATTTTGATATCCATTTTGGTTTCCATTTTGGCTTGCAATTCTTTCATTTGTTTTGTCATGACTTTCATCAACCTAGAGGTCCTAGGTGACAAAGCCTCTCCTCCACTTGAACTCATCCTTCAAAAAAAAATGGTTAGCAAAAACACAAGTATATAAGGAAATTCTCACCACTCACACTCGTGTTTGCACACTTAATCTAGGCTCTTTCTATAATGTTCTCTCTTGCCTTTTTCCACTCTTATTCCTCTCTATAGTTCTTAAGCAAAAACTTCTAATCAAATCAAGCCTCTTTACTATAGTGAAATAGGAAATGATTCTAGGCTATACTCAAGAGTCCAAAGAACAAGAAAACTCTAAGACAAAACCTTGGAAATTTTAAAAGACAAGCAACAAAGCAAAATTTAGAAAAGCACAACTCAAATTGGAATTTAATGAGACAACTCTAGGAATATTATGGCTGTACCAAATTGCACAAGGAGGATATGCCAAGTAAATTCAATTGCTAGAAGCCAAATTTCAACAAATTTGCATGTTATACAAGTTCACTTGATTTTGTTGTTCAAAGGAAATTTTGGAACTTGAAATTTTGTAATTTGATTCTAAATTCTGTTTTTCTTTCACTTTTTCCAGCCACTAATCAATAATGTCTTTGGCTGTACACTTGATGTGTTATTCTTTTGCTTTTGGATTGTTTCTTTCACAATTTTTTTTTTCAGCTTTTGTTATTCTTTTGAACAAGTTCAAAAATCCTTAAAGAAATTCAATGAATCACTAAAATATGATGTATAACAACTGTAAAATTTGCTTCTAACAACTCAATTTAGTTTAGGCATGAGAGTAGAATCAAAACAAGTGGTCATACAACACAAAAACACTACAAACAAAAGTTGACAAGAATCAAAGCTAGAAAATCAGAAAAATATCAAGAACACATGAAGAACATGAAAAACATAAGAACATGAAATCACATAGAACTTGAAGAAAACACTAAGGTTTTGTGGCTGAATTAAATTGGATTTGAGACACCAAAATCCAGCTCTTGTCATCCTTGATTTGGTGTGCAACTTCGTGCTTGCCCAAGTTAGCTTGAATATGGTCTTGAAGTGCTTGAGTCCTAGCTCTTGTCATTGGTCCTTTGAAGCTCACCAAAGGAAGTGCTTCAAGCTCTCCTTCTAGACCTTTGGCTTGTCTTGGACCTCCATCAATACTCATGCATAATAATTTCATTTGCAAGCTCTGTCCTTGCATTATCTGCATCATAAGTTCTTGTACCCAACTCTTGTTTTCCATGGACAACCTTAGAAATGAGAAATGTTTGTCCTATACTCCCTCTCATGGCAACCTTGTACTGAATACAAATTTGTTTATGCTCTCATAGGTACGTTGTTCCATTCTTTGATTTTTCTTCCCAACAGTTTTGAGCAATAATTGCATTGGGCCTTGTCTTGTCCATTAACTTTGACCTTTTGTAAAATGATGCCAAATCTCACTTTTAAGCCTACTTGTTCGTGTTTGAGTTGTCCCTTCCAAATTATCAGCTATTTCTTCTGCTTCATATGGCGGAATGGATTCATTGGTGTTGCTGAAGGGGCATGACCAACAGAAGGTGAAGGAGTATAACTAGGACTTGGAGAAGGTGAAGGAGTATAGCCAGGACCAGGAGTTGTATCTTGATGTCCACTTTCTTGATCTGCCATTTCTTTAGAAGCAATCAAATAAGAAACAAAGTTAGAAACTATTTTAAAAAAAGATGACATATTTAACACAACTCCAACAATCAAGTGTATCATAAAAATAATGAAGTATTCAAAATTAATTGATTAACTAGTTTAACACAACTACAACAAACAATTTTTTTATAAAAAAGAAGACAAGTTTAACTCAATTAATAATAAATCAATTTATTTTTATTAATCATTTACTAATTTATTAATTAACTGGTTAAAATAATGTACAATTAAATATGGAAGAAATATTGGAAACAAGAAAATCAAAGTGCAAAACAGAGTGGAAAGTAGCATAAGCATTGTAGCAGCAATAGTGAATTGAAGTTAACAAAAGTAAAGTGATTCAACTGAGAAAGAAAGAGTCTTGTCACGTGACTAATCCAATCATGAATTTCTTATTCATGCATTAATTCTATTATAATATTCCTTAGTTTCTAAATGTCTCCTTATTTCAAGCTAAAGTACAAAGAACTTGTATCCATATCCTTCCTTATTGACTCTACCATGCTATTCTTTTCTCTCTTGCATATTTAGAGATATCCATCTTTTAAAATTTGTGAGCATCTATACTTCAGAAAACCATCACAAAATATATCCTTATTATATCTACCAAATAATGATTTTTTTTTAGAAGCACAAACAATAATTTTCATCATATCACTTCAACAATAAGTAGTTAACAAAATTATTGAATTTAGAGGACATCATAGCAAGCATGAATATTTTAAGAATGCTACAGCTCATGAAAGAACTTTTGTCTAGCAATCATTATTGATGAAGCAAGGTAAATATAAAAAAAACTACATAAATAAATCTAACATTTAATTAGGATATTTATCAATCACTCTAATTATAATTAATGTTGAGGAAGAGAGGCAAAAACTATATATAGGAGATAATATTTAGAAGGGAGGGGGGAAAATATTTAGAAATTGTTTAGGAGGCTCCATGTTCCTCGAATTACCTTATTTATATTGTTTTTTTTTATTTCTTTATCACCAATAATAAATCAGTTATGTTATTTCTTCTTAAGTTCTCGGTTCGGGTTCTATCACTCACGTAGTTCTCCCAAATAAGGAGGCACACCCTATGACTTACTATCAACACTTTGGCAAGCATACCAATTTTTCCAAGTAATAAAGAAACGGTAAGTCCAAATGTCGATTCCACAAGGACTTTGCTTGTACTCAAAGTTAATACACGGTTGTTTTAAGCAATTACTGAATCAATTTAATTTTGTAGAGTAATCGCATATAACTAATTTTGACTTAATGTAAACTATAAAGCGTAATAAATACAATGGGAAGAGACACAAACACTCAGAGTATTGTGGTGATGACTGAAATACAGTGTGACAAATGTTGGAGGCTCAACTAACCGAAACTAACTTTGATGCAATATTAAGGATTTTTCGCTATTCAACATTATTTCCACTCACCTTCATCTACTAACATATTCTAGCCTTGATTCCTCAAGTGCAAGACCCAAAATAAATTAATTTTGCTCCTAATCCCTTAAGAGTTACGTTAACTAATTACATTAAGAGAAAAGATATAGCGATCATGCCGTAAGACCCTGTTCCTTTCTACTTGATGTTATTTTCCGGAGCGGGCAGTCTTATGCCCTGGTAATCAAAGAAATGAGTAAAACGGCCCAAATAGCCAAATCGGTAAAAATGGTAGAAGAGGCTTTTTATAAGTCCATTATGACGGTTTAGGAGGCTAGAACCGTTGACCTTGAGGATGAAGCATAGCATTGAGGAATATCTAGAAAGGATTTTAGGGAATCGCTCTGATTCTATCTCTGTTTAAAGATGATAACTTAGGCGGAACAAAACCATTCTATCCCTTGAAATGGTATATTCATAAGCATTTTATTAGTTCTAAGGAAATAACCATTTTCCAATGAATTAAATCCTATAACAAAACATGCAAATGGATGATTAAACCACTAAAATGAAAATAGTTTAGAAAAACAATAAAAATGCAAAAATAACCTTGAATAGATAGTTAAAATCATTACATCAAAGCGTTTGGGTGTTGAGCTCCCAACAATGGGGGTTTTAGCCTCTCATTTTCATGATAGACTTATACAATGGATGTTAGGGCAAGGAAATGGAATGGAAGGGAGGAAATGGGGAACAAAATGATGAAGATGCAACTCCAATGGTGTGGAAGAATGTCTCTTTCATGACCTAACTAATGTGCTTCTGTCTCTCCAAGAAATGGTGTCCAAAGATCCTTTCGTTTTCCCTCCTTTTTTCCTTAAAACACAGCCAAGTATCATGGTCGCGCGCTTAGCGCGAAATGTCACGCTGAGCACGCCTTCAATACCTAGTTGGATAAGTGACCATGTGCTAAGTGAGCTGGTCGCGCTAAGCAGGCCTGTCGCGCTGAGCGAGCAGCTCCAGACCTTGACCATGCTCTTGCAGTGAATTTCTACAAAAATTACAATCATTACCTCATAAATCAACTAATTTTTTGCATCTACTAGATAAAAGCTCAGAAGAAGCTAATTCTTATATTTTAATAAAAAAAAAGGAAGCATTAAAAGAGGAAAATATGAGATAATTGCTATGTAATTTACATGTAACATTATTTATGCATAGCAATTATCACTTACTCATTCAAATGTTGTCAAAAAGCCATACCAAAAAAAGAAATCATATAAATGGAAAACATGAAATAGTTTAAGGTTAGATGGCCATTGTTGCATATCAAGGAATAAACTACATGACAAAATACCAGAAGGGTTAACCAAAGAAGTTAAGAAAACATATCTTTCAAATTAGCAAGACAAAAATAAATGGTGAAAATGTTAAGACTTCTTTGGTATCTGGAAAGTTTGATCATAGTTGGTACCATATTAAAACTAGTTAGACAGAACATCAATTTTGTCATGTCCCTAGTTGCCTTTGAGCTACAATAATCAACATTATGCAAGTGTGATACCGAAAAAATCTGAATGAGGAATTTTTCACCATTCCTCATCAATAAGTGCAATCTATAGACACAATGCAAAATATATTTCTCGTGGGGGGTCCTAGAGACGGGAAAGTAGCAGCCATTTGATAGGAAAGGAAAATAGGTGGGTTAATGGAGTCTTGAACGACTAATAGCATCGATATGCCCTAGTCTTAAGAATCTGGGTCATAAGGCATCAAATCATTCGCTCTAAATATAACTTTTTCCAGCAAAAGAAAAAGGTGCATAAGAAAGTAACATAATCAACTACTAATAACCTTGAACTCTTGTAAAATATATTAAGAGATATATATCACTCCTGCCATGCCCCTATATACTTTCCCAACGAATTGGTTCCAGACAAACATAATAACCTCTAGGTTTGAAACTATCATAGGCTCATAGAATCTATTGGGCTATTGTACAAAAATATAGGTCTATCAAATGTGTAAGACAACATAAGCTACAAACATAAGACAATAGTGAACAAAGAATAGGACCTCTGCAGTTTAAAAATGAACTACAATGTGCAACAATTCTAAATCTGATCTTATAGTGGAGAGTACCTGTACGGTGGGCTGGTGGTGGCGTGCGAGTAGGGGCGCACTAATGGCGACGCGTGAGTAAAATTGCGGCGGGAAGCGAGACGAAAGTACCGATGCCCGAATGGCAGTACCAGTGCGTTGTACCGTGTGTGTGGTGGCAGTCTACGAACGGCGGATAGAAGTGTGTGATCATGAGAAGGAATGAGTAAAGTGAAGGTTGTGTAGTGAGTGAGTGGTGTAAGAGAGAAGCTAGATGAGAACTCAGAATCAAAATGAGAGTGAGAAGTGAAATTAGGGTATCCTTCTTATAATATGTGTGTGTGTGTGTGTAAAGGATACTTTTGTAATTTAATAAGAGGGAGGGCGGGGGCGGGAGCGGATATCAGCATTACTGTTGAAGATATAATTTGAATTTGAATTATTGTTTCTCTTAGATATGAACAAGTTGTTAAAATAGTCTAGATAAGAAGAAATTTGAATTATTGTTTCCTAGTTTCAACTATTGTTTCCTAATATTGTGCTCAAATTGTTAACATTACTTGTATAAATATACCTCATTTAAGAGGTGATAAGGGAGTGAATAAGTGAGTGAATGAATGAATGAATAAGGAATTACTATTCCAATTTATGCATTTCTAATTTTTAACATGGTAGCAGAGTCATGGCATCGTCCATGAATAAGATCCATGTTTCTTTCGCTGCCACAAGTGTCTCTTTCTTCTTCTCTTTTGTTTCCACCTCTGTTGCAATGAAATCGGGCTTCATCTTATTCTGATTCCTTTTCACTCATTCTCCTCCTTAACCTTCACCTTCTCTGATTCCTCTACAAACTATGATCATTGTTATCATGAACTCCATCTTTGCCTCGCATAACCTTCACATCTTCGGTCCCGGCTTGAATCCCTTTGCACCTTATTGCATCGCCAATCACTCTATTTTCCTTTCCCTTTCCTCTCGTTAAATTACAACCTTTATTCCCTCGACGTAGCCTTCCTACTTGAATTGATGCACCATTGTGATTCCTCAATGCACTCGTTCTAAAGTCTCCACAAATCCATTTTGAATCGTTCTTGTACCTCAGTTTTGAAGCCTCCATGCACATATTCCTTTTGAAGGTCTTTGGTGTGAAGCTCGTTGTACTATTCTGAATCCTTCACAGACCAACCCTAAAGTCTATTGACCTGAACATGTCATTTTTTCTAAATCCCTTCCCGTATCTCAATTCTCTTTCTACCTCACATAACTGAAGCTCCTGCTGTGGACTATCTTGAAGTATCTCTTAAACCTATTGTTGAGCAAAGTAGTTTCTAGAAGAGTGTTTGAAGAAGCAATTGACAAGTTGGGCATGACCGATATTTATGCACCAACTTGAGACGGAGTGTTGAAGATATAATTTGAATTTGAATTATTGTTTCTCTTAGATAGGAACAGGTTGTTAAAATAGTCTTGATAATAAGAAGTTTGAATTATTGTTTCCTAATATTGTGCTCAAATTGTTAACATTACTTGTATAAATATTCCTCATTTAAGAGGTGATGAGGGAGTGAATGAGTGAATGAATGAATAAGGAATTACTATTCCAATTTATGCGTATCTGATTTTTAACAATTACCAAAACCGCCCCCCACCCCTTAATTTAAGATGTGGGGAAAACTGAACTTGAACCCGGTCAACTCGATTTTTTCACGTCAAAATTGGGGTGGGTTTGGGCGGGTGCCCACGGGTGCGCGTCCTGTTGCCATGCCTACTTCTAAATCATCCAAAAACCTTTTCTATCAATTACGGTACATAAATAACATCCAAACTCCCACTACCAAATCCTAAATGAGATTTTTTTTCTCTTCCTTTGATGACAGTTGCAAATGTTTGTTATAAATAGAACACTTGTTGTGCTTGATTTGTAACTTGATAATTTCGTATTCTGAGCACACACAAAGCTTACTAAACACTTTCTTGGTGGTTTCTGGGTTCTGGGAGTTCTTGCTTTCGTTAAAACACCTATGGATTATTGAGTGATTCTTGAAGCAAGAAGTTTCTTTTCAAAGCTTAAGGAATGAGCTTTTCTGAGTTTAGTTTTCATGTTTCAACCTGATTCATTCATTCATATGCATCATCATTCACTGGATCATCAGGTGATTTCTTTCCTTAGCTTTGTGTTTGTAACTCTGTTTTGATTTGTATTTGAATTTCTATTGTAATTGGGTTTCTTGCATGTAATCTAGAGATAGGGTTTCTCTAGGGATGTGCTGAGTAGTGTTCTCAGTGGGTCGGTCTCTAAGAACCTAATAGTGTTTTAGGTTTCTGAACTTTATCTAGGGTTGATAAAGGGAGACTTT
>CM023952.1:17037260-17074159 GCA_013407115.1 Glycine latifolia | reverse complement strand
TATAGTGTTTTAGGTTTCTGAACTTTATCTAGGGTTGATAAAGGGAGACTTTGTAATTACTTGTAAGACTGAAAATTGCAATAGTGGAACTCCATTCTAGTGTTGAGTGGAAGAAAACTGGATGTAGCTTCATAGTGTTTGAAGTGAACCAGTATAAATCCTTTGTGTCTTGTGATTAAATTCGTTCTTGCTTATTCCATATACATATTGATTGTCTTGATTTGCTTATCAAGTTAATCTTGAGCTATTGCATACCTTAAGCTGTGCATTTGATTGAATAAGGATTCTTGGTTTCAAAAGTGATAAAGATCCTAAGGGAAACTCTGATTTTGTTAAAAGAAATTTTTTAATTTACCAAGCCTAACCCCTCTTGGTTAAGTGTGAAGTGTTCCTATATTTTACATAGGAGATACTCAATAGCTTTACAACTTGTCTTTTAGGTTCCTTGTAGAAAAAAAATCCAATGAGAAATATTCATAATTTATCAAGAAGAGATATCAATAACTTTGAAGTTATTAGATATTCTTCAAGGAATAGTTTTTATCACATCAGACATGTGGACTGCGAACAATCAGAAAAGGGGTTATATGGTTGTCACTGCTCATTATATAGATGCCTCTTTGAACTTAAAAAGTCAAATTTTAAGGTATGTTAAAAATTTTGAATTATTTTTATATTATTGTTGAATTTTTTCATGATAAAATTGTTGAACTATTTATATATTATTTGCACTTTTTGTATGATTATGATTAAATTATTTATATATTATTTTAGGTTCACTTATGTTCCCTCTCCTTACTCAAGAGAAAAGTTTTGTAATGTGTTAGTTGAGTGTTTAATGGATTGAAACATTGATACAAAGTTGTCCACTATCACTCTGGATAATTGTAGCACAAATGACAAAATAATTGACAAAATTAAAGATAAGTTACACTTAGGAAATTTATTAAGGGATGAGACTTTACTTCATATGCGTTGTTGCGCACACAAATTGAACTTGATTGTAAAAGATGGGTTGGAAATTATGAAAGATGAGATAGAGAATATTAAGGATAATGTAGCATTTTGGATAGCCATGCCAAAAGAAACAATTAAGGATCTCATGCACTAAGAGTTTGGTTTAGATTGTTCAACTAGGATGAACTCAACTTCTAAAATGCTTCAAATTTCTATATCATATGAAGTTATGTTTACTCGGCTGAAGCAACGAGAGTCCCAATATACTTGTTTGTCAAGTTCTTCACAGTGGCAATTTTCCAAAGATGTGTGTAAGAGGTTGAAAGTGTTTAATGATGTAACATAAATAATTTCTGCTACTAAACAACCAACAGCTAACATGTATTTTTCAAAGAGTTGTGAGATCAATTATGCAATTAAGCAGAGGGTTACTTCTCCTAATGAACTCATTCGTAAAATGGCAGAAAAGATGATGATCAAATTTGATAAATATTGGGATGTGATTCATGATATAATAGGAGTTGCTATTGTTTTTTATCCAAGGTATAAAATGTTGTTGCAATATTATTAAGAAAAATTGTATTAACAAGACTGTTTTGCTCAAGTTAGTAAGATTATATAGTTGTGTTATGACTTGGTTTTGATTATCAATTCAAGATGAATGATGACTCCTTCCACAGCTCTCCAATACCTTATGGTGGTAATGTTGAAGGTGATGAATTAAGTGAATTTGATAAGCATATTTCGAAGAGAAAAAAAGGCTAAATGTTATCATGTTAAAACATAGTTGTATCATTATTTAGAAGATGATGTTTTACCAAGATCCATTGATTTTAGTATTTTGTGGTGGTGGAGGTTGTATGGTCTCAACTATCCAACACTTCAAGCTATTGCAAAGGATATCTTAACTATTATTGTATCAACAGTAGCTTACGAATCTGCTTTTAGTACCGATGACCAGATTTTAAGTCCTCATCGTAGTCAACTTCATTAGACTACTTTAGAGGCATTGATGTGCACTTGAAGTTGGTTATTAAGTGCCAAAACTGATGGTAATGTCTTGAATACTTAAGTTAGTTATCCTATTAAATTACTATTTATTTATAATTTAATAACTAATTATTTATTTAATTCAGGTATTTTGAAATCTAAAATTCTTGCACAAAGTAGTACTTTGGTTAATGGGATAGCTTCAAATGATGAAGGTATATGCCATATAAGAATGTAAATTTTTAAATGATCAATTTCTTCTTTATATTAAAATTTTGCTTTATGGTTTATCCAGGTGATAATGCAAGGGATATGATGGGAAATGGAATTAGTACCCACTTGGAGGAATGAATACTATATCCAATGATTGAAGAATCAGAAGTGTAGCTACTTTTTTTATTTTGGAGGAATGAATACTACATCTAATGTTGGAATTTTATTCTAGTTACATACATTTAAGACTTGGCTCCATTGATTTTTATGCTATTATTGTTGTTTATAAATAAATTTTTAATAGGATATTTTAAGTGTTTTTCGAGGGCAGAGCGGGGAAAACCGACCCCCGTCGGGGGCAAAGGGAAAATTTATGGCCCCATTGGTTTTCGGGGTTGGGGGTAGGGGTAGGGTAAAGAAAAATCGCCCTCATCGCCATGCCTATTTGGAAGCCATGAGAGGCGAATTCTACAAAGTTTTAAAATTCTACAGAATTCACATCCATTAATCAGTTTTGTGTCCATTAATCAGTTTTGAGTCCAATGACAAATTTTGTGTCTAGTGAACAATTTTGACGTGGATGTGATTAATGTTTTTTTTCCTTGTGTAAATATATTATTTTGAGATCTTAATGAATTTATGATGATATGAGATGCGGTTAAGATGATGTTGTTTTATTATTTGAGTTGAATTTATGTTGAGATCATGATATTGACATTCATATGAATTTTTGGTGAGTTGTTTCCAAGAATTCAAGGTATTGAAATGTCTTGCTATGTTTATTGAACTATATTTTGGTTCATGAGTATGATGAATATATGAATGGTGAATTTATGATATTATAACCTCTTATGGTGTTGAGATTGGTGAATGAATTTGTGATGATATATGATATTGATTTGAATGATCATAATATGCATGCATTGATGAATGACATTGCATGTAGAAAAACACGTAAGTTGGGAGTACTAAGAAGGCACTCAACCTAGTGCTAGAGGCTATTGTGGTGACTAACACCGAATAGGCCTATAGAATGGATGGTGGGTGATTCTATAGATAATTTAAGGTATTTGCAAGCCTTACCAAGGTAAGCCACTACCCATACTAATCCATTTTTTTTATAAAACCACACTTCCTTTGCAGGATTGGTTCGAGTCTCCCCAAATGGTCAGATCATAAAGTACAACTATGTTAAGGGATGTGCTTGGGTTAACCGCTCGAGAGGTGAAATCTTTTGGGGGTAAAGAGTCAGCATAACATAACATGATGGATAAACATGTGCATTGATAATAGTGACTTAAGAATGATGTATTACTTGATGAGTCATAGAAATATTGTGCTATTTGATGATTAATGGGTTGATGATGACGGTGATGTATGATGATTGAACCTTTATGTAATGGTTGAAAAATTAATGATAATTATGAGATATTATGTTATCTGAATTCTAAGACTTATGCTTTATGTATGATTTCTGCATGTTATGTTATATATGTGATAATAGTGGATCATGCTTTAATTGTTAAGTTTTATCCCTTGTAAGTGTGCTTCTTTTGGTAAGTTTACCCATGAGTTGTTGTACGTGTGGTTTGTGCTTATGATGATCCTGTATCTGACGTACGTGGGAAGTAGATGGATAAAAAGTGATCTCGTGCCTTTGGAGACTCCATGGATATCCGTATTTGGATGTGAAGATGCATTATTCATTTTGTTTCCTTTTTAAGGTTATGTATATTGTTGACCAACTTACAGTTTATGTAGTTTATCCTTATAATGTGGTTTATGTTTACATGCATGTACTGAGGAAATTTGAGTTACTATATGTAGTGTGTGTGTGTGTGTGTGTGTGTGTATATATATATACATATACATATGGTGTTTCTTTCTTTGCTGTGCATTTTAGCCTTTGGCCTTTGACACACAAAAATTTTACAAATACTTTCATAAATAAATTAATTGAAGAGTTTTAAATGGATTAAAATAAAGTCTTCCAATTGAGATAGTTCATAGTTCCATGTCACGGCAGTGTGCCATTACACTTTTACTTAGATTTCTTTGTTAATTGAATTTCTTTAAGTGGGTCACTTAAAGGTTCTTGTAGTGGGGTGCTAGAAGGGTATTTGAAAGTATTTGTGGGTTTCAAGAACATGTGCATTTGTGGTATATATTTGCATGTGAAGAATTGCCTGTAAAAAAATGATTTTGTGTAGTAGAATTTCAAATTAGAGTTGTTTGAGGAACTAGATGTAGATCACTTATGAGATTGAACCAGTATAAAAATTCTTTAGTTATTTTCTTCTCCTTCACATCATCCTTTAATATTTCTTACATAATTGCCACATCTTAGATGCTTTAGTAATAATCTTGATAGCTTAAGCAATCTTAATATTTCAAGAATGACTAATAAGTCTAAATCAAGATTAATGAAAATTATAGTAATCAATTTTGTTCTAGGCTTCAAAAGTATATATAAATATAAATAAGCTTTTCTTCTAAAAGTAAACACATAAAGAAAATAACAAATGTAATATTTAATTAGATAATAATTATAACCATAATTTTTTTGAATAAAAGAATATGGGTCAACATGGTTCGTAAAGTCAATTATTAGTATTATACATGCATGTGTGTACCAGTGTAACCCCTTCTTCCTCTCTACCATCTCCCTCCTCGACCATACTTAAATTGCCACTGTTACCGGTGCTCGAGGGAAAAAAGAGCATTGCGAAGGTGGTTGAGTATGCCAAGAGAAGAACCAACTAACCACATATGAGATCCAAAACAAAGAGAAATAACCAAATTTGGAGCCCACAGTGGTTGTCATGCAGTAGTCGTCAATTGCAAAAAAAAAGCATCTTGAAGGTGCTCGAGGATGCTAAGAATCAGATCTGAAATCGAAAACAAAGAGAAATAACAAGATCTAGAGCCCACAATGGCCGTCACGAAATGCATGTTGACGACAGCGGGGCCAACGAAGAACGTCTTAGGTCGTACCCTCGATAGTGATGAAACCCCGACTTGGTGCTTATGGTGGTGACATGGCTCACTTTGATTTTGCGGTGGTTCTGATCTCATTATTGAGGACTTATATCATGATTTTTTGTTGTTGATTTTTGTATCAATTCCTTATATTTGAGAAAAAAAATTGGATTTTTTGTTTGTTTGTTTATTTGTTTTCTTCTTCTTCGTTCTCTTTTTTATTTAGCGATCATCTTTGTATGTTGCTTGTTGTTTCTTGAAAGCCATAATGGCCATGGAGCTTCAAGGAATGTTGCTGCACCTGACCATGCACGATGTCACCAGCAAAACAACAAAGAAGACAAAGGGACGATGCTAGTTAGGAAATCATTGTAAAAAGTTCAACACTTAAACCAAAGGTCAAATTATATGATGATTTCAACCTGTGTACAGTGATTTCCTAACTAGTCTAATGGTGCCACTTATTTCTACTTGATTGTCTATGACATAACAGCTACAACTACTCTTTTGATTTTGAATTCGAAATTCCTTTTAGTGATTATTGACTACACATGTGTAATTAATCATTGAAACTAACTTCTATTGAAAAGAGTTGTCAAAATAGTCTCTCGTAGAAACACTTAGCGGAATCTCTTTTAGCTATTTTCAATAAACCATTATCGAAAAAAATTTGATAGATAGTTACTCTTCAATGCTCTTAAATATAATTTCTCACTATTTTTCATATCACACTTTGTTCTTGTCGACAATGTTTTTCCATCAAACACAACTTTTTCTAATACTTAGAAAATTTTAAATAATAGAGATAATAACTTCACAATATTTTAATTATTACACTTATAAATAGGCAAAAGAACCAAAATAATACATTTTTAATAAAAAAAATTACGAACTTGGGGTTGTTTCGAAACATATTACCAATCTGGGGTTGTGGGTCACGCCCAGAATGGACATGAGTGGTCACGCCCAAACTAGACGTGACTAGGGGGGCAGTCACGCCTAGTTTGGGTGTGACCACTTATGCCCATTCTGGGCGTGACCCACTCTTATATAAGCCCCCGCTTTTTACTTTTTCACCACTTTTATTGTTGCGCCTTCTCTCTAAAACTTCTCTCTAAAACTTTCTGAAGTCTAGTGTGAGTGACTCTGCAGCGAAGCTCTGCCAACAAGTAAGTTAATTTATGAATTATGACTATTATTTAATATATTATATTGTTGGTTTTTAAATTTGTTAGAGCCATATTACTTATTTAGTTTTGTAGATAACTGTTAGGTATTAGGTTCTATGATTTAGTTTAGGATTTAGTTGTTAATTACAATTATTTTAATAAATTTACTTAGTTAAGTTTAGGGTTGAAGGGTTATGGATTAGGGTTTACGAATTAGGGTTTAGTTTAGTGACTACAATTTGGGTGTAGGGTTAATTTGTTAAATTAAGATTATTGTAGTGAGTTTACTTAGTGTTTAGGGTTACTTAGTTAAGATTAGGTTTGCATGGTTAGGGAATATAGGGTTTAGTTTAGTATTTTAGGGTTTAGGATTTAGTTGTTAAATTAACATTATTGTAGTGAGTTTACTTAGTGTTTAGGGTTACTTAGTTAAGATTAGGGTCGAATGGTTAGGGAATATAGGGTTTAGTTTAGGATTTTAGGGTTTAGGATTTAGTTGTTAAATTAACATTATTGTAGTGAATTTACTTAGTGTTTAGGGTTTAAGGGTTAGGGATTAGTGTTTAGACTAGGGTTTAGGGTTAGCGATTAGGGTTTAGTTTATGGATTATTATTTTATGGTTAATGGTTTAGTGTTTAGGATTTAGTGTGTAAATTAAAATTATTTTATTAAATTTAATTAGTTCAGTCTAAGGTTAAGGTAAGGGATTAGGATTTAGTTTTGGATTTTAGGTGACTTTCCTAAACATGTAAATGATATTATTATCCTATGGGTTTAGGTTTTAAATGTAATTTGAAATATATTTAGGTAATTAATTTGTAATGTAATTTAATTAGAAGTTATTAAATTATTAATTATTATATTGTTTTGTTTATATTAAGATAGTCTCATAGATGGCTGATTCATCATCTTCAGCGTCTTCACGGTCTGGATCCGATCACGAAGGTGAGGGAAGGGATCCGACGACCCATGTTATGCCTACCCCGTATAAGTGGGGGGTGTTGCAGAGGCGTACCCAGCAAACTCACGTTTCACAGGCTGTGTGGAATGAGGACAGATGTTGAGTGTTAAAGACCCGACGTGGTAAAATCGCAGGGGGGCCAAACTGTGACGATATTCTTGCAATCGTTGCGGCGATGTTAGGGTAGGCAGCATTCCTACATGTCGCACGCATGCGACATATTCAGGTATAAATTTTTTAATTGAAGAATGATACATACGAAGTGATTCCTATATATGTTTTTATTTATAAGTGTGCATACACATTGATTATTTTAAACTTGACTTTAGATCGATCCTGCGCTTATCAGTGCTCTGGTTGAGAGGTAGAGACCAGAGACACATACGTTTCACATGCCGTAGGGAGAGATGACCATCACGTTGGAAGACGTGGCTGGTATCTTAGGTTTAGGCAGTGACGGCAATGTCATCATCGGAGTGACGTCAGACGACTGGGCCGCCGTCATCGAGGAGGTCTTTGGTCATCCTGCTCATGAGGCTGAGCTAAGAGGAGGATTCCTGTGCCTGTCTTACTTTGATAGGAATTATGCGCATTGGAGCGAGGTAGGTGGGGATCTGGTAGAAGCGGTTTACGAAGGCGCACATTGCACATATCCTTGGAGCATGGCTACTATGCGACAGATCCGGCGGAAGCACTGTCGCCTGTCGCTATGTCCCTTTGCTCGCAGGAGACATGGCAGGCATAGGTAGGTATAGCTGGGATTCTGCCGTCCTTGCACATTTGTTTAGACAAATGTGCGAATGTACAGATCCAGATAAAAGTGACATAGGTGGGTGTCACATGCTTCTCCAAATATAGGCATGACTTAGATTCCCACCCATTGCTCCAGTTATACCTCAGCCTACTCACTAGGAGTGGCATTACGGCCACAGATATGTGTTCTTATTTTCTTTTATTAACTACGTATTAATGAGTCTTATAAGTAGTCTAATGTCATTTATTTTCAAATTAGGTATAATTCTTTAGGCAGGTTTCGTGCACATGAGCTTCCCTGGTATCGGCTAACATTAGATTCCCTTTCTCGGGATGAGGTACGTGTATTTATTTAAATAAGTTTTGGTCGGTTGACTTGGATAATTTGCATTTTTTGTAATCATCGTTCTTTCCTAATTGTGTGTTTAATTGTTTTGTTTAGGTGGTTTGGCAACCATATGTAGGCTATCACTTCCTTGGTGCTACTGAGCACGAGCGACTGTTGTGGATGGCTACCAGTCCAATTATATGCTTCCACACGGTTGAATATTCTCATCTGGACCGATGCATGCGACAATTTGGAAGGGATCAGCCAATCCCACGAAGGCCAAGGAAGTTGGAGGGCGTGCATGACCTATCCCTACGAGGCAAATAGATGGATAATTGGAGTCATAAGCTAAGACCCTTTATCCGTCAATGGGGTACCAGGGGCCAGCACATAGAGCTGCCCCCCCAACTGACTGGGTTCATGTCACCAAACCATGAGTACATGGTTTGGTACAGGGAGAATGGGAAACGATATGTGACGAAGATGGCTGCCAAGATGGGTCGTGGTGTAAGTGTTGTTTAAATTTAATTTGTAAACTAATTTACATTTTCATGGCGTTATTGTTTGGACTAATGAATTTGTTGTGTAATTTGTAGTTTGATGGCTTGGAGATGTTGTACTGTGCGAGTGGCGGTTAGGACTGGCCTGGATTCAACATGGACTACTTGCACGAGGAGGTGGGCGTGACCACTCATGCCTATTCTGGGCGTGACCCACAGCCCCAGATTGGTAATGTTTCGAAACAGCCTCAAATTCATAATTTTTTATTAAAAATGTATTATTTAGTTTCTTTTGCCCTTATAAATATAATAAAGTATGACTTCTACTTAAATAAATGTTATTTTATTTTATTTTGAACTTAGTTGAAAATATTTTTAAATATAATTAAGATTAATAGTAGAATACATATTATAAAAGATATAATAATTAAAACTAAAAAATGTAATTAGAATAATTGATCTCTATATAAAAAATTGCAATTTAAAAATTGATTACAAAAATATAAAATTATAATTAATCAAAATATAAGTTTTATCATTAAATAAAAAAATTTATAAGAATATCATATAATATTTTTCTACATTTTTCAACTACTGACAGTTGTAATACAATCAACTAATTAAATAACTTTCAATAATATCTTTTCAACTTTTAATTTTTTTTATTTCCAACTAAACTTTCAACTCGTTTATGATAAAAAATAAAATAAAATAACTTTCAACTTCTTTTAGGAAACATAACCAATAACAACTGCAAATAATCAATAGCTTTAATTACGGGTACTTGCGAGTGAAATGGCATAATTTACCCTTAAGGCAACATAGCATGTGAGATAGAAAAGGACTAAAAAGAATGAAAGAAAACAGTAACATAAGATTAATTAGTTTAGAGTAAATAACATTGTATTTTTTATTTTTTTAAAATTACACCCAATATTTTTCATTTCTTTCACCTTATAAAAAACTTCTTAATTCTTTAGCTCATATTACATTCATATTCTCTCCCTCCTAAACACCATTTAATAATTTAACAGACACATATTAGTCACATAACTTTTAATGAAAATTTATGTTTAAAATACATTCATCTTCCTCAAAATCACATCTTGGGTTTTACAAACTCTCATCTTCTTCAACAACCCCTCTTCACTTACCATCACCACATCCTTCTCTTCCTCCTCCCTCTTCCATGGTAGCATCATCTCTTCCTCCTCATCGTCCTCGCCCACCAACATGGCCTCCAGACACATCACCCACTCCCATCAAAGCAACCACCACCACCATAGTCATTGCCACCGTCACCAATGTAGCTGCCTCCGCCAGAGTCATATCCATCTCCACCACCTCATTGTCCCCCACCGTAGTTTCAGCCATGATTAGAGTTACGTCTGATTCCTTGGACATTGGCGCTGTCGGATAAAAGTAATGTATAAAAATGTAGGGATATCGGGAGTAATTTGAGAAAATTACATAGGATGTTAGTCTAATTTACTCTAATGGATAATTTTGTCTGCTCATATATTTCAACTTATGTTAGTTAATGACGTTACTAAAATGGAATAAAATTAATGTATAAAAAAAATATATCTGATGCAATTTAAAAAAAAAACATAGAAAATACAAATATAAATTACACATTATATTATAATTGAATTGCATCATGCAAACGTCTCTTTCTTAGAATTGCATCTCCTAAAGGTTAATACCAGTCACAAAAGTGACAAAACGTCCTTTGGTGCAAAGTATATCTCATTATTATATTGTTTTGTAAGTTTCAAGCTAACATCTTGATTCTTGAGAGTCCATTAATAATGTATTTAAGCATATTTAGCAAAAGAAAACAAGAAGAGGGAAATAAGTACTGAATGTGGGGATATATAAGCCATTGTCGATGTCGGTGACTAGATTTTTATCACGTTCTTGCATCTAACAACGACATTCATTCATTGTCTTGCATATGAAAAGCTTAGTGCAAATGGCTTATCATTTTTATTTTTATCATGTAAAAATTAAAAAAGATTCTGACCATGTCTATCTAGTACTTACATGAGTGGCAGGGGGATTCTTTACTATGAACAAGAACAACACATTAATTGGAGTCATTTCAACATCACTCTAAAGCCAAGCTAGTAGTACTTGAAAAATGTTTAAATTGAGTATTTTAAAATTTCAGAAAAATTAAAATACATCAATTAAAATTCTTTTATTTTCAAAATTTTGTATTTGGATAAAGAAATTAAATTTCTTCATTTTCAAAATTTTGTATTTGAATAAAGAAATTGAATTTCTTCATTTTTAAAATTTTGAACCTCATGCACGGAGGTAGGTGCCGTGGAGTAGCGGAGGTTGGAATACTCATCTGCGATGAAGACGGAGTAAAGAGTAGTGCAGTCAGAACTTCTATAAAAGAAGAGAATTTCAATTTCTCACCTTTTAGAAGGAAATTCAAATTTCACATTTTTAATTATTTAAAATTTTGTTTTTAAATCGCAAAAATTTAAATTCTTCATATAGATATATCCAAACAATGAATTTTAAAGTAAAAAATTTTAAATTCCCTGATAAATTACTTTCTTCAATTAAAATTCTCTGTCCAAAGACCCTCTTATAAATGCAAATTGCCGAATGGGGACAATTATTGCAATATATTCCAAAACATCATATCTTTAAATCATATTAGGCCTGAAGTACATCCGTTTCTTGATAATTAAATCAGGAAAACAAATCATTTTTGCGGTATAATCAAGTACAAATATCTATCATTTTTAAGTTAATTCCAAATGGTTTTCTTGATATTTGTTATCCTAAGATAATATATATTTTTTTGGTAATGTCTAAGATAACATTTTAGTTATGCTTTCTAATTATTACATTACTGTTACAATATATCCCGACATATGATCAAATTTGTAATTATTTTATTTTAAAAGAAGAAAAATTATGCTTAAGGGACTTAATAGTTTTTAAAATTATCAAACTATCATCATTTTTTAATATAAAAGTTTTGTTATATTTGACTTCAAATTTAACTACAGCATAATAATTTACTTATTATAATAATATAAAAGTTTATTCCACCTAAAATTAGTTTATAGATAAAAAATAATAATTAATTCATCTAAATTCTTTATGCTAATACAAGAAAAGTCTAATCTCAATTGATATAAAAACTATTCCTCGACCTCTTTTTTTTTTACTATGCCACTTTAAAAAACAGAATTGACAAGTTCTAACAGTTTACAAGTTTTCATAATGCCAAGGAAAGAAAAAAAAAAAAAAAGTTACAACTGTCCAATGCAATAATGAACGCTAAAACTGAAATTATCGTGACTTGACCATATACATAATATTTTGATTAAAGATTATTGCAGCACCTACCTACCCTTGAAATTTCTTTGGAATGAACATACAGAACAAAAATGGAAAACCATAGAGGACTAACGCATGAGTAAAATTTGATGCTTACTCTAATTAGGCAACACAAACTGAAAATGTGGTACGAAACCTTATCTCCTATTTCACAATGTTAAGGCCTTTGCTGCATTATTAGTATCACTCTGAGCAAAACACAATATGTCTCTGAAAGAAATGTTTGTCTCTTTCTTCTGGGTTGTCTGAATTTCATAATTTTTTGTCTGACACCCCCTTCAGAAATTGTTTTATATTCCCCTTTTAAAAAAAACAAAAGAACAGTTTTTTTGTTTGTTTTCAAGGAATATACATAGCACACAGGGAACAACACTCTGATTGCACTGATTCTCCCTTATCTTCTCTTACTTGCCTCCAAAAAATTATTGGCATTGAGCAAGAGCAACTTTGACTAGTCCTGGGATTTTCCAGTGTTGAATGGCCTGAAAAACTGATTGAGTTGGTCTTTTGGTTGGTTCACAGTGGGGGCACTGTGATCATATAATAAAAGGGGCCAAAGGGAATAATATGATCATAGAATTAGTAGTGTTATGTGGTGCCACTGCCAGCAAATAGTCACTAGGAAATAGTAATTTTTTTACTAGCACACAAAGTTGTGTTGTTTTGTTTTGTTTTGGAATTGCTGTAGAAAGAATATGTTTGAACCTTGAACAGAAGCCACCTCCTGTTGATTTAATACCCACACATGGTTTTTAGTTCCTTGACTTAGTGACAGAATCTGACACAAACAACTATTTGTTAAAATAGATTCATTCAGAAAGAGAATTTGGACTCATTACTTGCCATCACGAGAGGAGCTAATCAACATTTTTTTATAAAACACTAGATTTATCCCTTTCCTTTTCTTCCCCCCTTCCACTAATTTCAAAAATTATGGCAAAATTCTCATCAGACAAGTCTTAATCAAATTGCAAAGCGTTCTTTTGTAGAGTATAATGGCCCTGCTCACTCACCCTAACAGGAGAACACTTTTCCTTTTATTTTTTATTATCCTTTTAATGTTTAATTAGTTTCACTATGATTCGTTAGTTGGACAAACATAAATAGTGGAATTGGCGAGGAGAAAAAGTTGGCATGCTTTTTCCTGAAAACTATAGAAAAAGAAAGGAGTTCAGAAGTGATGGCTTTCTTGTTTGCCGTTATAAGAAATATGCCCCATCACACATAAGTGAACATGCATGATTGCTGGCTGCAATTAAGAAACCAATTCCAACCGAACGTTTTGATTATCACAGGGTCCTTTTATTTGTGCACAATGTTAATAATGAACTTCAAACCAAGATCTCATACAAACCCACTCAAATTCCTCACTATTAACACAATTCTTGTTAATTATGACTCAATTCTTGTGAATTATGATCATAGGGTCCATAATAAAGTTGAGAAGACAAAAATAAAAACAAAAAATGAAAAAAAGGGGGAAATTAATTTAGTGGATAAATAAAAAGAGACAAGAGAAAGGCATTAGACAACAACAGCTTTCTTTCTTTCAAACAGGAATTGCTTTTTACAGTGGCTAGGTTCAGTTCACTATGCAAGTTAAAAACAAGGGACTAAAATCAAAGTCTTTTTAAACATAGAATTAACCTAAAAGAAGGAAATAAAATTAACATCCCCTCCCTTCCTCAACCCCCACCACCGCCCCACCACCCTTCTTTCTAACATGTCCACAAAAAACAGTTCACGTGAACCGCCATGAAAAGCTACCAACCACATAATAATGTCCACCTTTAGATGCTTTGATTCAATTCTGGTTGATCCACTGCTTGTGGCCCGGAACCCATTTTGGACATTTGGGACTAAAATACTTCTCCACCACCTTTGAGTTCAAGAGCTCCACCACAGGTGCAAACTTCACACACCTTGGAGTCTTGTACTGATTTATTGAAGCCCCTAGGCTTATGGCATAGTCCATGAGCTTGTCAAAAGTCCCCTGTTCCACAATCTTGATCTCAAGGGGCCCGATCGATTTGTCGGAGACGCGACCTTGACGATACACGCTGTTGAGTGATTCCTCTATGGCTAAGCAACAATCCTCAAACACACAGGGTGGAATTGGGGTTGTGCCTTTGAGGCTGAGCTCCCAGTACAAGACATAGTGGCCAGGAATTGTTGTGGTGTCTGCATAGCTTGTGTACTCCGACACCGATGCGTCGAAGGGCACCAAGTGTGTCACAGCATTCTTCATTGCGTTCTGAAGCTCCACCTCGTCGGTCTTGTCCGAGTCTATGCTCAACACCACGTTCTTTCTGCACACAAAGTTGAATTGGGGTGCCTTGTTCTTGAATCCAGCCACCCTCAGCACATCACCAACTCTGTAACGATACAATCCTGAGAACAAAAAAATAAAAAATAAAAAATTGTCAATTGTCAATGGCCAAACCCATGTCCAATTTTGTGGTATCTTAAGATAAAAAGAAGCCTGGTTTTAAAAAATAATCACAATTTTAGCAGTAAAGTCAAGGTTTTTAAAGTATCTGCTACCGTAATTGTGATCACATGGTAACAAAACAACAACCACAATTTAAAACCTTGAATAATGTTAAGGATGGTAATGAAACAAAACTGCGAACGCAATTTAAAACCTTAGATAATATTAAGATAAAAGTGAGAATACGAAAAGGGTGTTTTTGATTATTCTCACCAGCATAAGTTGTGACAACAAGTTCATATTCTTGGCCAAGTTTGACATCTACAAGCTCAACCAGCTCCTGCTGTTCCTTCTCATTGAGGGATCTGGGGGTGTGGAGAGGGTCATGAGACACCCCATTGCTTCTATTAACAGGCAAGAACTCGTAGTAGCACATGGTGGGAATGAGGGTGTAAGAAACCTCGCTGGGCTTGCAAAGAGGGTTAAGGTTGACACCAAAGTAGCACTCACTAGACGCATACATGGTGCACACAAGTGGTAGCCCATTGCTATAGTAGTCCAACGTGGGGATGTACTGTGACATTGTCCCAGTCACAATCACATCCACATACTTAGTGTTGGGCCACAGCCTGGTGATGATGCCCTGCCAGGAGCTCTTGCCACACTCGCTCTGGATGAGATCCGCAAGCCTCGGGTCCGGCTTGAGGATCTTCAACACAGCGTCGCGGACCGACGGGTCCGTGATTGTGTTGTTAATGGTACCAGTTCGAATGTCGTGGCAAAGGAGGGGCCAGTGCTTCTCGAGGAAGCGGATGGCCCTGATGAAGCCGGAGGCGAAGACGGCGCCGACACGGAGGACCTCCTTGTGCTGGCAGAGGCCGCAGAGGAGCTGGGAGTACATGCTCTGGTAAGAGTCCGGGCAGAGGACGGTCTCGTTTGGGCTGGTGTAGTTGGTGTAGGGATCATAAGGTCTGTCTTTGAAGTATGAGCTTTTGTAGTAGCTGGTGAGAACTGGACGTGCCACGATTCCACCGGGCGTTTTGGCCTCGGATTTTATGAACATTAGGTACATTCCTTTGCCCTTTTCTAAACCAGGGACGAACTGGGACATCACTGGCATCAAGAGGCTGTAGAGCAAACTCCTTCTCCCTAGCTCTTCTTCAATTGTTGGCATCAGCTTCCTCTCACCTCCTGATGTCCCAGAACTAGCCAAACACAAAAAGAATGAACACCAAATTAAAAAAAAAATGGAATTATAAAATTGATTTGATAATTGAAGGGAAAAAAAATTCTTGAGTTTAAATCAATTCCACTAACATTTTAATCAAAATAAAGACTAACTTTTGTGCCGATAAATTAATAACGTTAAAAAACAAGAATAAAAACAAGCAACCCATGAATATCTTACTATGCCATATGCACAAAGAAACAAAAAAGAACATGAAAAACAAGACCATGTTAAAAAAAATAATCTTTTGTTTTGTTTTATTTTGTTTTCTTGAGTTAAGTTAGGACTAGGATGATATATCATGTCTTTAAGTTCAAACTTCTTTGTCGTCATTATATACATAAGAAAAAGTTAAATTAGGCCAATCTATTAGGATCGGGTGTGAAGTCTTAGGTTCAAACTTTGTTTTATGAGAATGAAAAAAAAAAATTGGGAACTAGGAAAAAAAAAAGTATTATGTATATATGTGTGCATATATACCTAGTGAGGAATTCTGAAATGGGTTTGGAGCAAAGGATTAGAGAAGTGTCGCCATTGGCGATGCGGTTGATATCGGGTTGGATGTCCTCGTAGGTTATGACAGGCAAGAGTTTCTTGAAGGTTTCGCGGTCGGTTTGGCCGTGGAGGCCGTGTCTCTTGAGGTACTCAACGTTTGCATTGTTGGACAGGATTTCGGAGAGGACCCTCTTCTGAACTTGGTCTGCGTTGGCAGTGACATCCTCAATGAACTCGAGAGTTTTCTTGTTTTGCTCAAAAAGATTGTAGTCTCTCGGTGCCTCAGGCATGGTTGTGGTGATGTTACTGATGGCTAACAACAACCTTGTTGGTGTGTGTGTTTTGGGAAGGAGAAAACGACAACAGGAGCTTGGTGTGTAAGAGAGACAGAGAAAGAGAGAGAGAAGAAAACAATGACTCCAATAGTAATAGAAACTCGTTAGAAAGGAGCTAGGAGATGGTGTGTTTTGTTGGCCGTGAGTTGAAAAGATGAGAGAAAGTGGTATATATAGAGGCACATGTCAAGCTGGGTTTGCTTGAGACTAGGGACAAGGGAGTAAATAGATGTAAACCATGGAGGGTAGAATGGGGAATGTGTAGCCGTTTTGTGTCACTTTTTGTTTTTACCTTTTTTTTTTCTGTATATCTAAACATTTATATTTAATATATCATGACAAAGCATACTATATTACAACTTCCATGCATTTATGGTCAAATAATAAACTAAGTGACCTTTGATGATGATTTTTTTAATATGTGGAAATTAAAGATAATTTCATAGAATGTATAATACTCATATATTATGTTTATACAAAAAAGTTAGACTTCCTTTAATAGTTTCGAGGACTTTGATTTGGCTTGTTATAAAAAAAGAATTATAAAAGTAATAATAATAAAGGGGGAGGGGGGAAATAAAAAAGAAACGTGAATTGAGAAGGCATAAAAACACAATTTCAATTGGAAATGACTTGGCATATTATTTGAACATGAGTGAATGAATACCATCACCGCTTTTTAAAGATAGATGGATAGATTGAATGGAATCCATGTGCAACATAAAAGGAATGCTTATGGAGTCACTTTGAAATGCTTTGCGGTTGTTGTCAAAGTGCTTAATTAGTAGTAGTAGATTGGTAGTCCATATCTTAAAGAGAGGCATAAGATCAAATAATGTGGAATAAAGACAAACCTATATCCCCATTATCCCTTTGTCTCGTATTGGATTGGCCAACCCAAAATCCATTATTTTGTTTCACCAGAGTCCCACACACCGATGTGTCAAAATATCAAACGTTTTTCAATTTTCTCACCAAAAGAAAAATTAATTAATTAATTATTACGCATAAATATTTTAGATTTTGAAATTTAAAAATAAAATTAATAAACTCCCTTTGGTGTGCGTTTGTTTTAGGGAGTGCTGCAAAATGCAAAATTCGCCCTTGTCGTTCAAGAAAAACGGCGAAATGATTTGGAAGCCACCTTGTGAAGTCGTTGGGAAGGGAACAAGAGGATTAAAATTGTAGTTAATTAAATAATTAACCGGCAATGTCCAGTAAACACGGTGTTTAAGTAACCCATGACCTCCGCGGTTGGAGTGCGGAGGGGGGATGTCCAACAAAATACCGGCAGCCACTTACTTAAGTGGGTTAGTTACTTGCAATTGCCGGTAACAGAAAATAACGGCTTTCCTCAAATTTCCCACGATATTCCCTAGTCAAAGTTCCTCGAGTACTTGGGTTCGGAGAGTGAAAGACAGGAAGGGATATTGTGTGAGTGGTTGTACGGTTAGACTGGTGGGGTTTCTTGTCCAAGAATACAAAAGGAACCGGCCAGCTGGATGCCAAACTTGGTAGGTTGACACATGTAGCATTTTTATTAAACTATTTTAATGTGTCTTAAACCTAAAATATTGATTACAAATTAATAAAAAAAAAAACAATTTGTTAAGTGTGTGTTTGGATATCTATTACAAACTAATATGTGGTAAAATGAAGTTTATAAAAACATTTTCATTCTTTCTTTTGCGTTTAGTTTACAGTGAACTATTACATTTAATTTCGAAATTTGTGTACAATAAATTGAACTAGAAATTAAACATGCTCTAAAGTTGGGCTTGGATTATCACTGGCATTGTTTGTATGCGCACACAACCTCAATTTGGTGGAAGCATCAATGCATCATCTTCATTGTTTCTGCCTCAAATGGTGTGTTGCAACAAATCTACCAAAGATCTAAACATGCACTAAATGGTTTGAGTGAAATTAATTTTGAATATTTTAAATAATATCTCATATTTAAGTCTTATTAATAAAAAATATTAAAAAAAAGACCTTCTAAAGGTGATGATGATAGAGACTAATTATCAACAAAGACAAAATTAATATTCCCTCTAAACTCATATATAAGAAAAAAATCGATCTTGTATTTTGGATTTAAATATAAGTAAATTCAATTAATTTTGTCTTATTTAATACTATCACTCATAAAACACTCTTCATTTAATTCCAATTTTATTTTTAAGAGAATTATAAATAATCTTATTTTTTACTTGAGATTATAAAATTTATATGATAATAATTAACTTTATTAATTATAATTAGTGTGAAATTAGTTTTTTATTTATATATGAGTTCAAAAGAAATATGCATTTCAACTAGTGCCCAATAAGCACGTATAGTTATAAAATAATGTCAGATTTATTTATTATTATATAAGTAATAATTCATGGTTTCTTTCATTAATGCAGAAACAAACATATTTTTGATGGATATCAATAAAATGATTATTAAAAAAAAATGAAAAGTTATGATAAGATGTATTAATAACATTGAATAGTATATTATTTATAAAAAGAACTTCAATTTTAATTTTCTAATCAATACTATATCTTTAAAACACTTATTAGCATTTCTTTTTTTTCCCTTTACTACCTTTTTTTTTTTAAATGTTCCTTATCCTAGATACAAGATTAATCTCCACTTAAACGTTTGGTTGTGTGGTGGTCCTCTTCATGGGTCTTTTTAATTTAATGTGATTTCGACCATCCTATTATTTTTCTTGGAGGATTTCAAATAGTTAATTAAATCCCAGATAAATACTAAATTATAAATTGTTTTATATTAACATGTGTTTGATTAGTCATGAAAAATAGATTACTCAATAATTAATTATAAATATAATTTAATTATGTAAAAAAATGTTTAAATATATTAGGTGAAAAACTATTTCATTTAAATTATTTAAAAGTATTTGAAATTAGTTGTTTAGACTCAAATTAATTGTTTGAAATAAAAAAAATAATTAGAAAAAATATACCAACTTTCAATTTTAATTTCCAAAATTTTATTTATATGAAAAATACATTATAGTACATATCTAATATTATAATTTAATTTTGACAACCATTGCAGCTACTATTAAACAATATATAGAAGAGGATTTATAAATGATTTTTATGACGAGCTTAATCTTTCATTTCATAAATGAAGCTTCTAATATTTTTTCTTAAGTCTATAATTTCATTTTTAAAACATGTTTCTAAGTTACATAATAAAAGATAAATTACAATATCATTTTCAAAGAAATGTTTAAATTATACTTTTTTAAGGTTTCAAAAACTACACACTATTGTCTTTTAAAAGGTAAAAAAAATACTATACTTTAATCCACATTACTTTATATATACCTATGGTGAATAGTTATAAAAAAATACTTTCATGATTATTTTTTGTTTATATTTTTAATGTCACGTTCAGCTGCTTTGAAATATCATACCCAGAGTTGATAGTGGTAGTTTAAAATTCGGTATTTAGGTAAGAACATAAGCTATCATGAAATATCTGTTCACATTAAATAAATTAAATATAATATATATTAGTATTTTAAGGATTAAAAGATTTTTTAAAATATGAAGAAAGACAATGTAATTTAATAGTTTATCAAAAGGAAAATAATGTAAATATTTATAAAAGAAAGATAATAATAAGTATTCTTTCTCTTTATTTATTTTTCTCAAAGCTAGTATAAAATATAACAAAATGTCTGCAGAAACATATATTCTTATAAAATTAAAAATTGTTTATATTTATGCACGATCATGTTACACGTTAGTTGTATATAATGTATAACTAAATTATATTATAAAACATTTACATTACAAATGAAAAATAAATATCTTTAATAAAAAAAGTACAAAATAAGTTTCATATACTTTTTATAAATTATATATCACATTATATGAGATCCATAGATAATTAAAAAAATCAACATATATTTTAGTTTTGTAATGAATATAATAGTAATAATGAGTGAGGACATGGAATGACATTAGGGTATATATATATATATATATATATATATATATATATATATATATATATATATATATATGTATATGTTTGTATTTAAATGAAATATTTGTATATATCAAAAACAAAAATTGTTATTCGTACACAATTAACTATATATATTTATCTTATATTTGTCAGCATTAGAAACTTAATTTAGTTTAATTAACGGATTTATTGACGCTTTTGCTTAAGTGCTATTTATTACAATTTATATACTCTACATATGATCTATATCCGATGCATCGTGCATAACATGAGAAGCATTTTCTAGAAGTGCACCATTAAAAATGTCAGGGGCTGGGCAGCATATTATTATAAGAATTCATTTCTAGAAGATGAGTATTTTTTTTTTTATATATAGAAATTAGAGAAAATGAATAATGACCTTGTGAAATAACAATATCTAAGTGGGAGATTTAAAATTGGTGAATTATAATATCTTCAACTTTGTCATTTTTTTATATAGAAATTAAAGAAAATGGACAATGACCTTGTGAAATAACAATCTCTAAGTGGGATATTTAAAATCGGTGAATTATAATATCTTCAACTTTGTCACGTAACTGTGTTTAATATACACCCGTATACGTAGTACGTAATTAAATGTATAGTTATAAAAGGAAAATGTGTGTACCATTTAATTTTTCTTAAGAAAGAACAATTTAAAGTATAAAGTATATGTATATAATTATTAATTAGAAAATAACAATTAATATTTTAATAAATTAATAATCCACGACCATTAATATTTTAATCAATAGTTATAACTACATATTATCACATATATGAATTCATATAATTCACATTGCATGAGCTAATGATAAAGAGAAAAGTGGGAATTTAGATAATTAAGGTTGTGGAGATATTTAATTTAGATGAGGATTTCTTGAATGTGAATTGTAAATTAGTTGCTCTAACTATAGTTAACCTAACTGTGACCGAGGGCAGACAAAACTGAAAAAATTGTACCAAAGATTGTCGTACATATGATGCTACTACTTACTCTATCAGTATCATAACAAAGGATTATTTTGAGAATGTTTAACGCATGTTTTACAGTAATGAGATGATTTTAATCGGATAAAATTATTATCAACCATAAATTGTTTTGAGAATGTTTAACGCATGTTTAACGCAGTTGATCATTGTTTGTAGTTTAATTATTAAGAATTAGAAAGATGAGTAGAAAAATTAAAGGAAAATGAACTGTGAAGAAAAGTTTAGCGCAAGCAAAAGTTGATATAAAATATCTCCTTAGTAATCTATCCATAAAACTATTTTTAAAAATAAAATAACTTTTTAAAATTTATCTCTCCCCTCAGTCTTCCTCCCTCTCTGCTCTCTCTCCCTTCTAATTTTCTACTTTTAATTTTGTTTCTCCATTGTTATTCTAATCACTAATTTCGTTTGATTAAATTAACTTCGATTTTTACAAAAATCTAAGTTAGGTAAAATTAGATTTTGAAATGAAATAAAATAGTACTATTTCTTTCTGTGATTCGAAAAGTCAGCGCTGTTAATTGTTATAATTGTATAGTAGCATTTTTAAAAAAAGTATATTATATATAACAAAGATATATTACTAGTTTACATATAATATTTTTATTTTCGTTTTTTCATTTAATTTTTCTTGTTTCGTGTTTCTGTTGACTTATTTTTCCTATTTTTCTTCAATGTATAAAAAAAAGTTATGCTATGAATATAATTTCTTTCTTCAAATTAATTGTGAAATGCATAATATTTGAGCGAACCTTAACTGCGAAGCTTACTGACATTCAAATTCACTATTTCTTCTTCCTTCCACTTGTGCTGCATTATAAAGGAGGCAGCAACAAAAAGATGAATCAAGAAAAAAGAAGGAAAGGACGTTGATATGGTTTTGATGCAAAATGTAATTAGACAGTTCATTTAATCTGAAAATAGGAGAAGATAAATTATTATATTACCATTCTATTATATGAACTAATGAACCATAATTTGGTTTAAATATGTTTTAATATCTAAATGAATTAGAATCAATTTTATATAATTTTAAGGAGTTGGTTGAATGAAGCAACAGAAGGTATTACAATGACAGATCAAATTAAAGTATCACAAATGACAAGTCAGAGGGTTAAATCCCTACTTTTCTCTTGCGATATAAGATAAACACTATATATGAGTTCGAGAACTAGTTCAATCTTAGATTAGACACCATCTCTTATTCCTATTTTTTCTTAAAAAAATAGATTAATTTTATTTGAATCACCACAAAGAAAAATACTAACAACATATTTTCTAACACTCTTTTTTTAAGACTTTTTCTACTATAATTATAATTTATTAAAAATCACAATTTTTGATAAATTTTTCTTCTTATTTAATTATTCTCTCTCCTAATTTATATTAAATGAGAATCAAAATCCTCCAAAAATTAATAATTTATAAAATTTTAATCAATTATAAAAAGAGTCTTTGAAAAAATATGAGAGAGTATTATTAGCAATTCCTTTCAGCATAAATGATTTTTTTTTATCAAGCCTATCACTAAATAAAAGTTTGTTTTCTTGAAAGATATATTGAAGTCAGTTTCTGACTAAGCATAACGAGTTAGTGTTTTTTCTTTGAATTTAGTATATGTTTTCGTGAAATAGCATGACTTAATTACCAGGAAAGGTGCCGACCATTCGGTATTCAAAAGCAAAATCAAAGATATAATTCATACGGAAAGTCATACAATACTTGAATTTGAATTCTCAGTCTGTATATGTAAGTATGTCTGCTGTTTTACTTTAAGAAGCAACACGTACGTAGTTGGCAAGCCACAACAATTTCTTTTCTTTTCTTCCTAAAAAAGATCATCCTAAATTCAAAAAAACCCACAATTTTCTTGTGGGGGTCAATAATCTTTGCCAATTCATCCACACGCCCAACCCTCCCACAAAAAGCAAAGACTGGAAAAACCTATCTTCAAAGACCTCATAATTAAGCAATTCCAACAATGATAGTGCTTACTTGACAAAAGTCATTGATTCAAGTTGAAGATGAAATATGATGGGAGAATTCCTTCTCTAAAGTTGATTTTATCTCGTAGCTGTTATATCAATAATAATAATAATAATAATAATAATAATAATAATAATAATAATAAAATTCACAATTTTCCTCATTTATTTGATATAAACTATAAATATATTGTCATAAAAAAAAGTTTAATTAAAATTTCATTTTCTCAAATTTTTCAAATTTCAATTTAGTCCTTCAATTTTTTTTGGACAATTTTGAGTCATTCATTAATTTTTTGGCAGTATTTTTAGTCTCTATAAAAAAAATGTTCATTTTTAGTCTCTTGTTTTTTTATTACTCAAAATTAGTACATATTTTGTCCATTTTTAGTCTCTCATTTATTTTATATTTGAGAGTAATTTTGAGCAATAAAAATAAATGAGGAACTAAAATGGGCAAAACAATTTAGATGGATTAAAAGTGATGACAAAAGTTAATGGAAGACTAAAACATTGTCATAAAAAATTTGAGAGACTAAAAATTAGAAGCTAAAATACGTGAGGGACTAAAAACTTGATCAACAAAAAAACATAAATATCTTCTACTTAAAACAACATGCTGCTGAAATTAGGTTAATTCACTCTATAAGATATTAGATCTCTTTTCAAGCATTTAACGTAATTGTATATTTAAAACTTGAACTTGATATAACTGATTAAATTGAAACAATTTTACCCAATTGATATACATACTTAGTGGTGTAGAAATACACAAAAAGTAAATATGTTTTGTAATGGTTTCCATCATTAGTTATCAATTTTAAAAAAAATAGAAAAATGAATTTGTATGTAAATCTATTTATGCTTAAAAAATATACAAATATTTGTGATCATGAAGCATAATATGTATCACATAGTATGAAATAAATAAGTAACGCAATATTTAAGGCCCACTACTAGAAAACACATTTCTACGTCGGTTATGTAGAACATTCAATGACGGTTCACAAATCATCTTTGAAGTCGTCGTCATAAAAAGTAAACACTTTTCATGACCGTTTTGCAACCATATTAGTATTTCAGCTTCGACATCGATTCCTAAACAAACCATCTTAGTTTTTTTTTTGTTTAAAAAAATGTTAAAAAAGGTCAGTATTTTAAGACGATTTTCCTTAGAATCTTGACATTCTAAGACAGTTTTCGGTGAGAATTGTCATAGAATCCATAGAATCTAAGACGATTTTAATTTTAAGAGGGTTCACAATGTAACTGATGTTGTTTTTTTAAAAAAAAATTAAATGTTTATTTTGTTTTACCTCTAACCAAACCAACAATTTCAATGTAACAGACCTAGACATATTGTAATTTTATATTCAATTTTTTTTGCTCTAAAACAAGTTACATATATCTGAAGAAACAACAACATACTTGAGATGCATTTAGCTCTCGAAGCTCGGGTGCACCAAAGCGACAAGGTAGGGCATTACGCACCATTTGAACCTCGACTTCATGACCCAATAAGTGATGGTAAATATACTTAAATATTGATAAAAAAAATTGTCAAAATTTCAAATAAACAAAGTGCAAAGCACAATTCAAACAAAATCATAACCTCTATTATTTAAAGATCCCTCAATTAGTTAAAACAAACATAACCCTGACACAACTCTATTTCCATTATAGAGATGTTCCCTTACTAGTTTATGCTGCAGTATAATTTTAACCTCATAGCTGGCTCCAAAATCATCCAAAAAAACACATGACATTCACTCATATATTGTAACATCCTGTATGCATCCGATTTGTTAACATTGAATTATGATCATTAAGCACAGCAATTAATTAAAGATAATTAATTAGGAAGCAACTAATAAATACAACGTCATCATACGTCCATAATAAAAGTGTATATGTATTAAGTATGACAAACGCTCATGAAATATACAACGTATAAATATTAAAAGTACGACCTCCCCTTCAGGACCGGAGTACAAAGTATAAGCGGACATAACAAAAAAATGAGCTAGCATGCTCTAAAAAAAATTAAGTCTAAGGTTCACTCAAAACCCCGTCCCGGCTCGGTCTCTTATCCCGGGGTCCAACGTCTGCATCTCTACCCGAGCCTTTTGCCTCGGGATCCACCATCCTCTCTCTAACGATCACTTGCAAAGACACAATATCCCCAACAGGGGTGAGACACAATCTCAATAAACTCTGGGTTTTTTGAGGCTTCTCCTCCCCCTTTGGTTCACTTTTCATGATACATAGCATCAAAATAGGCATCACATAGTCTGGCCATCCCATCTTTCATAAGAAAACGCATCACATGTATATAACAACACAAATATAGCAAGAGAATATCATCCACTTAAGGGCACATTCTCTGCATATCGTGCCTGAGGAAGATCATCCACTTAAGGGCACATTCACTCAGGGTCTGCTCCAACGTATATGGCATTTCCAAGAGAAGATCATCCACTTAAGGACACATTCTCTCAGGGTTTATATATATATATATATATATATATATATAGAAAAATTTTAAGAACCTTCTGTAATATTACATACAACTAAAAATTCTAAAACAAATTTACAAGTAAAGTTAATAAAGAGAGACAACCTGATGATCCAATGAATATGATTTACAATCAGAGTTGAAATGAAAAACAAATTTCAGAACTTTCTCTCCTAATGCTTCTTTGATATCTTGCCCAAGAAGAAATCTTTCAATACATCATGAAGACTTAGAATTTGTAGGACAAGAATTTTAGAACTCAGAATATCCTTTCTTGCTTTCAGAAGGCTTTTGGAAACAATGAAAGTTTCGTAGAGTAGTGAGTTGTGATTTTTAGACCCAACAACTATTTATAACAAACTGTTGTGACTAAATGTAATCGATTAAATCTCCAATGTAATCGATTAAAACCATCAATGTAATCAATTGTAAACAAATTTAATCGATTAAAATGTTCTTCAGTTTTCTGGAAAATATATATGAGCAAAGTAATCAATTTATTCGTCCTGTAATCGATTACTATAGGGATTCTCTTTTTCATAAACGTGCTTAGTAATCAATTATCACAGTCAGGTCTTGTTCTGTGTTTACACAGTGTAATCGATTGTTTTGTTCTTCAAGGCTAAGTAATAGATTACCAATTTATGGTAATCAATTAAGGCAGTGTAAAATAAGTTTTTCCAAAAACTTAAACCATGAGTACTTTGGCTTTTATGCAATCATGAGTGCTTTTTCACAAGACATGTTCTTTTTATAAAACCATGGATGCAAGTCAATGAATGATGCTTATGCAATGCACTAGATCATAAGATGAAACTCTTATCCATCTAAGAATTACACATGTCTTCAATTAAATGACATGTAAAAGCTAAAATTCCTTGATTAAGATCCTCAGCAACTTGATCCTCTTCAAGCTCCCCCCTGTTTCTAACACAATATAAGCATTACAAACTAATGCTAAATTCACCTAACTATCACGAAGCTCCAGTGCAACCTCCTTTTGTTCAGTTAGCTTAATCTGAAAATAGAATGTAAAGCATCTTACATAGCATATAATGAAATAATATAAATAAAGTGCTAGCATAATATATCTATAAAATCAAAAACATTATTTCATATAAGTTGCACGCATACACTAAAGCAGGTGAACAATAAAACAAAATAACATATAAGAGTCAATAGTGCTTTACTTATCTACTTTTATACTAATTCTAACTACATAATTGCATGTTATGTCTGGGCATATGCCTTTTGTGCCTGCTTAAAATTAGGAGTTTTGATCATCGAAGTTGTGGCAAGATAATTAAGTTTGCTTCCTTCTTTAAGAGCCGATGTAAGCCACGAACACAAGGGGAGACCTGAAAACACAAATCTGACAGATGATCCTACTTGTCATGTAAACCAACATTAAAATGAACTTGTAAAGAACTTATCAAAAGGGTCTGTTCATTATGGATGATACCTTTTCCAAAAGATTAGAAGAATTTTGGCACACTGGCACCTAGCCAGTGCAGATATAAATCATCATATTTATAGTTGCAACATAAACCAATAAGCATTATGTCACACAAGTAACAACATCTAAACAACAATAAAAGAAAAATAAAGTATTTTATTTAATTTGCAAAAAATACAATTCAGTTGGTACTTGTTAGATTGTAACTAAGAGCATCTTTAGTGCCTTGAGCAAAGATCTTGAGCTCAAGATTTGATATTCACTAGATCTCCCAATAAAGGAGGTGAAGAGAGCTCCAACATGGAGAATGAGTTCTTGTAGAAGAACTCTCAATATCTGCACATAGTTCAAAAAAGAATAAATTCTTTATCTCTTTTTCTCTTCCTAAGATCTCAAAATAAGATCTACCACTAAAGAAAAATTAAACAGATCTTCAATCTTATGTGGTTTTATGGGGACTATGAAAAAGTGGTCTAAGATCTCAATTTAAGATCTACCACTAAAGATGCTCTAAATATATGGAATACCAAGCCTCATAAGCGACATCAAAATTTCATATATGGAATCAAATTTTACTAGAAGACAATTCATACAATTAGATTTGTAGCAGGCCTTATCTTAAATCGTCAGATACTAGGTTTGCTGATTCCTACGTAATAGGGCTACTAACATGAGTAGTGAACATTTTTGGAAAAGATTATTGAGGATCTCTTGAGTCTCCTCCAACCCATTCACACACACACACACACACACACACACACACACACACACTTGTAAAGCTAGCATTACTCAATGATGTTACTTCAAGTCAAATTTTCACAGATAAAGTTCCCACTATGCAGATTATGTTGATAAGAAATCAAATTATTTACACCAAAGTGTTATTGGAAAAAACCTAAGTCTCATATCAGCTAAAGATAAAGCCAATATAGAGTATATAAGTGAGGGGTAACCCTCACCCCTTGAGCCAACTTTTGGAGTTGAGTTATGCTCAAATTCACATTCTAAAGAATCTAAGATGGTATCAGAGCATATATAAGATTTCATTCAAAGGGTCACCCACCATGTTATCCACACACCAAGCCCAAAAGTGTTGGGTGTGAGGAGGTGTATTGGAAAAAACTCAAGTTCCACATCGACTAAAGATAAAGTCAAGATAGAGTATATAAGTGAGGGACAATCCTCACCCCTTGAACTAGCTTTTGGAATTGAGTTAGACCTAAACTCACATTCTAAAGAATCTAAGAAGTGTTATAAACAAAATTTTGGCATACAACACACTTCAATAAACTGTAAATAAGCTCTTCCAAATGGCCTCTTGCGTATAAGTTGTTTATAATCAAAGAAGAAATAAGGTTAAATTTTTTTACAAGTTGTAGCTTGTTTTTATAAGCTATACTAGATATACTATACACTTATTAAAATAAGCTCAAAACAACTTATATACATATGATAAACTATTTTTATAAGATCTCTTGACCAAACTTAGGGTGAAGAATATAGGCATCCTATATCATCTAATATTGCTAGCCCATGCCACCAGCAGAAGTAAGTTCTATCAAGCAAGTTCATTTCTACCGTTATTGAAACAAAATTCAATTAGACCTCATTACTCCTACAGTTCTACATTGCAATTTAAGATTCTGCCTCTACTGAAAAGAGAGGACAACATAGCACAATCTCATGCGGTCACCTTTATCGCACTTGATGGATTTGGGGACATTAAGGATGGAAATCTGAGTAGAGAGTTCGACAAGTCAAAGGTTGTCATCGTCGATAGCGATCAATCTGGAGTGGTTATTGCAAGATTTGAGCTTCAAATCGTTCGTGAGATCATAATCCAATCCAATGGCCCTTATAGCATTTTTCGCTGCCACCTCTTTATTCTTCCTTGCCATCATCTTCTTCTTCTTCTTTTCACGCACTCATCACCCAAATCAATTCATTCCTATGGTGTTTGAATGGAATTTGTGAAGATGATGAATGTGCAGAAGACAAAAGAAAAGAAAATGAATGAATGGAGTTCGTGAGAATTGGAATTGGAGATGGTTGTTTCATAATGGCTATAGTCAAAGGGAGATGTAGTATTATTAATATACTACTTGCTTTCTTCCTTGCCTAATATTTACAGGGCTAGTCAAACTAGTCACATTTTCCAACTTACTAAAATCTAAACCCCTTTTCAACCCTGTACCATAGTACTTTTTCTTTTATTTTAATTTCATCTCTTCTAAATGTACCAATTTTACTAAACTAAAAAATTAAAATATTTCTTTTAGCTTATATGTCAGACCTAGCCATTTTCGATATGCTAAGAAAAGTTTTGTTTACCATATGATTCGAGGATCAATGTTTTCATCCTTAGCTTGATGGTCCATTTGAAAGAAAATAAACTAGAAGGAAAGAAATTAAAGAGAGAGAAAATAGGATCACAAAGTTTTTTCTTTTGTTTGATTGAATAGAAAGTGAAAAGAAACTAATCGGAATAATTGACTTCATGAGAAAAAAATTTAAACATTTCAATTTTTTTCCCTATAATTTAAATTTCAAAATTTTCTTTTTATTTTCATTTTTTTCCTCTCGACCAAACATGGGGTGTCTCTCTCCATTTGTCAATTTGAGAGCATAGGGTGAAGAATAGTTTATCAGTGTGAAGAATATTTGGCATCCTATATAATCTAATGTTGCCAGCTCATGCCAACAGTAGAAGTAAGTTCTATCAAGCAAGTTCATTGCTATCATTATTGAAACCAAATTCAACTGAACCTCATTACTCCTACAGTTCTACAAGGTTAATTTAAGATTCTGCCTGAAACTACAACAACTAGCACCACTACTGTATGAATTCCACACCAACAATCTGGTTTTAGGAATAGAGCCATTCATCAAAGATTATTGCTTGGCAATGAGAAAACCATAAAGCATTAAAAAAAGTCTAATGGTTTCCTACTTCAATAACCATCTACAAATTGAAGCTTTTGCTAATCAGAAACAAAAATCTATATTTAGCTGCAACTATGTTTATCTATCCCCCAATGAAAAACACTCCATATGGAAAGGCTGTCAAGACACCTTGTGGCCTTATTTCAAAACTATGAAGGAATACTAACAGTCAGTGCCTATGCAAACTTGCACATCCCATGAAGCTAGAAAGTTAGAGGCGAAAATGAAAGACTGACACAAACCTTCCATGACCACGATGGTACACGACGATGGTTGCAGTCGACGTTCCACAACAACGACCACGCGACACAGTTGAAACCTTCCACTGCGGTGCGGTGCGGTGCGGAGACACCTTCGATGGTCAGTGAGTGATGGAGGGCACAAGTTGAATGAGGGCATGACGCGTACGATGAGTGATTGAGGGCACCAGGGTGAGTGAGTGAATGTTCCAGATAAATGACCACGCAAACCACGATGATTTTACCAAAAACGTCGTGGAATGCCGAGTCAACGACAGTTATACAATTAATCGTCATTGTACACATCATTCCAAGACGGTTTTGTGAAATCATCTTCATTGAAATACCTCCCATTTACAAAATTGTCATTTTCTTTTATACTAAAACGATTTTGAGGGATCGACGTGAAAAATGCGTAGTAAAAAGTTATTTTTTTAGTAGTGGCATGAAGATATTTTATAATTATTATGTTGCATAATGTGGATCTTAAAAATCACGATGAATCATTTTTTTACAAAACCAAACTTAAGCCATAAGATAACAAATCAAAATTTGTTTTATTTTTATTTGAAATACAACAAGTAAAATTGAGTCATTAAATCATATTTATCGTCACGATCAAAGGGGAAAATTTGTAATATATTAATATTTATCAGTTAGAAATGACCACTCAGTGCGCCGGCAATACAGGGAATATATAACACAATTTTTTTGAAAAAAAAATTCCAAGAAACTTGTGTTATTTGGACGACAAATCATTTGTGACCATTATTAGACTTATATTTTGAGCAAATAATTAATGTACTTATATTTTTTCCTTAAAAATTATATTGGGCAAACAGTTCATGACAATATTAAAAAAATATTATCAACTAGATTGGAAAGAGAGAAACTCCTCATAATGTAACAAACTAATATTTAAATTCTTCTTTAAATAAATGTTTACATATTTATTGACTGATAATACCTTTGATAAGATTATCTCTAAAGGATAAAATCTATGCGAAAAAAGTATTATAAAAATGCTAACTTCAAACTTATTAATACTAATATTAAATAAATTCAAGTCAATTTTATTATACATATAAGCTGATACACAACTGATAAGGAAGAAGATGTTTATTTTCCTATGAATGCCAAGGAAATTAATGTAGTTAATACCTAACAATTCTAGTTACTCAAAAATCAAAATGACAGATATATGTCGTATCATATCTCGTCCTAAGAAAATAGGAACAATAACCATACACACATGTGGGTGATCGAGGATTGAGGAAGTAACTCATGAACCTCGATTTGTCCTCAAATTCGGTACCTAACATATCCTTTAGAAGAGTTCAATTAGCTGTTATTAATTAAGAGTCAACCACACCACAATTTATATGCTTCACGCACACACACACACACTGTATTAACCCCTTGATGTTAATTAATGTCCTAAGTAGACAACATGTTAATTTGACCATTTCTTTCTAATCTCCAATGTTGGACTCAAACATTATGGTTTTTCAGTTTTTCTTGTTCAATTCCCACTATATCGTGATTCGCCGTTTGTTCATTAAAATCTAGCTATGATCTTGAGTTCAACACATGCACTTGCATAGTAGTAATTTGACATTTTCTTTGTTGGAAATGATTTTGCTCGTATACTACACATGTACGTACGAAACACTTGCCCCATTTTCATGCTTGAAAGTAGAAAAAAATATATTTAAATTATATTCGCATGTATTGTCCACTTCCATTCCACTACTTGCAAGTCGCAGCTCAGCCATATTCGAATAAGGCTAAAAGAAATAAATAAAATATTATGAAATATTTATTTGTTTTTATTAATCAAATATGACTTCGATGAATTTAATGAAGTGTACATACAGTTGATATGGGGTTTTTGACATTGAGGCAAGAATCCGGAAAGTTCATTATTTCGAAGCTGTCAAACTTGTTATTTGTATTAGCTAGTTGGCAAGAATCAATATCTAGGATTTCCACTTCTAGTGTATCCGCTAAGTGAAAAACAGATACATTTTCTTTTTCTGTTTTTTCAAATAGTTTTTTATTCTCTGAAATGTGATGTTGTTTTAAAACCTATATTCTTTGCTTGTACTGTAAACATCTTGAAATTGTTTTTATTGAGTGTATCAAAGAAATTTCCTAGCATATTCTTAGTTATTTTAAAAATCTACTGAGTAATGTTATTTATATAATTAAACTTCGTACATTTTTTTAAAAGGGAAGAAAATAATATGAGATAAAATAAGTGATATGATATAAAAAATTGAAAGAATAAATGTAGAAAATTTTATGAAATTCATTATATAAATATCACTACTCAAATCTATTTATCTTTTTTATTATCACCATGATATATAGATGTAAAATATTTATTAACTTTATCAATAATTAAAAATTTTGAAATTTAACTAATCATCATTATTGGTATCTTTTGTTTTAATCACAATTTTTCATTAATAAAACTCAAATTCTAAATTTATGTTAAGGATCTAAATCCAATTTGACTTGAAATGATAATGTTGGTCAAATCTATTTATCTTTGAACAAGAAAGAAGTAGTTTTACAAAAACAAAGTAGTAAATTAAAATTAGTAAAAAAATACATATATTTTTTTTAAAAAAACGTCATTAAATTTTGTGTGACCCCAATATTAGTGATAAAAATATAATTTTCACACTAATTTTTTAAAGGAAAAAACAAACAGAACTTATTAATACAAAATTGCATCAGAAGTAACATAATTTTCAAACTAGTAATTCAAGCTTTTGTACGGCTAAACATGCCAAAAAAATGTGATCAATTATTAGACATTCAAAATGTGATTTTTTTTAGGGGGTGAGTAGAGTTCTTTAATTTTAAACCATAAATCGTGCCAGTGAAGTATTAAATTGGATAAAAAAGGAGCTATGTATTCCAACAAAAAGAAATTTATAAAGAAGTGACGCAAAAAAAGAGGAACTGTTTTTAAGATAAGAAAAATCAAATAAACTAAAACAAACAAAAGTCAATGTTCGCCGATGCCCGATAATAGATATCCACAATTTGCCACGTCAGCACATCACCACCGAAAGTGATACTCTGCATATCATATGTCAATCTGCACATACCCTAAAATCAAGAGGCAGTGTCAGCAGTACAAATGAGGAGAGATTCTTATCTGTATTCATAGTAATTTTTTCATATCCATTTAATGCGTGTTACTTTAGTTTCTGATCTCAAACTAACTAAAATAAACAGTAACTATAAACTGCTAACTTAAATTACGTTAGGTGATATAAAATCAGATTTTTATAGCCAACGTTTGATTAAGCGTTCAAACACACACACACACACACACACGAGTCAGGCAGGTAATATGAGACGGAAACTAAAAAGTTTTTTTTTTTTATATTTTAAAATATTCATTTTTTCTTGAATTTGTTAGATATTGTCAGTAAAATTCTGAAAGATAAAAATAAATAACAATTTATTCCCAAATTTATTTTACTTATCGTTAATTTTTTTCTTTTAACTCAAATAATTATAATTATGTAACACTTTTTTTTATTATGTGATAGTTGATAGTTGTGACAGCGTCGTTAATGTGTAAAAAATGATTTTTTTTAATCTAGTCTCGAAACTTAATAATTTATTGTTATTTTATTCACATTTTAATTCGTGAACTTAATTAATTATTTTCATTTTGATTTCTAAAAATACTTTTAAATTTTTAATTTAGTGTCACACTACATATACATTGTTAGTATATTTGTTACGAATTTTATGTATGGACTTAATAATGAGGTCCATTAAGAGGTCATAATTAGGGGTGTTCATGAGTATGGGTCATCCGTGAACTTGAACTGATCCGAATTAATCTGAACTGTTTAGGTTGGGTCATTTATGTATTTGGGTCAAAACCGAACCGATCCAATCAAAACCGATCATGTACGGGTTGGGTCACAGGTTTAGATTTATAGATCCGTTGACCCGTTGACCCAATCTGTGAACCCGTAATAATAATATAAATTTTATTATATATATATATATATATATATTTTAAAAATTAAAAAATTCTTTCTCCCCATAATGATGAATTAACTACCTTTTGCTTGTTGCTATATTCCTTGATCCTCGTTATAATTGTGAGTACATTCAATTTTGTTTTAATCGTATGTATGGTATTGAGAACAGGGTGATGTGCAAAAAAAATGAGTTAGATAGGTATTTGGATGATGGTGTTGAAGATGACCACTCTGAGTTTGACATTTTGAATTGGTGGAAATTGAAGGCATCCAAATATTATATTATTTCCTGTATGGCTAGAGATATATTGGTTATTCCTGTATCTATTGTATTATCTGAGTCTGCATTTAATACAAGGGGTAGAATTCTAGATTCATTTCGTAATTCCTTAAATCCTAGTACTATTGAAGCTCTCATTTGTGTCCAAAATTGGCTTAGATCTACTAAGCAAAATGTTAATGACTTGCAAGTTGAAATAAATGAAGCGAAAAAGATTGAATCAGGTGTGTAATCTCTTATTTCATTTTTTATATTTGTATAAAATATTAATTAATTTTTGAGCTAACGGGGTTGTGTTTAAATTTTTAGAGTTGTTTGGTTTGGCTTTAAATACTGCTAATATTGGGTCTCCAAGTGTTGAAACTGCAAGTGCTGAAACTTTTTAATGTATTACTTTCAGGTATATTGTTATTTGTTTCACCTTTTTTTTCATATTTTATTTACCGTGTTTATAATATTAATGAATCATATTTTGTTCATTTGTTTGTTTCAGCAAATCTGGTTACAATAAATTTGGTCATAGCAAAACTTAATTTGTAAGAAATAGTTGTGATTCAGACTATTATAGTAAATCTTGTTCAAAAATCTTTTATTTTAATTTATATTATAAATCTATTTTAGAATATTATGTTGATGGTATTAAATGAATCAATTTTACTACTTTCATACATTTGATAATATTGTGTTAATTGTATTGGATATTTGAAAGAATCATGATATAAAATAGTAGCTCTAAGAAAAAAAAAATTAAATGGGTAACCCGTTGAACCGAACCGAACCGATCATGAACGGGTTGGGTTGGGTTGGGTTTCAAAATTTTATTCCTGAAAACCGAACCGAACTGAACCGATCAAATTTGATTGGGTTGGGTCCTAAATTTGCCCAAAACCAATCCGTACTGACCTGCGAACACCCCTAGTCATAATGGTGGAATTTTGACTATAACCGAATGGATCTTGAAGATAATAAATGCTAAGATCGTGATAACATATTGTTAGAGATCTCGGCCGGGATTGACATGGAGGTAAGTTCAATATAAATAAGGAGTGTTTTAAGATAAAAAGATACACACAACTTTCGTTCTCTCTATTTCCATTTATAATGTGTACACACCTCACCCCACTGGTTGAGTTTTGCTCCGTGCATGGTGATCATATTGCTGGACATCCTGTTCACAAAAGACAGAACAATATTAATAATAAATAACATTTGTTTATAGTGATAATATTTATGGTGATACAAATTGAATGAAAAATAATTATCAAATACTAAAATTAGAAATACTTTATTTTATATTTGAAATTGCTATTAATTTATTAATTATATTTTATTAAGTTAAAATTCTAATAAATAATATTATAACATTGACTAATAACAATATAACTGAGTTGAAAATAAATAACCATATGAAAAATTAAATTAGTTTTTCATAAGAATAAAAAATGTGTATTATGTAAATATATAGATTCTAATAAATAATTTATTTTTAAAAGTTAGTATCTTTATTTAATTAAGGAAGAAATTAAACATAAAGAAATGTAAAATGAATAATTTTATTCGACTAAAATTTTAGACAAAATTAGATATTTTTTATTTTCACCTTTTATTGAATTTTATTTACTCAAAAATGACTAATATAATAAGCGAACTATATTTTATACTTAATTTGTAAGTCCTATATATTGTATACTCTTACACAACATGCAACAATTACCTTCTCCATTGAAAATATAATGGGTA
>CM023952.1:16967949-17033255 GCA_013407115.1 Glycine latifolia | reverse complement strand
TTCCCCTTTTTTTCTGGTCAAAATATCAGTTTTATATGTCAATCTTTGGACCCCTCCCTCGCCCCGAATTTCCTTACTAGGCACTAGGCAGGGGTTACTATCTAGGCTTGAAGTCAAAAAACAATATGAGATTGAGTGAGGGAAAAGTATTTAGTGTGAGAGGAAATTAAGAAAGTGACTTTGAAATTATAAACATATGTTAATCTAACAATTAAAATGTAGCCTTTTCAATAACATACATAACATGGTATGATTAACAGATAATAATAACATGTTTATGTTATCTCTTAAGCATGTGATAAGAGTTTGATTCAAGATTGTATGTATAAAAAATATCTATTAAAAAGATTAATTTCTTATGTGAATTTTATATGTCAAGAGATTAGCTTTTAACTCTTAGTTAAAGGATATCTTAGGTGTCAATTGATATAGTCTCTCCAAGAACTGATATATTTAAATATTATTTTAAGGGGATAAGTTAGCAAGAATCATTTGTATCTTCATCAAAAGGGGTTAGTCTTCTTGTATTACAAAAGGTCATAACCCTTTTCTTGGTATTCAAATGGGAGTAGCCAAAAGCAAAAACAGGACAATTAGTGGCACATGTATCTAATGAGATAATCATTAACAGTGAGCACTAATGAGAATAAGATTGTTAGTCAATTGAAAGAGATCACACTTTTGATTACGTAAAAACCATTACTAGTAAATATGGATCGATAGTGTCCCAAATTGACAGTGATTGCGTGTAGGATGTTTAAATGACAAAGTACAAGCACAATGCCAATGCACAATAAGATAGGACATATAATTGTGTTGCTAGCAACAAACTATCCTATTAGATATAATAATACGGCATCTATGCAGTGTACTTTTATGTTGAAACCAGGGCAACTTCAATAAGAGTGGCAAGAATGAGTTACCAAAGTATGATAATTGAGTTCAGTATACAAGTAACCAGGTACTAAGGTACAAGGAATAAGTCATATCTCTCAAGTAACTTAAGAAAGGGGATATAATATTCTTGTGTACGTATTAATTTATGTTTGTACATTTTTGTTGAGTTTTACTAATTTTCATACAAGTCTCGGTGGGTGAGATTCAGCAAATTTAATGTGCAGCACCAATGGGGGGACAGAAATAGTAGCATTTGTTTAATCACTAAGATATACTTTGATGACATGATTGATGTAATTTTGTAGAAAAACATTATCCTACTTTACTGCGCGTATCCTCTGTGATTTTGTGTAAGCATAAAAGGTCACATACCTGATGCATGAAAATTATGTACAAAAACCTTTTAGAAGTAACATTATGTCCTAGATCAAAGCTTGAGTAATAATTTAAGTACCAGGGTAATTGTTTTGTCAAAACGTTCATACTAGTGGCTCGAGGAACTAAAAAGACTATAGGGAACAAATTGAGTTTTACAATATAGTTACAGCCAAAATCCAGCATATAGTTCATTGGTAATGCTAATTAATGATTAAAGATGTAAACATCTTCCTAAGGCATGATTAACTTTATGAAACCAATTATGTGGTCCCTAATATCATGCTTCCATTTGGGGGTAACAAGGGAGAAAATTGTCAGTGGCAGCAGTAACATGGAGGAACATTTGAATGAATCCATAAGGAAAATCATCATCACCCCGTCGTTAAGCTAGGACTGCCTAAAAAATTTGGATAAATTTAGCATAATTAAGTAAAGTGCATCCTTTCTGACTCTATGCTAATTGGCTCTTAGAGATCCAGAGGGAAGTAAATTTTTTAAAGTATTTGTTGATCACATGGCACCTTTTTGCTTGGGATATATATATAACATAGCATAGTCAAGGTAAAAAGGTGATTTTATATTATTTTATTTTATTTATTTTCTGAAGACATTAAAAGCGCATTGAATCCTGTAAAATTTGATTACTTTATGAGATAGAAAAAAGATAATGGTTTTTGAAATTGTATATTTTGCATTAGGCTTTACCAAGGTCTGCTACAAATTCATGCAATGATGGTTTTAAAGACCCTTGAACTGCTACTAGTTCGGCATCCCCACCTTGTTGCATTATTGCGTGAATCTTTTTATCTTCTTCAGATGAAAAAGTAACAGAATGATGAGTATTTCTTTTTCTTTTAAAAAACAAACACATGTTGAACGCAGGAAAAATATGGCATTCTAGGCAACTAACACTTTGAGGGGTTCTTCATTGTTCTTGTATTACTAATGCCATAAACTCTTTATCAATCAAAGGTGTGGTCCTACTGTGCTGTCCATATTCTAAGTGACTTCAACAGTACTCAAACGTGGTGATTTGAGACTCTCAATGTATGAATTAGTCAAAAGAGTAACACTGCTATAAATAAACACAAAACCCCAAATCTTAAATTAATTTTCATCTTTTTGATTTGCACGGTTTGGCATACCTTTATAATAGTACATATATATGTTAGGTTATAATGCATTCATTGTGATTAGTTTAATGCATTGAAATGATGGTTTTTGTTTATAGCTTAGTTAAGTTTGAGGTATATGAGAATTTGTACTACATAATCCTCCACATTCCACTAAAATGCCTTTTAATCAAATATCAGCACCACATTTTCTTGAATTTTAAATGTTAAATGTTGGTGCAAGATAATATGTGGTGACTTCATAACCAAAGAAGATGAAATAACTTGAACTCTAGTTCATTTTCCACTTCAATTTTTCCTTTTAACCTTTCTCACCGACATTCACATAACTAACATCATTTGACCGACAAGAAGATCATCATATATAATATGCTGCGAGATGAAAGTGATAACACTTTGTATATCTACGCAAAGGGGTCAGTACAATGCTTGTACCTCCACCAGGACGTGTCCTTGCATGCTTCAAATTCAAAAGAAATTAAATATAAAAATAAAGAAAAAAGGGGGCAAAGAAAATAAGCTAAAAAGACAAAAGTTAAAAAAAAGAATGAAAAGGAAAGAAGAAAAATAAATAAAGAAAAGGAATATTTGTATAAAGGCAAAGTTCACCTAGCTCAATGGTTGATAAGTATTATGATACCTTGTCCACCACTTCATGCAACAAATAGATAACGCAGTACACCATCACCACGAAAGCAAAATTTGCTGTCAAATTCTGATTTCAGCAACGAACTTGTCAATCAGAATGCATTTACCCAATTGCCAGTGCAATATTCTTCTACATTCGTTGAGAAAAAGAATTCAACTTCAAGGACCCCTTTATCCTTTTTGTGTGTCGAGACTTCATGCACAAAATTATTATTGGGAAGGTGATGATCAAAGTCCTTATCAATATAACATGTAGCCATTTGAATAAAAACCGTTTGCCAATAATTTTTGTACTTTAAAATACGTTATATTTTCCACACCCTATTCTATGCTTTTACTTTTTGCTGTCTCATACCATGATGCTTCCACTTTCATGTATTGTTTGCACTTGTAGCAGAGAAACATAACGTTTTAGTTTCATTCATGATTCATGGCTAGTGATCAATGATCATGGAGGTTGATAGAGGCCTTCACACCCTCCACTCATTGTTGAAGACATCTTGTCGGTGAAATGCCACCAGAATAAGGATTGTGTTCATGATGAATGCATATGCAGGTTAATTAATCCATATGCTACTAGAAGAATCCAGATATATTGAACAATATTATAGGAAGCAGGAATAGCCTTATGTATATTTCTTATGCACACACTCACTTCACAAAGTCATGCTTTCTTTCTAAAAGAAATGATTTAAATCACATTGCACACCCTTTCACTTTCTTACTTTTGACTCCTGTTATTTATCTACACTACACAGAAGTTTTTTTTTTTGGGAAGTAATGACATACACGTATTATCACACTCAAATGACTGACATGACAAGAAAACACTAATATATATTAAAATGACAGAAGTTCAAAGAAGGGATTCCTTCATTTTTTTTGTTTTTCTTTCTCTAATCATTGACAAGGACACAGTGTCTAAGCTATGACAGCATTGACAAGACCTAATTCAGTTTATACATCCTAAGGAAAACAAATAAGAAAAAGAGAAGAAAAGGGAAAGTTGTATTTAGTCTATGAAATTGAATAAAGTAATAGGCTTGAAGCCAAAATAGGTTTACAATGAATACAAAATAGTACAGGATGGCGTCTTGCTTAAAACAAAAACAAAGTAAATATGACAAAAGAAGAGGATGTTACAGCCTAAATATCTGCGATACATTATGTACTGATTAATTTAAAACGTAAAATGATTAATCTTTATTTGACAAAAACAAAGAATAAAGAGAGAGAAGTTAATATAGCCAAGTGAAAACATTGATCAGTTAAACCAGAAATTGAAGTTCATGCAAGTTGCATCACAATTCACTAGTATTCAAACACAATCAGTGAAAGTGAGAACAACCTCCGTTAAAGGTAAAATAAAATATAGAAAAATAATTATTATAAGAAAGGTTAGAACAGACAGAATCTAATTGATCTACTTTATCTTCTAGCTGGACTCAGCTTTCTAGAACTTAGTGTCAACCAATGCCAACAATGAAACATAATCCCTCCAAGATTTTTATAACCCGGTAGCTTAGATTATAATGATTCATGTCAGGTGTTGAGGCATATTACTCCATGTCATAGGGACATTGTTATAGAGATAATTTATAAAACATAAATGCAAGGGGTTGATTAATGAGTAGTAGTGGCCACGTAGCCTTATGAGAAAAACAAACACCCCCTTATTAGGCATCCTTCCAAATTTGGGAAATTGAGAGCAAGGTGCATTTAATAAAATCATGATTGCATTTTTTTTTTCTTTCTGTTTTTCTAAATTCTTTAGCCCCTAATAAAGAAGAACCAACCAAATGGGTGACTTGGTTGAGGCCACAAATCACATGGCAGAACCAATAAAATGAGTTTGTCGGCTACTTTTCAGGGCCAGGATTGGAAGGCTAGTGATAACACTGTGAGCAATGCACAAACATTTTGATTATGGTCTACCATGTAGCAGAGGATAAACATTAATCCAAAAGTTGGAAAGCATATAGATGACAAGATGAATCAAAAGAAAAGAGACAATGTGATTAGCAGAGTAGTAAGTACTAGCTAGTAGTATTTAGCGAGAATGGGTAGGTGGTTTTGTGATTCCAAAGCAACGATGTTGATTGCAAAGCACAAACTTTACTTAGTAATAACTGTCATTTTTTTTGGCTCCCCCATTCCCCAATTAAATGCAATATCATGTAGTACTAAAGTGATTAAGAAACCATGAAGCAAGTTCATGTCAAATTCTACTGGAGCTTCTTCAACTGGCTTAGCTTAAAAAACCTTTCAGCCCATCGTTTCGTGTCGCCCCATAGGTTAGCTTGTGGGGCCTTTAAAACGCGAACGCCCTCTTGACCTCAAGTACGCTACAAAAGTATCTCTCTTTTAGATGATGATTGCAGTCATATGGGACTGTGGAGTAGTAGTAGGGGCATGCTTTCCTCATTCTAAGTTCAACCTTTCTTGTGCCCCTTTTTGCCTTTTGAGTTTGTTTTTTGGGGGAAAGACTAGTGGGGCTTAACAAAGAGATAAATATTGGGATAATAAAGAGAGAGAGTGCTTAAGACCATGGAAGGTGGGGAACATATTCATATAGACGTTGAAAATAAATTTATGTTCATAGGATAGTAGGCTGCCTGAGGCCTAAGGGTTGTGTGTGTTTCCTTGCTTTAAATGGGATTTGAGATTACATTGCCCAAAATTTTCCAATATAAACAGTTCTAAGAGAGAGGGACTTGTACTTGTGGACCATCAAACTTTGAAAGAGGTGATTGGTTTTTCTCCAGATAGTGCTGTGTGATGTTCAGATATATCATATAACAACAATGTTTTCCAATTTCCAGAATTGAAATTTCTGTGTGGAAAATTAGGGAAGGGGGGGATTGGGGAAGCTGGTCCCATTTGCAAATGCATCTAGAAAGAGAGAAATAAAGACAGGTGTGTCTTGTCCCCCTACAATTGAATTTCACCCCCATGAAGAGGGGAAAGGGAGTTACATAATTATAATGTCTTGTTTAGACCCTGTTAGGCCCCCCTTCCATCTCTCTTTCCTTGTGGGAAGATGTGGCTGAACATAAGAACAGCAGAGTTTGCCCCCACAAATCCCCTCTTGGACTAAGTCACATTTAGGGTTTCCTTCCATGATGGAAGGTAATGGTTACAAGCACCTAGACATTGCTTGTGACTCGTGAGCTGCACCACTGCCTCATGCCACGTTTTTTTTTTTAGTTTTTATTTCACAAATGCGCATGAAAAAAAAGTAAACCCTGTCCAGCATTAAGAGTGTGAAGGACATGCAAATACGTGTAAGCATTTCCAGTTTCCCAGCAGGCTTGTCAAAATCTTCCATGGAGGGCATATCACAATGTTTCTTGTAAGGCTGAAAAGGATAATTCACTATGTTAGTGTGACAATGATAGTTTAAAACTTTTCAAAGTGATCAAATTTTGGTTTGAGACCCCTGAATATTCGAGATAGAAACATACAACTTGCATGCTGATATTTGTTGGTACAAAACTACATTCTATGATGGCATCCTTTGACCATATAGCAATCTTTTGGAAAGTTATTAGGTCTTTGAGAATCTCGATAGTCATGAAGCCTATTTTAATGTTGCTGCTTTTTATTCCATAGTGGTGAAAGCAGGTTAACTCTTTAGCCAATTTAGATGCTAATGGCCAACACAAATCTCTGTGCAGCTTTACACATTGTAAGATCATTGCCTGAATTATCCAAAACAGTTCTTCACTGGGGAAATTAAGGGCCGATAATGGAGAAGCATTTTAAATTTTCATTCATTGTTAGTTACTTTCTACACAATTCAGAAACGATCTGTCACATCATTAATTATAGTTACCAAGATTTCTCACTTCTGGTAAATACTTTAAACTGCTTTTTAAACAATTCACACCATGATTCACTATAGTTGTAATATAAGTGAACAAACATTAAATCCACAGTACAACAGTTAAAGGGTACACATCTAAGCAAACATTGACTTGTGGGAGAAGGTTTCATTATTCACACAGTATCTAACAAACTAGAAACAGCTGCCTAGACAAAGAGAAAGCTAGAGTTTTACACTCTCCTAGCACGTCATTTTCTAGTAGTAACCAAATGCTTGCCCTTTGAGAAAATTAAAGACTAACTACTCAAATACCAAAATACTTCCATCCCATGAGCATGAAGCAATAACATTAGGTATAACAGGGTGGAAGGCAACATCTATGCATGCCTGGTCATGGGCCTTGATTTTCTTCACAACTTTGGATGACTGATAATCATAAAGGTAGATAGAACCATCTGAAGAGCCAGAAGCGAGTTTTTTTCCCATCCAAGCTGAAACTGCACTTGATTGGGAACCCGGAGACCACATGTCCCTCATATCGCTTATATTTGTTGAGTCTGTAAGGTGGGGTGGTAGTAAAGATTGCAATATAATTCCCATTTGATTGGGCAACAAAAATTGAATCAAATGGGTGGCGCCTCACACAGGGACACGTATAAGCTTCCACATAAACCTGATTCAGGAGTATAATAAGCTAATTAAAATCTGAATTCACAAAGTATAACAAGTTTACACGTACATATGGTCAAATTGATATTTAGAGATGAATTGCATACTCCAAAATGCATATAAGCATCAAGAACTAAAGGTTGCATACATTATAGAAATTCCAGATTGTAATATGTAGTGTGGCTTGAGTTTTATCACAACTTTAAGATCATGGAAAGTCTTTGGAAGAGAAAAAATTGAAAAATTGATCTTCTGAACTTACTTGTTCAGTGTTATCAGTGCAAATCATGCTTCTTTGCTGCATTAATATTATTACCTAACATTTAACAACCATCAACAAATCTAAGTGTTTAACCAAAAGTCAACATACCTTGAGTGACAAGTGTAAATGAGTAAATTATTAAAAAACTACGTCCCCCATTGTCCGGAGGCTCCATGCTATGTACAGGTAAGGGGGATGAATATTGTACGCAGCATTACCCTTGCATATGCAAAGAGGCTGTTTTCGGATTCGAACTCATGACCAACAAGTCACTAAGACACAGCTTTACCACTGTGTCAGGGTTCGCCCTTAAATGAGTAAATTGTAGATAATGAAATTTAATCTGACATGTTTAAATGAATAAATTGCAATGTTTTATGAAGCTGAATGGTTGCCACATAGGCAACATGAGCATAAAATAGGAGTAGCAGAAATGAGGATATTAAGGTGGATGTGTGGTTATACGAAGATGCATAAGATAAGAAATGAAGATATTCGACAAAAGATAGCAATACTCGTGAGTGAAAGGATGAAGGAACATATATTGAAGTGGTTTGGACACGTAATGAGACGGCCCCTGGATGTTCTCGTAAGAACAAAAATTTGTTACCAAGAACTCGACACAAAGAGAGATAGAGGTAAACTGAAACTTACCTGGGGAAAGGTAGTTAAAAAAGAGTTAATGGAGTGGGATATAGATTGGCGAACGGTGTGTCTTAAGACGGAATGGAGAAAAGCTATAAGCTTGGTGGAGGATTAGATCCGCTGTTATCTCTATGTTTCAGATGATCATTTTTTAGTCTTTTTCCTCTTCATCTCCCCCCTCGTTCTTTCCCACTTCTTTTCTTTTATCTTATTTCCTTCTCTTTTTTTTTCAAACTCCTTGTATCTATCATTGGGTTCATCTACCACCGACCCCAATTAGTTTGGATTAAAGGTGCTGTTGATGTTGATGTTTAAATGAATAAATTGTAGATATGTAATTTAATCTGATATATAGGCAACGGCAACATAAACAGCAGTGTGGAAAAGTACAGAAGTGGTGAGCAAGAAGAAGGAAATCTAGAAGCTGGTAATCTTGAATAAACCCTAGAGCAGTGTAGTGTTGTTAATGGTGGAAAGCCCAAAATCCACCATATACATATGGCGAATGGCATAACAGAAAATGGTGGATGCCAAGGCGTATATATACACACACACACACATGATAAATCGGTGTTTGCATGTTCTTTTGCAAGAGTTTTTGCCTTGCTTTTAATTCGATTCATGTGATATTATGGGCATAACTCATGCAATTTTGTTAAGTTTGATTCAGCCAGGACAAGGGCTGGAAAATGTGGAAAATCTGCGAAAAAAGGCTTAAAAAGGTAAAAAAGAGTGCTTGATGAGGAGAACGACCGTTTGTGCTCATTTTAGAACACCTGAAGCTATGGCAGAAAGGCTGTTTTGAGTTGCAGAAAAGCCAACAGTGTCACCAATTTTGAGAACGGCCGTTCTTTGTATAGGAACGCCCATGCTGCTGCTGCCCCCCCAAAGTTAGAATTTAAATTGACCTCTCAATGAGAACAGCCGTGCTCGTCAACAGCACGATTGAGCCATTGCCCGCGCAAGCTACATTTGTTTTATAGAAAGGGAATTGGGTGAGGATTTGAATTATCTTTTGCTTTGTGCACGAAATTAGAACACTGTGAGTGAGTTAGGCATAGTTAGGAGATTTGTTGGATTGAGGGAGCATGTGAGAAGGATTACGGTGCCTCTAACGTGTAATTTCTCTACTCTTTCTCATATTTGAGGTTCTGTGTATGCTTGTTTGTGCCTATGGCCAACTAAACCCCTATTTTCTAAGACTATGATCTAATCCACAGATGAATCTGATAAAAACCATGAGAGAACCACACCACAAAAGCTAGCTATTGTAGTTGGAGAGCCCAAGGCCTTATAAACCCAACACTAGAATCCCATACTTCCAAATGTGGGACTCCAAGTCTCATACCTTGCAATTGGATCCTAACAGAGCCCCAATTTGGTAGAGGGTTAAACTCATTAGTATCTCTATGTTTTAGTTGTTCCTTTTTTTTTTAAAGTTCTTTTCCTCTTCATTTCATCCTTCTTTTATTTTAGCTTCTTTTTTTTTTCCCCTTTCTTTTGTCTTATTTCCCCTTTTTTCTTCCCCTCTCCCTTTCTCTTTTTTTTTTTTGTTTTTCTTACTTCCGATCTATTATTGGGTTCATTTACCATTGACCCCAATTAACTTGGGTTAAAGGTGCTGTTGATGTTGATGTTGATGTTGTCTTTGTTCAATCAATTGTTTCATTCTATTGTGATTTATTTCATTTAGAATTGATCACTCTATATTTTAATCGTTTGTGCGTTTGTGGCAGATGAGGCTGCTCCAATAAAAGTGTACCATAGAAGACGTCACAGGGGATTAATTCCTTTGGGTGAGTCAGCAAGTTTGTTAGATGTAAGGAGGGAAGAGGTTCTAGAAGTGGCTGACGTGGAGGAGAATTCGGTTATTCCCAAAATAGTGAATCATACTCCATTTTGGGGGTAGAAAGGGAGTGGATAGGAAGTAAGGAGGGTTAATCAGAGTTCCTCAAAATACTCTGATAGATTATGGGTTACCTTTGTATTTTTTCTGCATTTCTTTCCATTAAGCTTGTAATCTGCAGTAGCAAAGTGTTATTTCCAATAATACTTTGATACAGTTTTTGTTAAACACATCTCTGTATCAGTTGGTTTCTATCAACTGGTATCAGAGCTTCCAATCCAAATTGGGAGCTGTGGATGGTCGTAACGAGAGGAATGGAGAATCGTTTTGAAGCAATGGAAGAAAGGATGAAGAGAAACGAGGAGCATCAAGCTACATTTCATGCTGAGGTGTTAAGACGATTTGACGCTCTGATGGAAAATAATAACCGTCAGAGCAGTGATCGAGAGTTTGAGAGGAAGATCTAGGCGACGTACTAGGGACTCACTTGGACCAGATGGAAGTTGAAGCCGTCCAAATGGTGATGGTACAGTGAACACGAAACGGTTGGAACTTCCTACATTCGATGGAGGAGGGGTTTATGGTTGGTTGGCTCGAGTGGAGCGATACTTTTACATCAATGGGATATCTGATTTAGAGAAACTTCCGGCGGTACTAGTGGTCTTAGAAGGGGAAGCATTAGACTGGTTTCAATGGTGGGAGTAAATTACTGAGCAACGTACATGGGGTATGTTCCGAAGGGAGGCTATAGGCCGTTTTCAACCGGATTTGGTTGATAATCCTCGACTGGAGCTACTCAACTTAAAGCAGCTGGGTACGGTGGCAGAATTCCGGTGCGACTTTGAGAGAGTAGTGGGTAATCTTGAACATGTCGAGGAAGAAACACTGAGAGCAGTTTGGTTGAATGGGCTTAAAGGGAGTATTAGGGAGGAGGTATTAATGAACCCCCACGTCAGCATCCCTGATATGATGAAGCAGCCCAAAGAATTGAAAAAAAAAATGAGGCTCTAATAGCAGAAAACGGTGGGCTCAGTAAAGTTTTGGGGCCCAATCAAAGTACCCAAACCAAATATTATGGAGGAAGTGGAGGGAGTGAAACATGTGTGTTTCATAACAGTGCCTCATAACAGCACTAAAGCACCCGCAGGAGAAGGAACCAGCCACGGTTGGGGGAAGTTCAGGCAGCATGGGTGGAGGAATAGGAGGTGGCGTAAGTCATACGTCCGAGAGTCATGGCGGTAACAGTGGCCAAGGTAAGGGAAGGCGACTGCCGGAGGAAGAGTATCAAGAGAAGATGCGCTTGGGACTGTGTTTCAAATGCAGTGAAAAGTGGAATCCAAGCCACAAGTGTGCAGCGCGGCAGTTTCATTTGCTGTTAGTGGAAGAGGAAGTAGATAAAGAGGATGAGAGGTCGGAAGATGAAAAAACTGCAGTGGTGGAACAACCAGAGGAGGAACCCGCACAATTCCTATCTATGCAGAGCTTGATGGGTCTTTCTTCTAGCCAAACCTTGAAGTTGTGGGGCACTCTGGGCAAAGAGAAGGTAATAATCTTGATTGATTGTGGAGCCTCCCACAATTTTATCAACAAGAAGTTGGCCTTAATTCTCGGGTTGGCTGTGGAAGAAACTAGACAGTTCCATGTAGAAGTGGGGGATGGTCACCGTGTAGCTTGTAAGGGAGTTATTTTGTACATACAGGGGAATGCAATTTGCCAGGACCTGTTTTTGTTTGATCTAGGTGGAGTTAATATTGTTCTAGGACTTGATTGGCTAAGGGGACTTGGGGAGTATGTGTTGATTATAGGGCACTTAATAAGATGAAGGGTGGCGAGTATGTGTTGATTATAGGGCACTTAATAAGATGACCATCCCAGATAAGTTTCCTATTCCTGTAATTGAGGAGTTGCTGGATGAGTTAGGGGGTGCTTGTATGTTCTCTAAATTAGATTTAAAATCTTGTTATAATCAAATACGTCTGAAGGAGGAAGATACTGCCAAGACAGCTTTCCATACTCACGAAGGCCACTATGAGTATGAGGTAATGCCTTTTGGCTTAAAGAATGCTCCTTCTACATTTCAGTCATTGATGAATGAAGTCCTTGGACCTTTCCTTAGGAAGTTTGCTCTTGTATTCTTTGATGATATACTTGTTTACAGTCAGGATAAGAGTTCCCATCTTCAGCACTTGTGTCATGTTTTTGAGGCTTTAAGAGAACATCAGCTGAAGGCTAATAGAAAAAAAATGTTGTTTTGGGCAAAGGCAAGTGGAGTATCTGGGGCATGTTATTTCTGCTAAAGGAGTTCAGGCTGATCCTAGAAAGATACAAGCCATGTCAGAATGGCCCAAACCTCGGAATATTAAAGGGTTGAAAGGGTTCTTAGGCCTCATGGGTTATTATAGAAAATTTGTGAGGGGTTATGGGAGGATAGCTAAACCTCTGACTGAGTTGTTAAAGAAGGATGGATTTAATTGGGGAGAAGAAGCAGAGGCTGCTTTCGAATTATTGAAGGAGACTATGTGCAAAGTTCCAGTTTTAGCTCTCCCTTATTTTTCTAAAGAATTTACTGTTGTTACAGATGCTTCAGGGAAAGGAATGGGTGCTGTTTTAATGCAGGGAGGCAGGCCGCTTGCTTTTATCAGCCAAGCATTTAATCAAAGGGATCTTAATAAATCTGTATACGAAAAGGAGCTCATGGCTATTGTATTTGCTATTCAGAAGTGGCGACATTATTTGATTGGTAGGCATTTCAAAGTCATTACTGATCAGAAGAGTCTAAAATACTTGCTGGACCAGAAAGTTCTAGGAGAGGAACAACAAAAATGGGCATCAAAACTTCTTGGGTTCGATTTTGAGGTGCAGTACCAACCCAGAAAACAGAATGTTGTTGCTGATGCCCTCTCTAGAAGGATGATTTCTGCAGCCCTGAGCACAGTAGAGATTCCCATGCTGGAAGATCTTGATACAGAAATCCAACAAGATCCTAAACTAAGAAGCATAATTCAGGATTTAGTCACTAAGTCTGCTGATCATGAGGGGTTTACACTGAAACAAGGGAGACTGTTCTATAATGGCAGGGTGGTAGTTTCTAAGACTTCTCGCTTTATTCCCAACATATTCAAGGAATTTCATGATACTCAGGTTGGGGGTCACTCAGGGTATTTGTGCACTTATAAAAGAATTTTTTCTCTGTTTTATTGGGAGGGTATGAAGCTATGTTATCAATAGCGGTCGTCGCGGCGGAGCGGGACGGAGCGGACATGCACCGCTACGATGGGTAGAGTAGCGGTGCATTTTAAGGTTGCGGATGTTGCGGCCGCGACGGAGGGGTAGCGGAGTGCCCGCGATCGCGGTGACGCGTCCGCGATTCTCTACTAGCGGAAAGGTCGAAAATGCCCTGACCTTTTAGTCAATATAGGGCTCTTCCTCTCGTGCGACCTGCTTCGACCTGCGCCAACGATTCTCCCTGCTCCAGCAGCCAGCGGCTCTTCCTTCTCTGGCGGCCAACAGCTCTTCCTTCTCTGGCCGCCTTGTCTGGAGTTGTCTCTTTCTTCTTCTCTGGCGGCTCTTTCTTCTCCTTCTCCGTCGAGGTCGACATTTTTCTTTTTCTGTTTTTGTTTCTTTTTTTTTTTGTCTTTTTATTCTCTCCAGCAGAATCATGAACTCTGGTTCCCTACCACCAATGTCTAGTGGTCAACAAGGAAATAACAATACAACTAATACCACGCCAATAGTGGGATCTTCAATTGCAATGTTTAAGCCTACAGGTGATAGGATTGACATCTTTTGGAAGTGGAACAGCTTACTGAACAAGAACAATAGGAAGAGCATGACATGTGATTTTTGCTTGAAAACATCTACCGGGGGAATTACTAGAGCGAAAAAGCATCAACTCGGAATAATAAGAGGAGATGTGGGTGCTTGTAGGAAAATACCGGAAGATGTTAAATTGGAAATGAAGGCAGCCTATGAGCAGAAAATTTCTAAAAATGAGTTATTGGAGTGGATGCAAGAATTAGAAAACGAAGAAGAAGACGAGGTGCAAGAGATTGCAAGGCTTCAAAGTGGAAAAAGACCTCTAACATCATCAACGGAGGTCACTTCAGCTGCTACTAAGAAGAGGAATACAAATGTTAAAGGTCCTCTTGATTTGCATTTTTACAAAAAACCTGAACAACCTCTCCAATTGGGGAAAAAAAAGCGGCAAACGAGCATAAATCATGCTTGTCAAAAGGAAGCAAGAGCAAGAACGGTTCAATATATTGCTCGTTTCTTTTATAGGAATGGAATTCTATTCAATGTTGCTAGATCAAAAAGTTTCAAAATGATGCTTGAGGCAGTTGGAAACTATGGTCCTCATTTAAAGGCTCCAACGTTTCATGAATTGAGAGTTCCACTTCTTAAAAAGGAGATGGATTTCACAAAAGAATTGTTGAAGCTTCATGAAGAGGAGAGGATGAAATATGGATGCTCAATTATGTCGGATGGTTGGACGGATAGAAAGAATAGGACCCTAATTAACTTCTTGGTAAATTGTTCATTGGGAACAATGTTTGTGAAGAGTGTTGATGCTAGTGAATATATGAAGACCGGGGACAAAGTGCATGAGCTTTTGAATAACTTTGTGGAGGAGATTGGAGAAAAGAATGTCATTCAAGTGGTGACGGACAACGGGAGTAACTACGTTATGGCGGGTAAGAATTATTATTGATCAAGTTTTGATTTATAATGGTAAGTTTGTAATTGTATTTGAACTTTTAATTGGTACTAATTCAAGTTTATTGATTTTGGTCTTTTTAGGTAGAATTTTACAAGCCACTAGACCAAAATTATTTTGGACTCCATGCGCTGCCCATTGTCTTGATTTGATGCTTGAAGATATTGGAAAGATCTCTAAAGTTAAAAAGGCTATACAAAGAGGCATCAAGGTTGTTGGTTACATTTATAACCATACATTGGCTTTGAACATCATGAGAAAGTTCACAAGCAAGTCTGAGTTGGTGAGGCACGAAGTTACAAGATTTGCTACAACCTTCCTCACTTTGCAAAGATTGCATAAGCAAAAAAAAAATCTTAGAAGGATGTTCACTTCGGATGAATGGTTGAAGTCCAAGGCGGCTAAAGATCCGAAGGGGAAGAAAGCAACAGCTGTTGTGCTTATGCCATCATTTTGGAATGATGTAATTTACACTTTGAAGGCTATGGGGCCTATTGTGCGTGTCTTGAGGTTGGTGTATAATGAAAAAAGACCCACTATGGGTTATATTTATGAGGCCATGGATAGGGCCAAAGAAGCAATTGAAAAGGCTTTCAATGGCAATCAAGACAAGTATAAGGACATCTATGCAATTATTGATAGAAGATGGGAGTGCCAATTGCACCTTTTGCATGCTGCGGGTTATTATCTAAATCCTGAGTTCTTCTATGGCAATTCGAACATTGACAATGATGCTGAAGTGCTAGATGGCCTATACAAATGCATTGATAGGCTTAGTGAAAATGAAGATTGTGTAGATAAGATTCATAGTGAGCTGCCAATATATAAGAGGGCTGGAGGACTCTTTGGAATAAGTGCAGCAATAAGGAAAAGGAAGACAATGGCTCCCGGTAAGTGGACAATTTCACTTTTTTATCAATTTAAATTATTATTTGATAATTTGTGTAAATACTAATGCATATGAATTGCATTATAGCTGAATGGTGGAAGATGTATGGAGCACATACACCATATTTGCAAAATCTTGCTGTTAAATTCTAAGTTTGACTTGTAGCTCGTCGGGATGCGAGCGTAATTGGAGTACCTTTGAGCAAGTAAGTTAATGTTCATTTAGATTTGAAACATTGAAAGTTGAAAGTTGAAACATGAAATTATATAATAGATTCATTCAAAGAAGAGGGGTAGACTTGAGCACCAAAAGCTTCAAGACTTGGTTTATATTAAATATAACCAAGCTCTTCAAGATCGTTATGAGAGTCATGATGTCATTGATCCTATTGTTTTAGATGACATTGATGATAGCAATGAATGGCTATTGGGAGATTTGGGTGAAGATGAAGATGCAGAATTTGATTTGGTTTTTGATGATGATGTGTTGACTTGGAGAGATGTTGCTCAAGCAACTGGGGCCAATGAACCTTTGAAATACACTAGACAAACAACAAAGAAGAGGGCAGCTGCTGTAACATCTACTTCTAGGAGGGGAAAAGAAATAGAAGTGGAAGAAGTGTTGGAAGAAGAGCATGGAAATAACACAAGTGAAGATGAAGAGGAGGAAGAGTACATTTCTAGTGCTAGTGGGAGTGATGAAGAAGACAATGACATCAATCTTGAAGAGGATAATGATTCAAATTAAGAAGATTGTGTTTGTCTATTTTGAATTTTAATTTTTAGAACTTTAGTTACATTTGGCTTTAGAGTTTTTATTGTTAATGATAATTAGTGCATGAATTTTTAGTTATATTTCTCTTTTTCAGCTTATATATTTATATTATAATTTTTTTAATACATATATAAAACCATTAGAATAGCGGTCATCCCGCTATCCGCTATCCCGCTATCCCAGTTTTGAGGGCGGCCGCTCCGCTCCGCTATCCGGGATTGATAACTATGGTATGAAGAAAGCTATCCAAGATTATGTTGCAGCTTGTGCTGTTTGTCAACAGCATAAAATTCAGAGTTTGTCCCCTGCAGGGTTGTTGCAGCTCTCCCAATCCCAATTGCTATCTGGACTGATATATCAATGGACTTCGTGGGCGGATTGCCAAAGGCTTTTGGTGTTGACACAGTTTTTGTGGTTGTTGACAGGTTATCAAAGTATGCCCATTTCCTTCCTTTATGTCATCCATATAATGCTAAAGTTGTTGCTGAGTTGTTTGTTAAAGAGGTGGTTTGTTTGCATGGGTTCCCTAACTTGAGTAATTTCTGGGCTGCTCTGTTTAAATGTTCAGGAACTACTTTGAAGTACACTTCTGCATATCACCCACAGACAAATGGCCAAAGTGAGGTGATTAATCGCTGTCTTGAATCTTACTTATGGTGTGTTTGCAGTCCTCATCCAAAGCAATGGCCCAAATGGCTTCATTGGGCAGAATATTGGTATAACACTACCTATAAGGTCTCTTCAGGCATGACTCCTTACAAGGCAGTCTACGGTTAAGATCCTCCAACTATTTTTAAAGAAAATTCCTCCACTGTTGTTGATGAAGTCTCACTTTGGCTGCAGGAGTGCCATGGAATCCTTAAGGATTTACAGCAGAATTTGTTAGTAGCCCAAGATAAAATGAAAGCTCAAGTTGATTGTCATCGTAGAGACATTGCCTTTGAGGTCAATGATATGGCTTATCTAAAGCTTCAGCCTTACCATTTGAAATCTATTGCTAGACGTTTAATGAGAAGTTAAGTCCTCGTTTTTTATGGGCCATTTCGTGTTTTGGAAATTATTGGTTTAGCAGCATATCGTTTGGATTTACCTACTACCAGCCAAGTTCATCCGGCAAACAAATTAAAATATAGCAATTTTAATAAAAAACTTACGAAAATATTGCAGTTTTAAAAGTATTTACATATCTATAGCAACCAATCGCGCTCCTCCTGGACGTGACTCATTCCGTCGCTAACACTTTGCGACAGAATATTGGGCTTGACCACAATATTCAGTCGCAAAAAGTATTAGCGACGGAAATAGAGACCGAAATTAGTGTACGCCGTTAAAATCAATTTTTTATTTACAGTATAATTTTTTTCAATTGCGACCACAATATTGTGATTTTTTAATTTTTTTAAATCGAAATCGTTAAAAAATTTGCAGTAAATTTTTTTTTTAACGTACGACTTTAAAATTAATTTTTTTTACAACTTTAAGTTTTTATTATTGTTAATATACGACTTCAAAGTCTGTCTAAAAATCAATGATGAAGATTGGTCTAAAAATACTTTAAAATTAGATAAAAATAACAATTAATAATATTATTACAAACTATAATAAATTCGTAATTAATTAGACTGAATATTGGTAATATCTAAATTTTTTTCTAATTTTGGTCTCTATTTCAGTCGCTAATACTTTTTGCGACTGAATATTGTGATCACGCCCATTATTCCGGCGCAAAAAGTGTTAGCGACGGAATTAGAGACGAAATTAGCGACGGAATTAGTCACGTCCAGGAGCGACGCGATTGGTTGCTATAGATGCGTAAATACTTTTAAAACTGCAATATTTTCGTAATTTTTTATTAAAATTGCTATATTTTAATTTTTTTGCCAAGTTCATGCTATTTTCCATGTTTCCCTTCTTAAGAAGGCTTTGTCTCCGTCTGTACCTGTTCAGCCGTTGCCTCCTTCACTGTCTGCAAATTGGGAGCTGATTGTTGTTGAACCATACTTATTAATAGCGACGCTATTGCGGGCTTTCCAGGAGTAGCGGTGTGGCGGCCGTAGCGCCAGTAGCGGCCGCTATCGCGACTGAGTTGCAACAGTGAGACTAAGGGTAGCGCCAGTAGCGGCCGCTATCGCGACTGAGTTGCGGCTGAAAAGCGCCGCCACAGGAATCTTTGAAAACGAAATACATCGAGGAAGACGAAAGGATAAGAAAGAAGAAAGGTTGAGGGTAAAACTGTAAAAGGACTATTTTATTCTTGAAATATCTTTTATTTTAACTTTTAAGAGAGGTAAAAGTTTAAGTAACAGTAACTTTTAAGAGGTAAAACTGTAAAAATTTTAAATCTCTTTGATTTTAAAAGAGATAAAACAGTAAAAGTAAAAGTTTACCTTTTTTTAAGCAAAAAAATCCAAACGTCTATTTATGTAATCAGAATACTACTAGGAGAATCCAAATGTCTTATATAAATCCTTATCACCCAATATTTTCAAAATAGAGATTTACAACTTAGAGACAAGTGAAAGTGAAGATGAAGACTTAGAGATTAGTTCCTTCTTATTTCTTAAGTTGTTTAAATTTAGATTTGACATTTCTGTGGTAGTTTTTGAGACTTTAGTCCTTCATTTTGCTATTTCTGACTTCTGATTTTTCATGTTTGACATTATTCATGTGAGTTACTGAGTTTGTTTTAGTTCTTTATGTTTGATATTTATGTCATATTTTTTTTTTGGGGGGGATTAAGTTTGTGAAGTTTATATATATAATTCAGATTTCAGAATATATTCACTTATATACTTCGCTGTAGCGGTGTAGCGCTACCCGCTATAGCGCTATAGCATTTTTTAGGGGTGGCCGCTATGCGCCGCTATCTGAGATTAATAAGTATGTGTTGAACCTGATGCAGTAGTAGATTGGCGCAGGAATCCTGGTAACAAGTTGGAGGTTTTAATACAATGGAAGAATCTGCCTTCTTTTGATAACACTTGGGAAGAGGCTGTGGTTATTATGCACCAGTTTCCTACATTTCACCTTGAGGACAAGGTGAGTCTTTTAGGGGGGAGAATTGATGAGGCCGCTCCCATAAAAGCGTACCGTAGGAGACGTCACAGGGGATTAATTCCTTTGGGTGAGTCAGCCAGTTTGTTAGATGTAAGGAGGGAAGAGGTTCTAGAAGTGGCTGACGTGGAGGAGAATTCAGTTATTCCCTAAATAGTGAATCATACTCCATTTTGGGGGTAGAAAGGGAGTGGATAGGAAGTCAGGAGGGTTAATCAGAGTTCCTCAAAATACTTTGATAGGTTCTGGGTTACCTTTGTATTTTTTCTGCATTTCTTTCCATTAAGCTTGTAATCTGCAGTAGCAGAGTGTTATTTCCAGTAATACTTCGATACAGTTTTTGTTAAACACATCTCTGTATCTATCAGTGGCCTACTTCGTATGAACTGTAGAATAATTGGGTCCTGTGAAATATGAATGACCAAACATATTTAAGGGACTAGTTGTGTAGTTGTTGGATAACTTTTTTTGTGTGTTTTTTATTTTTCTGTTTTATTTGTTCAGTATTTAAGTTCAGAAAAGAAAATTGTTGAATTTTATTATTTTAATTTCTTATCTCTATACTTGTTGCCTGTTGCGTTTGCATTTAATCCTTTCTCTTTCCTGTGCTTAACAGTTTATGCTCACTTGATCTCAGCGACCAGTGCTTCTACATGAACCTAAGATCGAGAAAGTTGCTCGCAGGAATAGAGCTAAACAGAGGAGAAGAAACATGGCTGGAAACAGAGGCAATGGGGGGTGAGACTGTTGTTAATGAGCAGGTAGAGCAGACCTTGTTAGACTATCTCACTCCTCAAGTGGGGATAGCTAACAACATATTGTTGCCAACTCTGGGGGCAGAAGTCAATTTTGAGCTGAGACATTGGCTTCTTGCAGATGATAGAAAGCAAACAGTTCCATGGGACAGACTCTGAAGACCCCGTGGCACACCTGAAGAGGTTCCTGAGGTTGACTGGCACCATCAATGTGCAAAATATGCCCAGAGTATGTGAGATTGGATGCTTTTCCATTCTCACTGAATGGGAAAGCCTGGGATTGACTTTGTGCTTCACCTGAACACAAGATCACGACTTGGGAGGACTGCATTAATAAATTCCTTCAGAAATATTTCTCTGTAGTTAAAACTGATCAAATACAGAGGGATGTTGGGAATTTTGTGCAGGAGCAGGAGAGTTTGGCTGAAGCGTGGGAGAGGTTTCAAGAGTTGCTCCGGAGTTGTCCACGTCAAGGTTTCAGCCCACAGAGGATTGTGCAAATATTCTACGGAGGAGTGTCCTCTCATAATAGGACAAGCCTCGATGCTGCTTGTGGGGGAAATCTTATGCTGAAGCCACCTACTGAAGCAACCAAGATCATTGAAGATATGTCCTTTGACCCCTACAACAATTCTGGGGATAGGAGGATTGTGACGAGGCCAGTGAATCAGGTGGAGGTAGAAGCATCCAGTTCAGGACTATTGTATTTGACTGGCTCCTACTATAATGATTGAATACTATTGTCTTCATCAAACTCCCTTCACCATAAATAGAACCATTGTTTTTTAAACTAAACAAGACTAGCTAGCCTGATCCGTTCAACTGTCAACTAGTCCATGGCAAGAAAATGATTGTATCTGTACACTGTAGCTGTTACACAGTTAACATAGTTTAGCTTTAACTAGTATACTGTGAGTTGTTGAAAGAAAGAGTGTGCAGCATGTGCATTTTCATCTATATGCTAACACTTGTTAACCAACAGATCAAGTTTGTTCAGTTAGCAGGCCCACTGTTCTGCTCTAATTCTGTTACAACTGAACTGATTCAGTTGCTACAGTTTATCTTACACAGTTTTTCTATACATTTAGAATTGTACTTGAAGTACAAACTTGATTGATTTAGCAACAGAAACACAAATACAGAGAACAATCAGATTGAAACGAACCATTTTATTGAAAAAAAATTAAAAAACATAGGCATCCCCACCCCAACGTTCTCAAGTTTCTTCCTTGCCACACCCTGTTCGTTTCCATCCCTTTCACATTTTCCTCCATTTTGTACTCTATTTTCCTTACTCAGCCATTCTTTTTGGGATTCTGGAGAAACTTTAGAGTCACTTATTTTCTCCTCAACAATTTTCTCTAAGGAGTAGGTGGTTCTACCCATTCCTTCAAATTATTTATTTGGACTCTTAGAACCCAACTCCCTAACTCAAAAGCTTGGGAAATTTAGCTATTGGCAAGTTTCGTTTTGTGAAGGCGTATTTTATTATTTTAGAACTCTAAGTAGAAAGTATAAATCTAGGGATTGCATCTTTAAATAATTTTCCAAGGTCTTGTTAAATATTTGTTACATTGACCTAATTAAAAAAAAAATATATATATATATATATATATATATATATATATTTAGTTCAAGAACATATTAAATAAGTAAACTAGCAACCTGGTCCCTGAATAATTTGAAATTTTCAGTTAGGTTCCTATGCTTAAACAAAGCCTAATGGAAATGTTGCCAAGGAACCAATTAAAAATAATTTACTAGTTTAGGGATCTAAGTCTAATTACAGACTTTAAAGTATAGGAACTTATTTAAAACCCCTAAATAGTCCAGAAACCTACAAATTAACTTAACCTTAAACAAATATTATGTCTTTAGTGTAATCTTATTATTAGGCTCGCTAGGCTAAGCCATTGCTGAAGTCTAAGCATGGGTCACATCCCTAGGGTGTGGGTCATGGACAATTGGACATTAATATTGCATTTGCAGTAAGTTTGCTATGTCAGTTCATTCATCCACCTTATTAAAAACAACTTAAGGCAGTATGTTTTGGATCTTGAAACTTGAAAGTATCAAACCAGGAAAAAGGCAGTATGTTTTTAATTCTATAGCTTAAAAAATATAGTAGCTTAAAATATTAAAATTTCATGTTTAATGTCAATACAAAATAATATTATTATGTGTTAAATACATCATAATAATATACATACGTTAAAAATTAATTCCAGTTTGACAATAATTTGGCCATAGTTGAACCACTAAACCATGAATCAGTCCATTTACCAGCTGGTTTAAGAAAATAGAAATGGTATCTATAACTTTTACTAGACTATCTGCGTTATTCTATTCCCTCTAGAATGACTTATTGTTTCAAGAGTTGTAATCAACCTCAGCATTGCTGCTTAAACTAACAATAAGCAAACTTCATAGCAATTTTGCAGAAAAAATGGATAACAGTTAAAACAGAAAAATGAAAGACAATGTATAGAATTATCTCACCTGATTAGACAATGGTACCTCTCTTGACACATCCCAAACGATAATAGCATTCTCGCTGGCATTACTTTGAGATACATCACTAGAAGAAATGAATTGCTTCCCATTCATTGTGAACTCAATATCCAGAATTGGACCTAAATTTCGATTATAATTGTGCACTACTTTGCCAGTTCTGGCATCCCAAAGTTTGATCTGGCCCTTTGACCCTCCAGAAAGGAAGAGATTTGAATTTTCTGGATGGAACTTTATAACTCCAACAATTTGATCTTCTCTGAAAACCTGAGTCTCCAATCCCTTTTCAACATCAATTAACCTTGACGAGCAATCATACCCACAAGAAAGTAGGAAGTGCCCTTGCTGAGACCATTTCACATCTTTAACTGCTGCATTGTGGAAATTTAGCACACATGCTTTCTTCTGATTTCTGCTCCATACATTCCATATGCAAACCGCATGATCCATCCCAGCAGATGCAAGGAGGTGAGCTGTAAGCTAACTCTGATGAACAAATAAATACTAGTACTAGTATATACAACAAGCATATCTCTCTTGCTCTCTCTCTCATACACACGTACACACACAACACTTTTCAATACTTTGATTTGAAATTTAGTCTAGCGAAAAAATGCTTTATACATTAAAATTAAAATATAACACAAATGCAATACCTTTATCACTAAGAAACAGTTTAGGACAACTAGTCCTCATTAAAAACTATAGTATATCACACACAAACCAGGGCAACAGTTTGTCAACAAAGAGAACTTACCATGAGTTGATGACCAATGTATAGCATTGACAGCTTTTGTATGCCCGTATAGAGTCGCAGATAGCTTTTCAGATATCAGGTTTGGGCTTTGATGACCCTTTGATTTACTTTTCAACAATGATAAAATATTATGGTGTATATCAGCATCCGAGATACTCCCTAAGTTTATAAACAAGAAAAAGGTCAGCGTAGTTGTCTCTAACAAAGACAAAAAAAAAAAAATCAATATAGAAGGAAGGGCATAAATAGAATCACTAAAACATGCAGCACATCTATGTCTGAAGAAAGTACCAACAGGAAAAGGTATGTGTGAGAGGAAATAAAGAAATTTAATTTATGCAAGCTCACTCTGCCAGAGACTGATTATAACACAAAAATTCATCTGCTGCATGCTTCAAAATTAAGCAGCTATTTTCTATTGACCTTCCTCACTAGATAGATATAGAAGTGGAGGGCCTTAATTGAGAAGTAGACCTTGAACTATGATAGTAGCCATGCCAAGCGATCTTTGCATGAGCACAGTGCCAATAGACAATCAATTAAAAACTCAAGACAATATTAATAATTTAACATAACTTGAGCATGGATCTCACTTCAGAGTTTATTATTATTTTAATACATTTTGAACTGTTGATTAGTTGCACCCACAGACACTATGCTCATGCAATAATTACTCTAGTCATGCAAAAGAAATTCAATTCTCTTAAATACTACGAAAAAATGCCACGAAAAGAGAATCTGGGTGGGATTTATATAGAAGAATAAGGATACAATTATGAAAAAATGAGTATCTAAGACTCCAAGTTTTGCCTATCTCCTAAAGAAAATATCATTTTCATTCCCTTACTCGCTTAAGTATCCATGCCACAACCATATGTTTACCTCAAATGGACATATGATGTTTAACAGATTATGTCTCGTTTTCTTCATCCTTTCAATAGATACCTGTGACATTATTACCTCCAATGGACATATGATGTTATAACATCACCAATCCCTCATATTACTTTGGACTGATATATCCAAAAAGGCATATCAGACTATTCTCCCTCCCTCTTCTGTACCCCTCTATGATGTTATAACATCACCAATCTGTCATATTACTTTGGATTATGATATATCCAAAAAGGCATATCAGACTATTCTCCCTCCCTCTTCTCTACCCCTCTATGATGTTATAACATCAGCAATCCGTTATATTACTTTGGATTATGATATATCCAAAAAGGCATATCAGATTATTCTCCCTCCCTCTTCTCTACCCCTCTAAATCACATACCCCTTAAACATATGGTCATGGGTTTGATCCCTGGCCACTGCATATGAAAAAAATATGTTGGGAGAGGTCAATCCCCTAAATGGATCTCAATACCTCAGGGGATTAGTCCTTGAATTTCAGCTGAGGGATACCTTTGTTCACACACAAAAAATATGTCTATATATGCCATTGGGCCCTTCTGTTCATTCTCATACTTTTTTTATCTCTGGCTGTATGGTTGAGAGAGGAGGGGATTTCAAGAGGAGACAAGAAAATTCAAGAGAGAGAAAATGATGAAAGCACTATCATATAAAATTTTTAATTGCAATATTGGGAATGATTATAAATTATACAATCTATAAGATTTAACATATATACAAATATAATGATAGATATGTTATATGTTATTATATCAATATCTTAAATTGTCTTAAACAAACTATAGTCATAGTTATCAATCACAGATAGCAATGCATAGCAATCAGCATTAAAATGGTATAGCGAGATGGCCACTATTTTAAATATAATAATATAAAGTAAATAATTTATACTTCATCTATAAATACTAAAAAACAAAAAAGAATCCAAAATTAAAGAAATTTATGATAAATAATAAGTCAGATTTTACGCACACAATCACCATCGATCTAGGAACCAAAAGAACAAAGTAATGCAGTACAAATATGAAAGATGATGGTAAAATTAGTAGAAAAAGAACACAAAAAATAAGATTAAAATTAGCATAACTTGAACTGGGAAGTCTAAAGGAAGAAGAAAGGGTGAAACTCGGGAAAAAAATAGTCCTGTAAAGTGAAGGAACAAAGGTCAAAACAGAGATAAAGAAGGATTTCAAATCCTATTATGTTTATGAAGCAAAAAATGCATCAGAAAATGGGGTGACATGACAATTTTAGCCAAGAAAACCCTCAACAGTGTCATTTCAGCACAAATAGTTTTTTGAGGTCTATATCATAATAGCGTCATTATAGCACATGAAAAAATCACCTTTTTGGCATGCCATGACCACTTTTTCAATCCCATATCATCCTATGTCATTCCACTACACTATTGCTCCGCTATATCAAGATTATAATAGCGTCATTATAGTCTTGATATATAACATTGTATAGTGAATCACATACTTCAATATGTATCCCAGCAACAGAAGATAGCAGTAAAAAAAAAAAAGATGAAATCGATCACATAAAATGCAGCAACACAACAAATAAAGGTAGCATCAATATCATTCCTAAAGCTAATATAAAACCAAGAGATTTTTCTTTTATTTTTTATGTATTGTTAGTATTGGAAAGTTTTACACTTACAATTTGCTGTCAGCCTGTCACATTATTTAATAAGTTTAATGTGACCAGTGTTATCAATTGTGGATTGCAGAAAATGGATAAAAGCCAAGAAACCACTGTCATATGGGGAAGTCACACACACACAGACATATATATACACACACACACACACACACACACACACACACACACAAGTTGTAAGCAAATAAAATAAAATGCATAAAAAATGGCATGATATTAACTCAAAAGTTCAAGTGGTTGGAGACTTGCTAGAGATGACAACAGGATACAGGAACATGCAACAACCATGTCACCTATAGTGGCCGCAATAGGGCAGCTATTTAACGACACTGAATATGACCTAGTGGGATAAGGTGATGGTGGTTTTGTTGTTACCTTCCGTAATTGTCTTTACATTGATTAGCACATCAAAATGAAACTCCTCCTTTTGAAGTTACGTGAAAGAAAGAAAAGGAACTCAATCTATAACAGAGTAGTGAATAACACCACTATCACATCATCGTGGCACATTGCAGGATGGCCATGTTCCCTGGAACTGAGTCACATCACACCTTGCGGCAATTTGCAGTCTTTGCACCCGCTATTTCAGATATGGGGCTGAAGACTGTATTACCCCTAACTAAATACATTTAGCAAAATCAGAAAATTGGACAGATTTTTAAGTTGACATGTTTTCAGTTCCCATTACATTCATTCGTGCGCACCTGTAAGTGCAAGCCCTTGCCTCTGCAGAGCTCTTTCACACTCCTCTGCTAGTTTCCAGCACCACTCGCCATCGCACAGCACAGCTCTCTTTTTTTCAGCCAATTTCTGGCATCCAGACTCATTTCTCACTGGTTTACAAAGAATCATTTTTTTTCCAGCTAGTTTCCAGCAATTTTGTCACTGTTGTAGCCTACCCACTACCATTTCACTTTTTTGCTAACCATCATAGGTAATTTGTGAAGGGAGGCTGCTACCACAATGGCGTGCTTTTATGGAAGAATTTTGGCCTTCTGCCACAACCATCCACCATTGATAACACTGGTATAAATCTAAGGTAAGGGTTTAAGGTTCAAAATATCGTCATCCCACTATCCACTATCCCGCTATAGCACGTACAGAGTCGGACACTCCACGCCGCTATTTGGGATTGACAACTCTAATCTATAATCATAATTCCAAAATTGAACGCCTTTTAAAAAACAGACCTAAAAATAAAAACTTTAATAAAAGAAAACAAAATCGAACCCAGTAAATTTCACAAAATTAGAATGTTAGTTGAACTGCCACTGCAAAAGTTTCAATGATCACAAAATTGAACAAAAAGAAAAAAAAAAAGCTCAATTTGGATTACACATAAACGAAAAGGGAGAAAAAAAGAAAAGAAAAGAAGAGATGGGTACCAGATAGCGTGAACGGAGACGGAACAGGAACGGGATCAGGAAGAAGGGCAGAGGAGGGGCCCATCAATGCGCGCTGTCGTTTGGAAATGTATCTTCCAGGCATGGGAGCTTGCGTTTGGTGGTTGAATGAAGGAGGAGAAGGCAAAGGAAGGTGTCGTTTTGGCGGGTGAGGGGAAGAGAGTGATACTCTCTGTCGTTTTGGTTGTTGTTCTTCTTCATTGTCGTCGTCTGAGGCATTCGAATAAGCGTTGCAAAGAAGATCCATGTTTGCTTCGCGCACGTTCTATTGCTTCTTCCCTCTTGTTTAATTTACAGTGTTAGGATATGACGAGGTTTTGTTGCACAGACACTCACCTTATTTTGTAGAAAAAAAGAAAGTTTTTTTTTTTATATAGTCATTTTCATTCTAAGATGTACAGGGCCTAATAAATTACTTTGATGAAAATTCAAATTTTAATTTTTGAAAGTAAAAAAATATGATAAATTTATTTATTTGTTACTCAGGTTCGTTATCGTTAATGAAAGAACCTACGTGACGCATTCAGGAACAGATTTGTTAATGTTCTACATATTAAGGGACAAATTTGTCAGTGCATTACATATTCAGGGACAAAAATGACTATTTACCTAAAATATAATTTTATTTTCATCTTTTTCCTTTTTTAATCGTTGCAAGCATAACATTACAATAAATATAATGTGTTTGTTACTCTGAAATTTCTATTGTGACAACATTAGGTAGTGACAAAATCAAGTTGAATTTCATTTTTTTTTGTAAGGATTAACTTAATAAATATGCATTTTTGTTTGAGTCTCATATTTTGGACAATGCACTGTCAATTAGAAATTTCAAAACAATAGACAAATTATGCTTATTAATTAGTATTATGTTTATTGTTATGTTTGTTCTAACTTATGCTTTGCATTCCTTTTTTTAAGTGTTTATTATAGTGTTATGTTTGTAACAATTAAAAAAGGGAAAAATGAAGATTAAATTATATTTTGGATGAATAATCATTTTCGTACCTAAATGTGTAGAGCGCTAATAAATTCGTCTCTAAATATGCCACATAGGCTTTTTAATTAACGATAACGGATGAAAGATAACAAATGGATAGAGTTGTCACACTTTTTTTCACTTTCGGAAACTAAAAATTGAATTTTCATCTTTCAGGAATAAATTTGTTAGCACCCTACACATTTAGGGACAAAAATGACTATTTACCATTTTTTTAATAGAAAATGTCATAGTCTCTAACCTCCATGAGGTTAGTGTGTATTTGATTTAGATGTGAGAAAATTGATTTTAGGTGATTTTCAATAAAATTAATTACTGTAGAATTGATTTTTGTGGAAGTAGAAGTTACTTGTACTTATTTCAATATTACCATGATTTTTTTATATCATAATTTTGAAAACAATCCAAACATCAAAATAAGGTTGACTCACCTCACCAATCTAACACAGATTACATACATCGGATTCATCAATTTCTTTCCTTTTCTCGTTTTCAAATTTCTGTAGGCTTCTATTTCGTGGTTTGTTGTTCTCTTTCTCATTATGTTGTAACATATGCTAACAATTTGTGCTTGTTGGATCTGATTTCATTCAATTGTTCTCAGCAAAAATCTAAATTTGCTTTTGTGTTTGATCTTTTAGTTTTTATTTTGCCCTTTTCAGGTTCTTATGACAATGGAGGAGAAAAGGGGTTTTAGATGGTTTACGGGGAGGTGACGCGGTGGCACGACCAAGAGTGGGAGGTGATGCAACGGTGCAAGGTGATGGTTATTTGGACCCCTTTGCCTGCGAAGTAGAGTTCTCCAACATTGGCGAGTGGCAGGGGTCGAAGAAGTAACGACGAAGGACATGACATGTTTTTGTTAGATTTATTTATAATTTTTAAAATAAAATAAAGATAATGACAAATTTTAGTCGCATTATATTAAATTAATTATTTCAAAATTTAAATATTAAGGGAAGACTAACTTTTATACAGAAAATAAAAGAAATTATCAAAACGATATATCAAAAACATAAATGATCAAAATGAAACTTCTAAAACTCAACATATAAAAATGAAATAAGTAAAAACTTAATGAACCAAAAGTGACATTAAGCCTTTTAATTTTAAATCAATTTTTTAAATTTAAATACCCAATTTCATCCTTGAAAGTGTAATTTGATGACATATAAGTCCTGATGGAAAAACTATTTCTTTGTCCACAAATGCGTAAAAATGACAACATATTAGTCATGTCGTTAGTGTGGTCTATGATGTCTAACATCTATCCTAATGTGGCAAGTGAGAATTCAAATGCCATGAGAAAATATTGTCAATTTTGGTAGCTGACTTAGCAGGACCAATTTGTCAAGAAACTGTTGATGGACTATTTTTCCATTTTTGGAAATTGTAAAAAAATTACAGCAACCTCTCTCTTAATCTTTACACACTTTGAACTCCCCTCTCAATTTCTAGTTCCCACCCTCCTCCTTTATATCTTCTCCAGCTTTTTTCTCTTCCAAAACCATGGTCGGAGATTTTTCTTTTTTCTTATTATGTTTTATCTTTCTTTTCCCCTCTTTTACCATGTTTACCTCTTGTTTATAACACAAATCCAATCATACCCTCACTGTTTACCATTGCTTCACCTTCATCACTTGACTATCTAGTTTCCACAAACAACACGACGCTACAACAAATAACATGTCACTGCTACGAACAACCTTGCCATTGCCATGGATGACCATGATGCCATCGCGTGATGATGGATACCTTCTTCGCCTAGCTCTCCACAAACGGCATGACGTTGCAGCAGACAACCACTTTGCGGTGATTTCCCTTTCATCCAATTTTCACAACCCATAGAAAATACAGTGGTGCATGTCATTCCCATAAAAAGAAATCGAAAAATAGTATAAGCAACTAAAAATTAAACAAAATATTATCACAGGTGAGAGAGTGATGACATGAAGGAAAAACAATTGTTGTCACAGCTAAAAATTAAACAAAATATTATCACGGGGAGAGGGATTTTTGGGTTTGAGGGATTTTTCTTTTTTTTTTTTTAATTTGCGTTCTTTTTATCTATAACTTTTTTAAAAAAGGAAAAAGAAAAACTAGTTGTTGAAAAAGATTGATGTATACTTCATCCTTGTTTATATAATTCGATATTGTGTAAATTGTTGATATATTGAGGAAGAAGGCAGTTTTAAAGAACTTAACCAATTGGGCTTGAATGGAAAGATATGTTGCTTTGTGTTGTGTAGAATTTGGATTTGGATGGAGTTCTCTTTGTTTGGGAGTGAGAGGGAAATGGGTTGTTGAAGACAATTGCAACAAGTAGATGAAGAAAGAAAGAAGGGCGTAATTGGGGGAAGTGAGAAAGAAAAAAAAGAAAAATATTGAACCATTGATATAATATTTGTTTTTTCTAATGGTAGAAAATTGACTTCCCCACAGTGGGAAACATACCCTACTTTTCCAAAAATAATAGTCTATAAACATTTTCATGACAATTTTTTCTCATGACATTTGAGTCTTCACTTGTCACATCAGTAGAAATGTTAGACATTATAGACCAAACTAACGACAAGACTAATATGTCACCATTTTTATACATTTAGGGACAAAAAAATTAATTTCCATCTTTTAGTGTCAGGGAATTACACTTTCAGGGACAAAATTATGTATTTATCCTTTTTTAATTAAATAAATAAAAAGCTTAGTTGCACTTTTTGCTCTTAAAATTTCACAATGTCAAACTTTGTCCCATTTTTCTTTTCAAATTTTGTCTCCATTTATAAAAATTCCCAAATTTCATGAAAAAGTAGTCACAAAATTTAGAATGGATAATCTCCCATTAAAAATAATTGGAGAGTTTCCAATTTAAGAAAGATAGTTAGATTAAATGTACAGTTGTGATATGTTAAAACCTCTCAAAAGTAATTGTTTTCTCCCCTAAACTCATCGTTTCAATAAAAGAAGGCTCACAACCTAATTTTTGTTATTCCTTTTGACACTCCACCTATTTGTAGTGTAACGAACGACAAAGCGGTTCCCTTGTGACTCTTGCGTCTTTGCCACCATAGTGTGCATTGTTGGCTACGTCCTTTATTTTCTCCTGCTCTTCATCATCTACATGCAACAACTCTATCACCTCCAGGTAAGGTTCCTTCTACACTCTTCTTTTCTTTCCTTTAAATTCCAAATTCAATCTCATGCTTGAAGTCTAATTTAGATGCTTGTCACTAGCTGGATCCTTATTAATTAATCTGATTTTGATGCTTGTTCCTATTTGCTCTAGAGGTAGGTTTATACCATCCTTGATTTAGTCTTCTTATGATTATGGAAGAATCACTCTCTAACTCTTGATGCTTCATGTTTAGTTGAATCTCAAGGTTTTCATAAAATGTACGTAGAAAGACAAAAGAGTCCATCCTTTGTACATAGAAAGACAAGAGTTGTGAAATAAGAAACAAGAGAAAAGAAAAGTACTTGTTGAGAAAAACACTAAGTTTAAGAGAGTCCATCCTTTGTATTATACAAAGTATTAGTGAGAGATAAGAACCTTATTGTAAATTCACTATCTAAGTGTTGTAGAGAATCTCTGATTCTATATCAAACTTCTATTTGTGAAAGGCAAGAGTGACTTAGTGACAAAACAATACTTGAGTGTTCTTAGATTCAAGGGGAGTCTAAGGGTTGTGCTAGGAGTGGCCTTGAGAATACTTGTTGTAATCAAGGTTGATTAGTGAAACCCTTTACTGGTTGGTAAAGGAGAATTGGATGTAGCTTAGGTTTAGTGAACCAGTATAAAACAATGTATTTTTTACTGCTTTTCATTAGCTTATTAAAGTATTTCATATTCCAATACTGTCACACTCTGCACACAAGGTTTTCTACTAAAAGACAAGTTTTGCATCTCATTGGACAATCCACCTTTTGTCACTGGATGAGGGTTTTATAAACTTATTTATCATAACATCTTCCATTGTGAAAAGGTTTTACATTTCGACTAACACACTATTGAACCCCTATTCTAGTGTAATTTGTTGTATTTCAGTTGGCATTAGAGCCCGACCTCTTGGGTTAAGTATTTTCACCAACAAGCCACCACTATTCAAATGCGTCAAGTACAATTACTGGAAGGAACATATGATAACTCATTTCGGGTCGATTCATATAGACCTGGGATGTTGTAAAACATGGAAACTACATATCATTGGACAATCAACAAAAAGAAGTCCCCAGACCTTCTTGGACAAACACTCAAAGATAAAGGTTCATGTTGACAAAGCTAGAAATGCTTTGTTATGCACTCTCTTTGAGGAAGAATATACGAAGGTCCATAGATACAAAAGTGCAAAACAAATGTGTGACACATTAGCTATGACATATGAAGGATTTTCATAGGTAAAATGCAACAAGCTAAGCTTGTTGACACTTAAGTATGAACTCTTCACAATGTAAGATGGTGAAGATAAAAAAATCATGTTTGGGTGCTTCCAAACTATTTTAAATAAATTACATTGTCTTAATAGAACTTTTGATAATAATGATAACATTGACAAAATCCTAAGAAGTTTATCCAGAAAGTGGAGACCACAAGTGACAACATAGAGAACTATAAAGAACATAGACTCCATGTCCATTGAAGAATTGATTGGAACCTTAAAGGTTCATGAGCAGGAACTTCAACAAGATGAAGGTTTTAAAAAGGGAAAATCTTTGGCTCTATCAGCACAAAAAGTCAAAGCCTCTCTAACATGCAAAGAATCTTCATCTAGACTTATATCCAAAAGCTCATCCAAAGATATCAACATTGATACATATTATGATGATGAAATCTCAGACAAAGATGATCAGTTAGCCTTCACCTCAACGAAAATAAGGACTATATGGAAGAAAAGGAGTGGATTAAACTAGAAAGGATCCAAGAAACCATATAGAGAAAGAAAGGACAAGGATAGAAGTTCCATCATATGTTGTGAGTGTAAGAAACTAGGACACTTCAAGTCAGAACTTCAAGTCAGAATGTCTAGACCTTGATAAGTCAGATTACAAAAAAAGGTACTTCAAACCAAAGGCCAAGAAATTACTGATGAACACATGGGAAGAACTGGATGACATATCGTCCTATAAGGAAACAAAAGAGGAAAAAGAAGCCAACCTTTGTCTTATGGCAGATACTACATCAGAAAGACCAGGCTCCAAATCAGATCTAGTTTGGACAACCTTAAAACTCTTCAATTAGCATATCATGAACTTCTCTCCAACTCATCCATTATGTCCAAAGCTTATCAAAATCTAAGAAAGAACTTCAAAAATCTTTCAAACGATTACAAACAACTTCAAGGAAAATATGAAGAAAAGATAGATAATTCTTCAGAAATTTCCACTTAATTATGCGATGACTTTAAGAGTCAAAAGTTAAAGACAACAAAATGTTAAGATACAACAAATGCCCAACAAAGGAAAGAAGTATACTTATGATGAACAAACCACAATATGTTACTTCTGTGGAAATATTGGACACATGACATCAAAATGTAGACATCTATAAAGACTGGATCGTCTAATACTTTTATAACTAACCAGAAAGGACCCAAGAAAATTTGGGTACCTAAAGAGAAAATGATTCCTATTGTAGATATATTCAACCATAACAAGAACATACCAATCATGGTACTGAGACAGTGGCTACTCACATCACATGACAAGAGAAAAATGTATGTTCCAATGCCTGACCCCCATTCATGGTGGAACCATCATTTTTGGAGAAAATTAGAAAGGAAAGATAGTAGGGGTAGGAAAGATAAGTATTGATCCCTATCATTTCATCGATAACATAAGTATTGATGTTTCCTTTAGCAAAGATGGGTGTGTCGTCCAACACAAAAATGAGACCCAACTATTCACTGCCAAGAGGAAAGGTAATCTTTATAAGATTAATCTTAGTGAACTATCAAATCAAAATGTAACATATCTACTATCCACCAAAGTAAATAACTAGGTATGACACTAGACACTATAGAGCTCTACGGAACTCCGAATTGAGCGTTGTTGTAGTCCTTGGAAAGATAACAAAAAGATCTACAAGTTTTTGCATTGATCTTTAATCGTAGTTTGTGTTTTTGCAATTTTTACTTCGTGCCTGCAAACTGTTCGACAAAAATCCCCTTTACTGTTAGTAGTGAATTGAAGATAGAACCATATTGATAGTGTTTTTGAGTCGACCTAGGTTAATCCTGTGCTACAGAATTAGCATAGTTTAATTGTTTTGAAGCGACACGATAAACACTTATCAAAACTGGCGCTGTTGCCGAGGACACGGTTCATTGTGTGCTAACTTTAATTCACTATAATTAGTTCACAGTAGTAGTAATATATATAAAAAATAAAAAATAAAAAAAGTTATATTCACTGCATATTTACATTTTGCTGCACTACCGCACTTTGTTACATAATTGCATGATTGTTCTTGTTCATTATGAAGTGTGGATGATGTAGTTTCATGTGTACTGTCAAAAAACAGAGAAAAACAGAACAAAAACAGGGGGAAAATAGAGTAGTAGTAGGATGAGAATTTGTGTAGTGTAGTTGTGTTTGTTGTGCAATTTGCTGTCCATAATTTTTTGATCCTGTGGAGTTTTGCTTCGAAACTTGGTATCCAAAGTTTATCCCCCATTCTAAGAAAAAGTAACCTCTTTAAGGGTTAGCTGTGGGTTAAAATTGGCAAATTCGACCTCTAAGTAGGAGTTTTAACACCGTTTTAACCATTTGCGCAAGGGCATTTTGGTAATTTCATAGCAAACTATCTCAGAATGGGCTGAAGTTTTCCCAGAATGTAGAGAAAATTAATACATAAAGGTGACCTTGTGAGGGAAGAACATGGTTAGGAGGGGTCCAAATAGCCAAATTCGATGATCTAGACCACTTTTGAATTTATTTTGTGTTTTCATGATTTTTAAAAATCAGCAAAAAAGTTACAAAAATTAAGCATGATTTATAGATATTTACTGTGGTGTTTTTAAATTTTTCTAAAATTGTTTAGGTCAGTTTTCCATTTTCTGTTTCATTTCAGCAGATATTGTGAATAGTGTCCTGGTAGAGTAGCTGTCTGACATTTCTGTGTTGTCTGTGTTTATTGTTCCTTATGAGCTGAATTGTGTATGACTAGGTCCACATCAAGTGAATTACATGCATATGATCTTGAGATAGATAGGATATTTGACAGATTAAACAGACATAATATTAGTTTAGATGACTTTGATAGTGTAGTTTTAGACAGTAGCATAGTGTCTTCTGACTTTGATTTTGAATTTACTTCTAATCCTTCTACTTTTGAACATCTTGATACAATGGCTGATAACAACCTAACTCTTAAGGAATTGGCTACACTTGATGTTGTTTACCAACCTTAGTGTATTCAATATCCTGAGACTGAAGTCAGTTATGAGCTAAAATCTGGACTGATCCATTTGCTTCCAAAGTTTCATGGTCTTGCAGGTGAAGATCCACATAAGCATTTTAAGGAGTTTCATGTAGTGTGTTCCACCATGCGACCACATGACATTCATGAGGATTATGTCAAGATGAAGGCATTTCCTTTTTCACTGGATGGTGTGGCCAAGGATTGGTTGTACCTTCAACCAGATCCTATCAACACTTGGACAAATATGAAGAGAAGATTTCTGGAGAAATTCTTTCCAGCATCCAGAACAGCATCCATCTGGAAGGAGATTTGTGGTATAAGACAACTAGCTGGGGAGACATTGTATGAGTACTGGGAGAGATTCAACAAGTTGTGTGCTACATGCCCTCACCATCAAATTAGTGAGCAATTATTAATTTAGTATTTTTATGAAGGATTGATGTTGATGGATAAGAGTATGATAGATGCAGCTAGTGGAGGCGCTTTGATTGACAAGACCCCTCTTGTTGCAAGGCAGTTGATTTCTAACGTGGCTGCCAATTATCAACAATTTGGTATTAGATGTGTTGCTACATCCAAGGCTGCAAATGAAGTTTCTGTTTCTATGGTTGCTGATAACCAAAGGTTGGAGAACAAATTGACAGAGTTGACATCCCTTGTGAGGCAGCTTGCTATTGGTCAACAACAGAATGTGATGGCAGCCAACCAACCAAGACTTTGTGGTATTTGCTATGCGCCTGATCATCCAATAGATGCATGTCCCACTCTCCAAGAGACAGAACCAGCTGCTGAAGTTTCTGCCATGCAACCTGGACAACCATTTAGACCTCAATAGCAGTATAATCCTTACTCCAGCACTTATAATCCTGGTTGGAGAGATCATCCGAATTTGAGTATGGTCATAGTCCACCACAACAGCAGCAGCCCTTCAGACCTCCACAGCAGCACTTCCAGCCTGCCACCAACAAATACCAACCTCCCCTATTCAGACAACAACCACAGTTCCAGCAACCTGCACCTACACCTGCACAACCTGTGCAGACCAGTTCTGGACCTTCTTTGGAGGACTTGATGAAGCAAATGACCACCACCAACCTTCAGTTTCAACAGAATGTCAGTGCCACCATCCAAGACATACAGACTCAGATTGGACAGTTAGCTACAACTGTCAACCAGATGCAGCAACAAGGTTATGGCAACATTCCAGCACAACCAGTGACTAATCCAAAGAGTGTAAATGCCATTACCTTGAGAAGTGGCAATGAGCTTTCAGATTCAACAGTTGTTGCTGCTAAATCAGATTCTGCACCAAAACATACTCCTCTAATTCCTTTACCTTTTCCTTCTAGATCCATTTCTGCAAAGAAAGTGGAATTTGATTATGATTTGCTTGATATTTTCAGGAGGGTTGAAGTCAACATTCCCCTATTGGATGCCATCAAACAGATTCCGAAATATGCAAAGTTTTTGAAGGATTTGTGCACTCATAAGAGGAAGCTGAAGGGAGATGAGCAAGTGAAGATGGGGAGGAATGTCTCTGCACTCATACAGGGCAAGACTGTTGATTCCATGCCACTATCCACCTTGCCACAGAAGTGCAAGGATCCTGGCACTTTCACTGTTCCATGCACCATTGGAGATATTACTTTTGCAAATGCCATATGTGACCTTGGAGCCTCCATTAATGTCATGCCCACATCAGTTTACAGATCATTACATCTTGGTGATTTGAAACCTGCTGGTGTTGTCATTCACTTAGCCAACAAGAGTGCTGCACTTCCACTTGGACTTATTGAAGATGTGCTGGTGCGAGTTAATAATTTGATTTTTACTGCAGATTTTTACATACTGTATATGGAGAATGAGTCTTCCAGCCATGGTTTCACATTGATCCTAGGGAAACCATTCTTGATGACAGCCAAGACCAAAATTGATGTGTATGCAGGAACTTTGTCCATGGAGTTTGGTGATGACGTTATCCAGTTTAACATTTTTGAGGCCATGAGACATCCTGTAGAGGAACATTTTGTCATTCTTCTTGATATCATTGATGCTGCAGTAGATAGTGTAGATATTTCTGATTTACTTTCTGATTTTTCTGATTTTGATCTTGGTTCTTGTAATTGTACCTATGATGATTTTGCTGTTGCATGTAGTATTTGTGCGAAGATTTCTGATATGCTTCTAGCATATGGTAGTTTTTAGACGTAATTCAGCAATAAATTGTTAAAGAGTTAGTAAATTAGCTTAGGAATTAGTAAATTATTACTTAATTGCATATTTATTAAAGTTTCTTAGTATTTTATCATTTAGGAACCAACAACAGAGGAAAGAAGCTAAAAAGAACAAGCCAATGCTTTCGAAGCTCCCACGCAAATAGCCCCAACATCCACGCGATCCGCGCCAGATGATAAAACACAGAACCTCAGTTCGAACAAGTCACACGAGTCGCGCTAACTGCCACGCGAGTCGTGCCATTCTATCAAACTCAAACATCCAGTTCGAATAAGTCACGCGAGTCGCGCCATCATCCACGCGATCAGCGCGAGAAGTGACAGAATAGCCTTTTCAACTCGAACAACTCACGCGATTAGCGTGGGAGTTAACGCGAGTCGCGTGAGAGGCTCGCTGGTTCCCCAATTAAAAAGATTCATATTGGTTCAGTGGGGGATTTGGTGCAAACTTACTGGAATAAAACCTAGGACGTTTTGGGGCATAAAAGGAAGCCTCTGGGTCACAAAGAAGAGAGCTTTTCACAGAGGTTTAGAGAGATTGCTAAGGAGGAAGCCATTGAAGCACCTTGGAGGAAGATTGGAAAGCTGCAGAATCATACCCTTTGTAATCCCTTCTTTTCTTCTGGTATGCTAATCATGGAAGTATTGTTAACTCTGAGTATGCTTGGCTAATTTCTGTATTGTGGTTGGGCCATGAACCTATGAAGAATTCCTCTATGTATTGATTGGTTTTTAATAAGATTATCATAATTGCTTTGTTCTATTATGCTATTCACTGCATAATTCTTAATTGGACTGGCCATTCTCTTAAGAGGCTTAGGGTTAGGGTTCGCAATAGGGATATTGGGATTCTAATTTCTGAAATGAGTAGAACAACAATTCATACATTGCCTAGGGATAGGGATGTGTGGTTGCAGCATTTTCAGGTTGTGTTGCTTAATGCTTGGTTTAAGAGGGAATCACTAAGGGATTAGGGTTCTTAATTTCACCAAAGGGTTAAATCACTAAGGGATTAGGGTTTAGCTAATCATAAGAAAACACACCAGCTGAGTAATTAAGATTAGTTCAAGTTAATAATCAATCGAACATAGTAGGAAGGAATCATAGGAGATTGCGCTTAACTACAATCATCCTTCATAACTGTAGTAAACTCTGATTAAATTTACTTACATTCTTGTCAACTTTCTGTCATTTAAATTACAACATTCAATTACAAATCAACCAACCTTCTCAATTTATTATTTTGTCTTCCAATTTCTAAGACGTTAAGTTACATAAGATTGCATTCAATCCCTGTGGAGACGATACTCTACTTACTTACTTTATTACTTGAAATGAACGGTACACTTGCTGATTTCGCAACAATTTCCTCCGCACTTCACTCTGATTGTGTTGCAGGTATAGATACAGGTTCTGAGCCTACTATCCCACTTCCCTCAGCCCCCAGTCTTTCCTTGCCTTCCACCATTCAGCCACCTTCCTTGGAGCTGAAGTCACTACTTGAGCACCTCAAATGTGCATATTTAGATGATGCTCAGAAGCTTCCAGTCATCATATCTAGTAGTCTGTCACTTGAGCATGAAGAGAAGCTGTTGCATGTTTAGAGAGGCTACAAAAAGGCCATTGGATGGACCCTTGCTGACCTTCCTGGCATTAATCATTCTATATGCATGCATCGAATAATTTTGGAGGATGATTCTAGACTGGTGAAGCAGCCACAGAGGAGGTTGAATCCCACTATTCTGGATGTGGTGAAGAAGGAAGTGCAAAGCTACTAGCTACAGGGATCATTTATCCCATCTCAGGTAGCACTTGGGTTTCACCTGTCCAAGTGGTTCCTAAGAAGTCGGGTCTCACAGTTGTGAAGAATCAAGATAATGAGCTGATTCCGACTGGAGTGGCCAATAGTTTGCGAGTTTGCATTGATTACAGGAGACTCAACCAGGCCACTCGCAAGGACCATTTTCATCTTCCCTTCATTGATCAAGTTTTAGAAAGGTTGGCAGGTAAATCACATTATTGCTTTCTTGATGATTTTTCTGGTTACATGCAGATTCATATTGCACCAGAGGATCAACACAAGACCACATTCACCTGTCCATTTGGCACATTTGCTTACACCCGGATGCCTTTTGGCCTATGCAACGCACCTGGCACCTTTCAAAGGTGTATGGTAAGCATCTTTCTGATTTATTAGAGAGTTGCATGGAGGTTTTTATGGATGATTTCACTGTTTATGGTTCGTCTTTTGATGCATGTTTGGATAGTCTCTCTAGAGTGCTTGACCGATGTATTAAGACTAACCTTGTTCTTAACTTTGAGAAATGCCATTTTATGGTGCATGAGGGTATAGTCTTAGGGCATTTGGTCTCTAGTAGAGGTCTTTAGGTTGATAAGTCCAAGATTGATGTGATTACTTCTTTGGCTTATCCCGTTTCTGTGTGGGAAGTACGTTCTTTTCTTGGACATGCAGGTTTTTATAGGAGATTCATTCAGGATTTCAGTAAGATTACATTGCCATTGTCCAAGCTTCTCCAAAAGGACGTAGACTTTACATTTGACCAGCCTTGCAAAGAGGCATTTGAGGGATTGAGGAAGAAGCTGACTACCTTTCCCATCATGCAGCCACCAGATTGGGAGCTTCCCTTTGAGCTGATGTGTGACACCTCTAATAATGCACTTGGGGCTATGTTGTCACAGAGAGTTGGTAAACTCTCCCATGTCATTGCTTATGCTTTACGCACTTTAGATGCAGCCCAAGTTAACTACACCACCACTGAGAAGGAGCTTTTAGCTATTATTTTTGCTTTAGATAAATTTAGATCTTATTTGCTTTGCTCCCATATCACTGTCTTTACTGACCATGCACTTTGAAGTACCTGTTGAAGAAGCCTAATGCTAAACCTAGATTGATCAGTTGGATGCTTCTTCTTCAGGAGTTTGACCTCGAGATTAAGGACAGAAGTGGTGCAGAAAACATAGTTGCTGATCACTTGAGCAAGATTGAAGGACCTCTTGAGTCTTTTCCCATTTGTGATAATTTCCCTGATAAGCATTTGATGCATTTGCATTCATCACATGTCAACCTTGGTTTGCTGACATTGTTAATTTCATTGTTGCATCTGTTGTTCCACCTCACGCATCTAGGTCCCAAATAGATAAACTTAAAAGTGATGCTAAATATTATGTTTGGGATGATCCTTATCTGTGGAGATTTGGTAGTGACCAAGTGATCCGAAGGTGTGTGCCTGATCATGAGATTCAGTCTATTCTTCAATTTTGTCATGGCACACCTACCGAAGGTCATTTTGGTCCTTAGAGGACCGCTAGAAGGGTATTAGACTATGGGTTCTTTTGGCCCACCCTGTTTAGAGATGCTCATCACTTTACCACCACTTATGAGCAGTGTCAGAGAGCAGGAGGAACCATTACACATAGACATGAGATGCCTCAGCAACCCATTATTTTTTGTGAGATTTTTGATGTCTGGGGTATTGATTTTATGGGTCAATTTCCTGTTTCTCATGGTTTTTCATATTTTTTGGTTGCTGGTGATTATGTTTCTAGATGTGTTGAGGCTAAGGCCACCAGAACTAATGATTCTAAAGTTGTTGTGGATTTTGTGAGATCCAACATTTTCTGCAGGTTTGGTGTGCCTAGAGCCATTATCAGTGACCAGGGGAGCCATTTCTGTAACCGGTCATTGGCATCCTTGCTTCAGAAGTATGGGGTTGTGCATAGAGTTGCTATAGCTTATCATCCCCAAACTAATGGGCAAGCAGAGGTTTTTAACAGAGAGATCAAGCAAGTGTTACAGAAGGTGGTGCAACAAAACAGGAAGGATTGGAGCAACCTACTTGAGGATGCTTTATGGGCTCACAGGACAGCTTACCAGACACCTTTGGGGATGTCTCCCTATAGGGTGGTTTTTAGTAAGGCATGCCACCTACCGGTGGAGATTGAGCACCGTGCTTATTGGGCGGTGAAAAGTTGTAACATGACATTTGATGAAGCGGGTATGGAAAGGAAGCTTCAGTTGCAAGAACTTGAAGAGATCCGCTTAGAAGCCTATGAGAATTCGAAGATTTACAAAGAGAGAGTGAAGAGATTTCATGACTCTAGGATTCTTAGAAAGGAGTTCCATAGTGGCCAAAAAGTGCTTTTATTTAATTCTCGCCTTAAGCTTATTTCCGGTAAACTTCGATCTAGATGGGATGGACCTTTTGTTATTACTAATGTTTTTCCCCATGGTGCAGTTGAGATTAAAAATGAAGTTACCGGCAAAGTCTTCAAGGTCAATGGTCACCAACTCAAAGTATTTCATGAGAGCCCTCAAGTGGAGGAGGAGATTGTGGCGGACATCTCTTTGGTCTTGCCAATTTTGTGTGATGAAGCATCTTGAATGACATTTTGGGAGTTTCTTTTTCCCTTCTTTTGTTTGTTGTCTCTTTGTTTGCATTTCTTTGCATGCTTACATTGAGGACAATGTGCATTTCAAGTGGGGGGGGGGGGGTGAAGAATTCCAAAATCTGTTTTTTGGTTATTGTCTATTTTTTGTTTTCTGCTTACATTTCTGTTTATGTTTTTACATTTTGTTTTCTATTTATCTATCTGTTTTAGTTTTTGAGTTTGTATGTTTCTATTTTTTGTCTGTTTATGTTGTTGTTTCTGTTTTTGTTGCTGTTTTTATTGAATTTAGGAACTTTTTCATGTTTAGGATTTCTAACTTGCATAAATTGTGAGAAATGTTAAAAATTTGGTTGGATTGAGAGGTTTCATGCTTGATGTGAATCATTGTTGCAATTGTTGAAGTGATAAGTAGGTTTGAGAAATAGAATTTAAGATGAATCATGTGTGATAGAATTATGCCTTGTGAGTTTTTGAGCCTTTGTGGATATGTTCTTTCATGTGTGAATTCACCCTTGTGCTAGATTACTCTATGTTTTGCCTTGCTTCTTTTGACATTCCTTGTTGCACATGCTTTGATTGAGATGATTTAGGCCTTATTTCTTTTAGCTACTAGCCAAATAAACCTATCCTTGTGTTGATATCCATTGTCACCCCTTTTTGAGCCTTTAGCCTTTTCTTTCTTATATAGCTCATTGCAAACTAAAAAAATGGAAAATCATCTTATCCTAGCTTTAGGGAGGAAAGGGGCTTTGGAATTGTTTTGGGAGTGGGTTTCAAACAAGTGTGGGGTATTTTTATTTGCTTTTGTTTTGATTTGAAGAAATAATGATGATGAGAAAAGAATAAAAAAGAAAAGAAAGAGTTTAAAAAGCAAAGTTCAAAAGAAAAAAAATTGTGCATAATCAAAGAAAAAGAAGTACAAGAAAAGCAAAGAAAGAAAAATATTTATAAATGCAATAAAAGTTGTTATGGTTGATTTTCATTTTTGTAAATTCCTTTAAATCTCATTTCTTTGTTTCTACCCCTCTTTTAACTTGTTGGCTTGCTCCCCATTGGCCCTCTTTTCTCTTAGTTTTAGCCTAAATATCCTTTTCTTATCCACCTTTACCTAAGCCATTCATTACAAGCTAATAAAGTCCTTTTGATCTTTTGATGCATGTGTATTTCAAGTTGAATGAATTAGAGTCTTGTCAATACTTGGATGTGCTAGTTACATGTGGTGTTTGAGTGTAAACACAAAGCCATACACATTATATGAGGTTGAGTGTTGCCCCTTTGAGAGATTTCTATCACCTTGGTACATTCTTAATTCTAAACTTGACTACTTTCTCACTTTGCACTTTGTGATCATGTTTTCATGGATTGTTTGTTACCTTAATATCATTCTTCCGTCTTTCATCTTTCTCACTTTTGTGCATTGTTATGATTCATTGAAAAATATGTGTGCCTTGTTCATACTTTTCTCTTAGTCTTTCTTTTAGTTTTGCCCAGGAGTGCAAATGTTTAAGTGTGGGGTATTTTGATGGAGTGCCTTTAGTTAAATATTTTTCTATCATTCTTAGCTTATTTGACTTCTCTTGGACTTTTATTTTCCCATTCTAATTCATTTTTTGTCTTAGGCAAGTTAGTGGGCTTAATTGCTAATTGTTGAGTATTTTCGGATTTTATGCTCACTTGACGTATCTGCCTTGTACAAGACCTACAGAGATCTACGGAACTCTGAAATCGAGCGTTCTTGTAGTCCTTGGAAAGATAACAAAAAGATCTACAAGTTTGCCTGAAATAAGTCAGGGCCAATTCTGCCATTTGGACGGTCATTTTAGGCTTTGAAGTCAGAACCACTACACTTGTATTTTGGGCTGTGGGTTGGACTTTTATTGGTGTAAATAGCATAAATAATTAGAATTGATGGGTTGTTCATGGCCCATTCTTTTCTTCAGACTTAGTCACTATATATTAGTGACATTAGGAGGAATTAATACTTTACATTTCATTTTGCAAAACAGTTTTACATTTCTCTTTTTAAGTTTTTAGAATCAAAACCCTTTCTCTTATTTTCTCTCAACTATTCTTCCTTGTTCTTCATTTTCGTTTTCCCTTCTTCCATTTTCGTGCACTTATTTCATGGGGCTTTCATTGATGATGATCATGGAAGGCTAAATAATCAATCAATCCAAGGATCTAACCCAAGCAAAAGAAGAATTTGAGTTCTGGTTTAGTATTTCGAATTCTGTGTGAATGTTCACTTTCTTCTTCAATTGTTATTCTGTTTTCATGAATATGAATGCGTTTAGGATTGAAAGCGGATTAGGTTATGGATTCATTTCCTAATTTCGAATATAAATCACAGATTAATTTGATGATATTTCAATTAGGGTTGTGGTTTCAATTAATTTAGGGGTTAATTCGATTGAACTGCTTCTAATGAAATTGAATGAACTTTCACAATAGGATAAATTTCTGAGAACGATAATCATTCGAATAGCTTGGTTTGGTGAATTGGATTGATGCTCTTTAATCTGTTTTACATTACTTGTTATCAATTTTGTTAGTTTTTGCATTGATCTTTAATCGTAGTTTGTGTTTTTGCAATTTTTACTTCGCGCCTGCAAACTGTTCGACAAAAATCCCCTTTACTGTTAGTAGTGAATTGAAGATAGAACCATATTGATAGTGTCTTTGAGTTGACCTAGGTTAATCCTGTGCTACAGAATTGGCGTAGTTTAATTGTTTTGAAGCGACACGACAAACGCTTATCAAACATAACTTTAACCATTGACTTGCTAATGATATACATCAATTGTAGCCTTATTTAACTCTTAGGTGACTTGTCCAAATAAAAGGATTGGAGATTCTCCAAAGATTAAAAAGAAAATAAAAGGCCGTGTCCAAATTAAAGCAGGAATGTAATTTTCATTTTCAAATAGTTTAAGCATTGCTTTCTCCTTGAGTGGTTGAAAACAAAACACTAGTCTACCACACATTCACACTGTATTTAAAATGGAAAGATACAAAATTAGGTAAAAAAAAAAGAGGGACTGTATTATCATTAAAAGTGTTGATGATTCATGATTGAAACCAAATAAGATTTTATGTCTGTCATTGACTCAATGTCATCACTTCAAAAATCCTTTTACAAGCAATGTGCAAATATGAACACGAAACTTACCATTAACCTAAATAGACCAAAAACATTACCAGAACTTTCATCACTTGGGCATTTGTTCCTCTCAGTGAGTCTAAATACTGAAATTTCTTATCTTTCTTATTGATAACATCCAAGCACCAATGAATCTCTTTATGGATGACTACAAATATCTAGGAACAAAAACGTAAAAGATCAGCATAAAAACCAATTTGATTGGTTATAAGAAAAGAAAAAATTGATAATTTGTTTCAACATAATTACTTTATCACATTCATGTAGGCCATATCCCAATTTATTTTGGCTGGTCCATCTCTTCACAAATTTGAAATCATACTCATTCTTGCCACTTATTAACTAGTAAGTAAAATTCACGATTAAAGCATCAATGATGGATCAATATGACTAAATTGTAGAGCAAATATAGATAAAAAACACATATGACATCATAGACTAAAATCCATGAAAATATCATAAATAAATAAAACACATATAACATCACACATTAAAATCCATTGGAAACACAACAAAAATAGATTAAACATAGCCTAAAAAACAACAGAATCATAGACTAAAATCCTATATGTGAATAAGAATTAGGAACAACATTATAGGTTTAATAAAAAAAGCATACAACAACATGATTAAGAAATTCTAATAACCAAAGAACTAAATTTAGAAACTCTAAAAAACAAAGAACTAAATTCTAAAACTCCAAAAAACAAAGAATTAAATTCTAAAATTCTAAAAGCCAGAAAGCTAAAATTTGAAAATTTGAGAGCAAACAAGGAAGAGAAAAAAGAGATGAAAAACATCTGAAACGGGTTTAACGTCTTCACTGTGATCTCTGTTGAAAAACAATAAGAATACCCATAATAACCAAGAGGGGGGGGGTGAATTGGTTAAAACTTGGTCTTTTAAAATTTCTTTACAAAATCAGAGTAAGGATCTTAATCACTTTAAAACCAAGAAAGCTTTTATTCAATCAATTCACTCAGTTCAAGAAATCAATAGCTTAAAACAGAACTTGTTGAGTAATTATAAGAATACCATGAACAAATGAACAAGATGACTAATAGAGATTCAAGAACAGAAAATCAACACAAGGATTTATACTGGTTCACTTCTCAAGAGAAGCTACATCCAGTTTCTTCTAATCAACACTAGATTAGAGTTCCACGATTATAAATTTCAGTTCTTACAAGCTTTATTACAATCACTCTTTATCAACCCTAGATAAAGACAAGAAATCTAAAACACTATTAGACTCCTAGTGAACAAGAACCAAAGAACACTACCCTGTTCTTCCCTAGAGAACACTACTCTAGTACAAGCCTCAAGAACAAATTTACAACAACACCAACTAACAAACAGATTGCAGAAAAAAATTTACACCCAAAAAGAATGGAGAGAAACAATCTGATGATCCAATGAATATGAATGCATGTAGTTTACCAATCAGAGTTGTATGAACAAATGAGTTTCAGAACATGCTCTCCTATTCTTCTTTGAAAACTTTTGCCCAAGAAATCATTCAAAACCCATGAAGATTAAAGAGTCGGACAAGAGGTTATTATACTCAGAGAATCACTTTCAATCTTAGTAAAGGCTTGTGTGTATTCAGAAATTTGAATTCCTCAAGTTAGAAAACAAGCCAAGCTTCACATCTATTTATAATAGAACTTTGTAACTAACTATAATCGATTAAACTCACCAAATAATCGATTAAAATGCCTTGTGTAATCGATTAAATTGCTACTTTAATCGATTAAAGTGTTCATATGTTATCTGGGTTTGAACAACGAGCAAAATGGTCGATTAATACAATCTGTAATCGATTAAACCAGTAACACAATATTTCTGAAAAGCCTTGTGTAATCGATTACAGGAAATGGTAATCGATTAAAGCAGTGAAACAAGCTTTTCTAAGAATCTTATGTAATCGATTACAATAAATGGTAATCGATTAAAGTAGTGAAGCATGATTTTCTTTTAACACTATGTAATCGATTACAACCAATGGTAATCGATTAAATTGTTCTTCAAAGCTTTTCCAGATTTAAAAATGAAGCAAATAATCGATTAAATCACAGTGTAATCGATTAATCCAGTGATATTTGCATTTTTCCAAAAACATTGCTTCTTTGGTTCTTTTATCAAAAATTGCTTTAATTCTTTGCGAAAACATTTAGGCATGTAAATGATTAAATGCATGCAATGCAAGGATCAACAGTTTGGCCTCTCTAAACACTTCATTTGATTTACATTCTTCCAAGGCATTCCAAGGCATGTGAAAAACACAAAACAATCCTTCAAGTCCTAAGCTTCAAGCTTCAAGATGCTCCCCCTATATCCAACATCTGTGCATTGCACCTTCAGCGTGTGACACCCCTGTGAGCGCATCTTTACATGAAAACAAGTTTTGTATCTCAAATCTGAAAAGTGTTTTAGAGATCTCAGATCTCAAATCTCATTGTGCATTTCTTATATCTTTATATAAATTGAAACCCCTCAAATCTAAGATCCCATTTCACACTTCTCATGAGTAGGAAGCAAAAGACCTCGTGGGGATCCAATTGAAGCTCTGACTCCAAGTTCAAGCCTGAAAGAATTGCAAGCGAAAAGAGAAAGCATACCTGTGACACAAAGTGCCATTATGGAAAGGGTAATAATGAAGTTGCAGACGCGATGACAGAGTAGTGCGGTGTAGTTTGTAATAGTGAGGGTTCAAGAGCTTCGAGAAAATTGACATGAAATTGTGATGGAGGTCTAGTGCAAGCTAAAGGTCTAGAAGGTGAATTTGAAGCACTTCCTTTTGTGAGCTTTAAAGGACCCATGACAAGATCCAGAACCCAAACCCTGCAATACCACATCAAAGCTAACTTGGACAAGCATGAAGAAGCACACCAACTCAAGCAAAACAAGGGCTGGATTTTGTATTCTAAAGTTGAATTTAATTCCATAAATTCCAGCAATTGTTAGTAGCAAAAGTAGTGACAAATAAACAGGCTTTTATTGCAATTGTGTAAAGAGGTGTGAGTGCACTTGTATGTAAATTATGTAGCACCTTTGTAAGCTTGTTGGCTGCACCTTAAGGCTTAAAATACTGCACCTTAGGCAAGGTTTGGGTCAGCCAAGAGTCAATTAGGGAAGCTTGCACCTTAAGCTCCATTTAGCTTGCATTTGGCTTCTTTAGTTTGCATTATAAGCTTCATTTCAATTGTAATTTCATGTGCATTTAGTTAGTGAATTTCATGGCTTTATAAGCTTCCCCAAAACTGAATGTAAAGAACTTTTGTTCATTTGAATGCAAATTAGAATTTGTGTGAGAGATTTCTTTCTTGTTCTTGTGCAAGAACCTCTTGTTTCTTATCAATGACTTTATGCTATTGTGGCAATTCTTCCTAGGCTTATTGGAAAGCTTTTCCATGGTTCCATCCATCTTCATCTCTTACCTTTTCCATCTTCCATTGATGCACATTTAAAGATTCCAACCAGACATAGTTACACGCGAATTGTTGATAGCTTGTGTTCTTGAAAGAATCTCGAAGAGTGGGTTTCATTGCAAGGTAGATTTGGGAACTTAATGTCTAATGGGTTTAGACATACATCAAATTAGGTATTAGAAACAAAAGATTGACAACATTAGTTTAAAAAAAAAACCAATGTTAAGGGATAAATAACAACATTGGTTTTATTAAAAATAAATGTTAAGTTTGCATTGACAACATCGGTTCTTAATCAACCAATTTCAAGGGACACGCACAACATCGATTATTTTATAATTGATGTTAACAATAACACTTTATTTACAAAAATTCCATTGTACTATTTTTTAAATTGGTTTTCCTAAAACTAATGTTAAACGAGTGATGTTGAATCAATATTTTCTAGTAGTGAAGGCAAGATTGGTTACCAAAGGTAACTCACAACAGGAAGGTATAGATTATACAGAAACCTTTGCTCTTGTTGCTTGTCTTAAAGGCAATACATATTTTACTTTCATTTACAGCTCATACAAAAAGAGACTATATCAAATAGACATAAAAAGAGCATTCCTCATTAGAGTAATACAACAAGTCTATGTAGAACCACCTATTGGGTTTGAGAGTAACACTTTTCCACACCATGTTTTCAAACTCAATAAAACATTGTATAGACTTAAGCAAGCTCCTGAGCTTGGTTGAATGTCTTAGTCCATTCTTGTAAATAATGGCTTTAAAAGAGGAAAAATGGATACAATTCTATTTCGTAAGAACTATGACTCCCAATTTATATTAGTTCAAATATATATGGGTGACGTTATATTTGGTTCTACTAATGAATCTCTCTATGAGGATTTCTCTAAACTAAAGCAGGATGAATTCATAATGAACATGATGGGTGAATTGAAGCTCTTTTTAGGACTACAAATAAAACATACTAACAATGGAATCTATATCCATCAAACGAAGTATGTTAAGGAACTTATCAAAAAGTTCAAGTTGGAAGATGCAAAAGAAATGAAGACTCCTATACATCCAATGACATGTCTTGGACTGGACGATGAATCCAATAAAGTGGACCACTCTCAATATAGAGCAATGATTGGATCTTTTCTATATCTAACTGTGTCTAGACCAGGCATATTGCTTAGTGTTGGACTATGTGCCAGATTCAAAGAAGAGCCAAGGGAAGTTCACTTAACTGCTGTCAAAAGAATATTTAGATATTTAATTGGTACTTCTGATCTTGGTCTTTACTTTAAGTATAACAAGAAATTCAAGTTGATTAGTTACTGTGACGCTAACTATGCTGGTGAAAAAATTGAAAGAAGCACTAGTGGAAGCTGTCATATCATTAGTGGAAACCTAGTCACTTGGATAAAGAAAAAACAAGGATCAACAATGTTTTCCACTGCAAAACTAGAATACATATCAGCAGCAAGCTATTGTACTCAACTGATATGGATAAAGAATCAACTAGAAGATTACAATATACATGAAGAAAACATCTGCATCTACTATGATAATAAAGCTACAATAAGTATCTCTAAAAACCCTACACTGCATTCATGACCCAAGCATATAGAAATTAAACATGACTTTCTAAGAGAACATGTTCAGAAGGGAACAGTGAAACTACAATGTGTATCCATTGATAGTCAGCTTGATGATGTAACGACCTAAATTATTCTATTGTTATTGTTTTGCTTGGTTAAAATTTTTAAGATTCTTTGGATAATTACTATATTATCTTTACTGGACGAAACCTAGTATAGATTTCTAAAGCGTATAATTTATAGAAGTCATAAAAGTTTGATAAGCTGATATATATATATATATATATATATATATATATATATAAGTAGTCAAAGTTCATTTGTTTACATAACTCATTGCTTTAGGTTACATTATTTTTATCTTCTAGAAAGCACCATAGTCTCCTTAAATAGAAATATTATTTTGGTACAAACTCCTACATCCATGTCTTTATTTTCAGACAATCTCCTGAATACTTTCTTCTTCATTGACCACATCTATTGGTTCCATGGTTGGGTTTGGATAAACAGGAGCAAACTATAGGAATGGATCATTTGGATTAAACATTCCACTAAGTACAGAGACTAGAAAATGAGTACCAAAATAAATATATACACGTAGGACTGGGTGCATGGTTAGGATATAACAGTTTCTTTCTTCATCAATATACCATCCAAGCTTTAGCACATCAAGAAATATGATGATTGATGCCATCTAAAATAAAACATGAAACAAATCTAGTGAGAAATAAAATTTCTCAGTAGGCAAAATCTAAACCATCAAAACGCATTAATATGTTAGTAAATCATCATAAAATAATTATGCAACTATATGAATGCATGAAATGAATTTTGCCAGGGTGCACATGGCCTCTACATATTGTACTGTATGTAGCTACACCTCGTATTGGATGTAGAAATGCTGCGGCCATCTTACGCTAGTCATGCATGTCGTTCCATGTATTTGCACTTGGTCTCTACATCTCGTACTGGATGTAGTCTCAGATTATGTTTCATAAATCTCGTATTGGACTTGGAAACATGAATCAACATATCATCACATAAAAAATTTATCCATAATAAAATCCATAAGCAAATACATATTACCTTATGGAAAGATACCATAACATCACTTATTCCAAAAGTATGGTTAAACCACTATACCTTATTCAAGCAAAATTATACCAACTTGGGCAGGATAATTGAATACCCTTGAGCTACAAAAAATCATGTTAGTAGTCTAACTAATAAATCATAATACCTCTCCTTTCACTTAATAATATATGGCTATCTAACGTGGTAGGAAAAGCCGGGTTGGTGTAGCTGGGATGATCGGAATGGGTATAACTTGGATGGTTATAACATGATAGTTGTGTTCGGGATGGCCGGGATGAGTTTAAATTGGATTAGTATAACATGCATAGTGACTTCCGATTGCTTCTCTTTCACATACCCATGCATAATCCTTGGGCTATAGCACGTGAATTTTAGAGTATTCATTTATTTTTGATTAATCCAAATTTGGGCAGCTTATGTTCAAACATATTCTATACTATTCTTTTTGTATCACACTTCCATAATTTCCAATATAAACTCAAGATATAATTTTTAGGATGTTACATTTCACCCCTTCTAAAAAGAAAATTTTGTCCTCAAACTTTGTAAATTACATGTAAACAATTCAGGATACTCCCAGGTATATTCTTCCAAGCGTCTTTGTTCCCATGGTACTCAATGATACAGATTTATTTCTCAATTGTTTTATTTCTTTATCCAAAATTCTTGTCAGGGGCAAGCTCATAGTTAAATTATCTTTTAATTGTATTGATTCAGATTCTAAAACATGACTCGGGTCATAAATATATTTACGGAGTTGAGAGACATGAAAAACATTGTGAAGGTTGGACAAATTTGGTGGTAAAGCTATTTGATAAGCTATTGTACCTATCCTTTTCAAAATTTGGAAAGGACCGATAAAATGAGGACTCAACTTTTTGACCTTCATTGCTCTTCCTATTCTTGTAATTGGAGTAACTTTAAGAAAAACATGTTCTACTTCTTGAAATTCTAAAGGTCTTCTTCTTTTATCAACATAATGTTTTTGTCTATTCTGAGCTATAACCAATTTCTCTTGAATCTTTTTGATTTGTTCTATGGTTTGAGTTACCAGGTCTTGACCCAAGAGACTTGCTTCCCCACATTCATACCAACATAAAGGAGACTGACATTTCCTACCATACAGAGCTTCAAATGGATCCATTCCTATGCTTGTATGATAATTATTATTATAGGCAAACTCTGCTAATGGTAAATATTTCTCCTGAGAACCCTGTTGGTCTATTGCACAAGCTCTCAACATGTCTTCTAGGGTTTGTATGGTCCTTTCTGTTTGTCCATCTGTTTGGGGATGATAAGCAGTACTTAAGCATAACTTGGTCCTAAATGCTTTTTGTAATGCTCCCCAAAACCTAGAAGTAAAGCAGGGGTCTCTATCAGAAATCAAGGTGGAAGGTACAGCATGTAATCTAACTATTTCTTGTATATACAAGTGAGCTAATTTCTCTAATGGATAAGAAATCCTAAATTAAATGAGCTGACTTAGTAAGTCTATCTACAATGACCCAAATTGAGTCATGACCAGAAATAGTCCTAGGTATATAGATATACTTTCCCACTTCCATTGAGGAATTTCTAAATGTTGCGAAGTGCCAGAAGGTTTCTGATGTTGTATTTTTACCTTTTGACATACTAAGCACTTTCCTACAAATTCTGCAATATCCTTTTTCATGCCAGGCCACCAAAACATTTTCTTCAAATCTTGATTCATCTTAGTAATTCCAGGATGCATTGTAAAATTACTTTTGTGAGCTTCACTCAAAATTTTCTCTCTTAATCCATCACTCTTGGGTATGCATATTCTCTTTTGATAAGTCCACAATCCATTATGTACCTCAAACTCCTACAATTTTCCTTCTTGGACTTGAGTTAAAAATTTTTGAAAATATGAATCTCTTTGTTGTCCTAGCCTAATGTGCTCTTTGAAATCACTAGTGATTTGTATTTGACTTAAAATGATACTTTTAGAATTAACAGAAAATCCTAAATTAAGATTTTTGAAATTTTCTATTAATTCCATTTCCTTGATCATTATCTTAGATATTTGCAGAGATTTCCTACTTAATGCATCAGCTAGTACATTTGCCTTTCCTGGATGATATTTTAACTCAAAGTCATAGTCCTTAAGAAATTCAACCCATCTTCTCTGTCTCATGTTCAACTCTTTTTGGTCAAAGAGATACCTAAGACTCTTATGATTTGAAAAGACTTCAAATCTTACTCCATACAAATAATGTCTCCAGATCTTTAAGGCAAAAACTATAGCTACTCATTCTAAATCATGGGTTGGGTAATTGACTTCATGGGGTCTTAACTACCTAGATGCATATGCTACCTGTAACACCCTGAAATTTTGAGTTTCTAAGATTGGTGTTTGATGTGTGTTATGATGTTTGATTGTTTGATTTATTTTATAATTGTTGTTCCTGCACGCAAAGTGGACATGTCCTGTCAGCGATGTATATAAGCAGCAGAGTGGTGTTGCAGAAGCGTGTTTCCTTCTTTCTTTCTTCTTTGCACTTTTCTTTCCCTTTCTCTCTAAACTTACCCATACCCTAAAACCACTCCTTTCGACCACTTTGAAATACCTTCAACCACCTAGGCCCACCGTAGCTACCACGGAACCCCTGATCGGAGAGGAAGTCTTAAACGACCCTTCGTGAAGTTTGAAGAGAACGGAGCCCAACTCTTTCTTTCTTAGCTTCCGTGAGAACATGGCGTTCGGAGAAGCTCGTGCTTGAGAGGATAGTGTTACTGCATCGTGAGACTGTAAAAGAAGAACTCTTGGTTAGGTAAGGGGAGCTTATTATGTTGATAACAGTTTTAGATACCTTAGTTGGAGGCCAGGGAGTCCAACTATGAAGATAACTGCATGTCCCCATTGTGTGTTGTTTTTCCAGAAAAACTGTGCCCTTTAACGAATAGGATGTGAAATGTTTATGTTTGATGGTGACCTTATGTGAAGAGTTTGATGTTGAAAGAACTCACTGTTTGTGAAGTTGGTGTTTATTGGTGTAAACTCCTGGAACTCCTTTTTAGCAGTGTTTGTGGAGGTGCTGGCTATCGGGTTTGGTATGTCGGGTTGAGCTTATTATGTAGTATATACATGGGGGATGTGACTCTTAGTAGTCCTTTGTTGGCGGACGCCAATATCCTGGGTTCGAGGAGTCCTTCTGACAGCCAAGGGAGGGGTCTGTCGAGTTGTAGAATCTAGTGCAGCTCATCTGTTAGATTCAAGTGCATGAAGACAAGAAGTGTTTTGATATTTGATTCATGCCCAATCAATTGAAGATGGCATTTGTAATTTTTATTTTTGTTGTTAGCTTGATTCATTGAAGGAAAGATCCAATAATCCTTTGCAGCTATTAAATAAAATCAACACACATGCATTCATACTTAGGATTAGAATCACTTAAGTATATACATTCATATAGAAATGCATTGATAAGCTTGAAACATGCATAAAATGCTTTATCACTGGAATAATCGATTACATAGGTAAATAATCGATTACATAAGCATTCTGCATAATCCTGTGTAGTATATAAGGTGATTTAATCGATTACCAATTAATCGTAATCGATTAAATATGCTAGAAACAAAAATAAGACTCACTGGAATAATCGATTACATAAGGATATAATCGATTACATAAGCCTTCTGCATGATTCTGTTTAGTTTTAGAAGTGATTTAATCGATTACCAATTAATCGTAATCGATTAAATATGCTAGAGGCAAAAATGGAACCCACTGGAATAATCGATTAAAAGTTAAATTAATCGATTACATTGTCGAAATAATCGATTACAGACTGTTAAATCTGTTTTTTTATAAATAGACATGCATTGACTCACAAACTTAGAGTTTCATATTTCGAGAGCTTTCATTACAAAAGTGTATTAACATTCTCTGAGTGCTCTAAAGTGAAGAAAGAGTCTTTTTCATTTGGGTTGTTCATATATTTGAGAATCATGAAGCTTGTGTAAAAGAAGGGGCTGCCTAGTGATCATTCATGCATTAATCTGTAGCAAGATCATTCAAGATTGCATTTTATTCATCTACACAGGTTTTAAATTTCGTGTAATCCCTTTTCTGCTGCAAAAGGATTAAGGTGACATCTTTCTTGAATCTCTAGTTCTATTATTTGTGAGATTTCATTTGTTTTCTTAGTTTGATTTGAATCTTTCCATGTAACAGTTTGGAATTCTTTAAAGCATAACTAGATAGGGTTTCTAGTGGGTAGAACTGAGTGGTGTGCTCAGGTTCTAAGTCTTTAGATAAATCTTGGGATTAGATTTAGATTTTGCCTAGGGTGGGTGAAAGAGACTTGACTGATTGCTTGTAAAGAATTGAATATTGTTAGTGGAACTCTAATCTGGTTTAGATTAGAAGACAACTGGATGTAGCCTCAAGTGGTTAGAGGTGAACCAGTATAAATTTGTGTGTAATTGTGTTTTGATTTACATTACATTCAATTGCTTGTGATATTATTTTGTGAATCAATTCAAACTTTGTTTCAGCACAAGAGTTAAGTGATTGGAAAAGATAAACTAATTTCTAAACTTGTTTTTGTTTTAAGATACGATCCAAAGTATTTCTTCCGCTGAGTTTGATTTTGAAGTGAAGTTTCAAAAAGGGGCAAAAACCAATTCACCCCCCCTCTTGGTTTATTAGATTAGGTATTCATTGTATTTTCATCATCCTCTTCTTTGAGCTGCTGGACTCATTTCTATCTTTTCTTTAAGACAGCTATCGAGTTTTCCCTACCTAGATGAGCTCGTGTCTTTTCTTTGAGAGAGAGCCATCGGGTTTTCCCTACTTGGATGAGCTCGTGTCTTTTCTTAGAGAGAGAGCCATCGGGTTTTCCCTACTCGGATGAGCTCTTATCCTTTCTTTAGAGCGACCGGGTTCCCTTCCCGGGCCCGTTCCTTCTCTTGAGAGTTGCTGAGCTCGTTCCCTTTCTTCCTTTAAAGAGCTGTCGGGTTAGCGACCCTGGGCTCGTTTATTTTCTCTAGTGCTGTGTTTTAATCGATTACAAATGCTTATGTAATCGATTGCATAGTGTTGGGTCCGTCTCAGTGCTATATAAAATCCAAGGTCCGTCCTTGTCCAACCTTGTCAGACCCTATCTGGCCTTGTTCGGGTTCTCACCTTCTAAGCATAAAATTATTATTATATCTAAGTGCCAACCCAGACACCCAATACTTTACACCGGCTCACTAGTTATGTTGTGTCTATGATTGGTATGTAGGTCATGAACATATGTGACTATGTCATAAACAGAAGAGGTCAGTATATGTGATTATGTTGAGATGATGATTTTGCATTGATACCATGGGGAGGGGGGTGTATGACAGGTCACCATTTCGAGGAAGGATTTGTTCTTGGCCGAGTTATACATTGATGATGCCCATGGTCATCGAATGCATGTGGATATACATAGATACCCACGGGGATGTATGACAGGTCATCCTTGCGAGGAAGGATTTGTTAGATATAGGGGGAGCAACTTGAAGTTTGAAGCTTAGGACATGGAAGATTGTTTTGAGCTTTTCACATGCCTTGAAGAATGTAATGAAGTGTATAAAGAGCCTAATCTGTTAATCCTTGCATTGCATACACTTAATCATTTACATGCTTAAATATTTTCATCAAAGAGTTAAAGCAATTTTTGAAAAAGAACTAGATAGGCAATGTTTTTAGAAAAATGCAAATCTCACTGGTTTAATTGATTACACTGTGGTTTAATCGATTATTTGCTTTGTTTTTAAATTTGGAAAAGCTTTGAAGAACAATTTAATCGATTATTGCATAAGATTATGAGAAAAACTTGTTTCACTGATTTAATCGATTACCATTTCTTGTAATCGATTACACAAGGTTTTTTAGGAATACATGTGTCACTGCTTTAATCGATTACAACTCATTTTAATCGATTATTTTGCTCATTGTTCAAACCCAGAAATCCTATGAACACTTTAATTGATTAAGTGACAATTTAATCGATTACACAAGGCTTTTTAATCGATTATTTGGAGCGTTTAATCGATTACAGTTAGTTGGAAAAGTCTGTTATAAATAGAAGTGCGACTTGGCTTATGTTTTAACTTGAATACTTCAAATTTTCTGAATACACACAAGCCTTCACAAAGTTAGAAAGTGATTTTCTGGGTTAACTAACTTCTTGTCCCACTCTTTAATCTTCATGGGTATTGAATGATTTCTTGGGCAAGAGCTTTCAAAGAAGAATAGGAGAGCATGTTCTGAAATTCATTTGTTCATTCAACTCTAATTGGTAAACCACATGCATTCATATTCATTGGATCATCAAGTTGTTTCTCTCCATTCTCTTTGGGTGTAAATTTTTTTGCAATTTTTGTTTGGTGTTATTGTAAATTGTTCTTTGAAGCTAGTACTAGAGTAGTGTTCTCTAGGGAAGAACAGAGTAGTGTTCTCTGATTCTTGTTCTTTGGAAGTCTAATAGGGTTTTAGATTTCTTTTCTTTATTTAGAGTTGATAAAAAGTGTTTGTAATAAAGCTTGTAAGAACTGAAATTTATAATAGTGGAACTCTAATCTAGTGTTGATTAGAAGAAACTAGATGTATCTTCTCTTGAGAAGTGAACCAGTATAAATTCTTGTGTTGATTTTCTATTCTTAAATCTCTATTAGTTATCTTGTTCATTTGTTCTTGGTATTCTCATCATTACTCAACAAGTTCTATTTTGAGCTATTGATTTCATGATGTGAGTGAATTGATTGATTAAAAGCATTCTTGGTTTTAAAAGTGATTAAGATCTTTACTCTAATTTTGTAAAGAAATTTTAAAAGACCAAGTATTAACCAATTCACCCCCCTTTTGGTTATTGTGGATATTCCTATTGTTTTCAATTGGTATCAAGAGCAGGTTCTTGAGTGTTATTCAAGATCACTATCTTTCTTCAAAAAGAAAATGAATACCATACAAATTACCTTCAAGGAGGGTGCCTCCCTCAATCGTCCTCCAATGTTTGAAGGAGAGCACTTCAGTTTTTGGAAAAATAGAACGAAAATCGCTATTCAATCAAATGACCTAGGTGCTTGGAATGCAATAGAAAAAGGTCCTGTGATTCCTATAAAAATTGTTGGTAATGATATGATTCCCAAAGAATGGGATGAAATGACAGATTCTGAAAAGAGAGTTGTTCAATATGATTTTAAAGCTAAGAATATGATTACTTCTGCACTTTCTTCTGATGAATTCTTTAGAACAGTTAGGTGCAAGAGTGCATAGGAGATGTGGGAGATGTTGGAGATAACTCATGAAGGTACAAATGAAGTAAGAAGATCGTGGGAGCATGCCTTAATACATAAGTATGAAATGTTCAAGATGAATCCCACAGAAAACATATCTCAGCTTCAAACAAGATTCACTCACATAGTAAATCATCTTCTTGGTCTTGGAAAGATATTTGATGTTGAAGAGCTGAATATCAAAATCTTAAAATGTCTCACAAGACCATGGCAACCAAAGGTGACAATAATCAATGAATCAAAAGATCTATCCAAAATGTCCATGGCTACACTATTTGGTAAGCTTCTTGAGTATGAACTTGAAATGTCACAACTAACCAATGCTGAAGATGCAGAAAAGAAACACAAAAGCATAGCCTTGAGAGCTGCATCCTCAAAAGTGGAAAAGGTGGAAGACTCAAGTGAAGAAGATAAAGAAGACAACATGACCTTAATTGTCAAAAAGTTCAGCAAATTTTTGAGAAGAAACAAGAATAGGAAGTTCACAAAGAACAACAACAACAACAACAAAAGAAATGACAACAACTTCACTTGCTTTGAATGTGGCAAACCTGGCCACATTAAATCTGAATGTTCTATCTTTTTGAAAAAGCAACAAGGTGAAAACAAGATGAAGAAAGAAGGAAAGCCCAAGAAAGCCTATATCGCTTGGGAAGATAATGAATCAACAACTTCTGAATCATCAACTGAAGATGAAGAAGCAAATGTGTGTCTCACCTCCACAATTGATGAAGATGATGATTTATCAATTACTGAAACTGAAGTAAGTTTTGAATTTGATCAAGCTATTGATGCTTTTCAAGAAATGCATGAAGAGGCCCAAAAGCTTGCAAAATCCAATAATAAGCTAAAGGGAGACCTTAGATGGCACATCACAAAATTACTGAATTACAAGCTGAAATTTGTAAACTAAAAAAAGAAAATGAAAAACTTGTTTAAAGTTACAAATTGAATGGATGTGTATGTGCTTCTTCTTCATCTAGCGTTGACAAATACAATGATTTGCAAAAAGAGTTTGATGATTTCAAGAAAAGTCATGGTGAAAAACATATGATAGTACTTTTTGAAAATAATTACTTGGTTGATCTTTTGAGAAGACTTTACAAAGGAAAATGCAACTTGGCTGAAATGACAAGTGTGCAAAAGTATGCTGGAGATACTTCTGGATTGGGTTACAAACATGGATCAAAATCTAATGGAAGAACCAAGTTTGTGGCTCCAAAACAAAAATATACAAAAGCTATTTCAAAACCAAGGTTTAATCACATGACTTATTTTGAAAGAGCATCAAGAACTATTACTTGTAACTATTGTATGAAGAAAGGTCACAAATCTAACAGGTGCTATGCTAGGAGATTCTATGCGCCAAATGGAGAATGCATTTGGATGCCAAGAAAAAGGAAGGCAGCTAACCCCTATGGACCCAATCTCAATTGGGTACCTTCCTTTGAAAATTGATTTGAATTTTGCAGGTATGTCTAAGAGCAAGATCATCATTATGGTATCTTGATAGTGGATGCTCTAGACATATGACCGGTGACATATCAATGCTAACAAATTTGACTCTTAAAGATGGAGGATTTGTCACCTATGGAGATAACAACAAAGGCAAAATAATTTGAGAAGGAAGCATAAGAGACAACTTTAAGACCAAAATCAGAAATGTTCTTTATGTGGAAGGATTAAAGCACAATCTCTTAAGCATAAGTTAGCTTTGTGATAAAGGGTTCAAAGTGTCATTTAATGACAATTGCTGCATGATATGTGGTGAACAAACTGGTGAGGTGATTCACATAGGTAAAAGAAAAGGTAATATCTACTTACTCTCCATAGATCATGCATACCTTCACAACACTTCTTGCTTAATTAGTAAAATTGATGAATCTTGGTTATGGCATATGAGGGCAAGTCACATTAACATGCATCATATGAACAAGCTAATTAAAAAGGATTTAGTCATTGGATTACCCAAACTCAAGTTTGAAAAGAACAAATTTTGTGATACTTGTCAAAAGGGGAAAAAAACAAAAAATTCTTTTCAAAGCAAAAATGTGGTTTCTACTGCAAGACCCCTTGAATTACTTCACATAGATTTGTTTGGTCCTGCTAGAACTATGAGTTTAAGAGGTAATTACTATTGGCTTGTTATTGTTGATGATTACTCTAGATTCACATTGACTTTGTTTTTGAAATCCAATAGTGATGATTACTTCACATAGATTTTGTGATGCTTTCAATGCTTTTAGAAAACTGGCCAAACTTACTCAAAAGGAAAAAGGAAGCAAAATTATCTCAATAAGAAGTGATCATGGTGGAGAATTTCAAAATGAACATTTTGAAAAATTTTGTGAAGAAAATGGAATTAACCACAATTTTTCAACTCCAAGAACACCTCAACAAAATGGTGATTTGGAGAGGAAAAATAGATCTCTTGAAGAAGGTGCAAGAACTCTTCTTAATGAGACAAATTTGCCTAAACATTTTTGGGCTGATGCTGTTAGTACAGTTTGCTACACTTTGAATAGATTATTAATAAGGCCTATTTTGAAGAAAACTCCTTATGAACTATACAAAGGTAGAAAATCAAACATTTCTCATTTGAGAACATTTGGCTGTAAGTGTTTTATGTTAAATAATGGCAAAGAATCACTTGAAAAATTTGATGCTAAAGCTGATGAAGCCAAATCCTTGGATATTCATTACAAAGTAAAGCATATAGAGTTTTCAATAAAAGAACCTTATGCATGGAAGAATTAGTTAATGTTATTTGTGATGAATCTAATCCCTCTAAAGAGGAAAAAAAGTGTGATATTGATGCAGTTCCTTTGGAAGAGTTTATTCAACTTAATGACTTAATGAATAAAGAAAAGGAAGAACCAATTGCTGAAACAGAACAATCAACATCTATTCATGAGCCCAAAGATTGGAGAACTACTAGAGATCTCTCCCTTGACAACATAATTGGTGAAGTATCAAAGGGAGTCTCTACTAGATCATCATTAAGAAATCTCTGTTGTAATATGGCTTTTGTTTTACAAATAGAACCTAAGAATATTGATTAAGCCTTAATTAATGAACATTGGATGCATGCCATGCATGATGAATTGAATCAATTCAAGAGAAATGAAGTTTGGGAACTTGCCCTAGACCTCCTTCTCTCAAACCTATTGGCACAAAATGGGTTTTTAGAAACAAACTTGATGAGAGTGGAATCATAGTCAGAAACAAAGCTAGATTGGTTGCTAAAGGTTACAACCAAGAGGAAGGCATTGACTATGAGGAAACCTATGCACCAGTTGCAAGATTAGAAGCCATTAGGTTATTGCTTGCATATGCATGTTTGATGGATTTTAAACTTTTTCAAATGGATGTTAAAAGTACTTTCTTAAATGGATATATTGAAGAGGAAATATATGTTGAGCAACCTCCTGGTTTTACTGATCTCAAGTATCCAAATCATGTTTATAAACTTAAGAAAGCTCTTTATGGTTTAAAACAAGCTCCAAGATCTTGGTATGAAAGATTAAGCAAATTTCTGCTTGAGCAATCTTTCACAAGAGGACATGTTGATAAAACCTTGTTCATCAAAAGGAAAAGAAATGATATGTTATTGGTTCAAGTGTATGTTGATGATATAATTTTTGATTCAACTAATCAGCTATTGTGCAAGGAATTTTCTATCTCTATGCAGAAAGAATTTGAAATGTCAATGATGGGAGAATTAACATTCTTTCTTGGACTTCAAGTGAAGCAAATGAAGAATGGAACATTTCTAAATCAAACCAAGTATTGCCTTGAAGTGATCAAAAAGTTTGAAATGGAGAAAAGCAAAGATGCTGCAACTCCAATGGCAACATCAACTTATCTTGATTCAGATGAAAAAGAGAAGAAGGTTGATGAGTCAAAGTTTAGAGGAATGATTGGATCTTTGCTATACTTGACAGCTAGTAGACCAGATATTATGCTGAGTGTGTGTTTGTGTGCAAGATATCAAGCAAATCCCAAAGAATCACACCTCACTGCTGTCAAAAGAATCCTCAAATATCTCAAGTCAACACCAAATGTTGGTCTTTGGTATCCTAAAGGTGCATCAATTAATTTAGTTGGTTATTCTGATTCTGACTTTGCAGAATGCAAGTTGGATAAAAAAAGCACTAGTGGAACTTGTCATCTACTTGGAAGTTCACTGATCTCATGGCATTGCAAGAAACAATCTTGTGTTGCTTTATCAACAGCTGAAACTGAGTACATCTCTGCTGGAAGTTGTTGTGCTCAAAACCTTTGGCTAAAGCAACAATTACAAGATTTTGGTGTTGAATTAAAGGAAATACCTCTTCTATGTGACAACAAAAGTGCTATCAACATTTCCAAAAATCCAATAATGCACTCAAGGACCAAACACATTGAAATTAGACATCATTTCCTAAGAGATAACATTCAAAAAGGTAACATCAAAATTGACTTCATTGATACACACAATCAATTGGCTGATATATTCACTAAACCATGGGCTAGAGATAGATTATATGCTCTTAGAAACATGCTAGGTATCCTTGATGAGTCTAACGTTTGCTAAGCATGCTTGCTATGTGCTAATTTATGTGAAATAGCATTTCACTTGCTTGATCATCACTTGTGCTTGGAAAATTTGAAATTGTGCTGCATAATTACTATTCATTCTGCTATTTTCACTGTTATAATCGATTAAGACACTGAATAATTGATTAAATGGACTTTAAAAGCTGTTTGGAATAAAAGTTGTGCTTCTATAATCGATTACATAACTAAAATAATCGATTATTCTTCATAGAATTTTTTTCTTCAGAAAATGCAATTCACTAGAATAATCGATTAAACCCACAACTTAATCGATTACATAAGCTTAAAAATCTTTTGCAAAATCTTTGAACCTTGAACTCTCACTGTGATAATCGATTACGCTATTGAATTAATCGATTAAATTGTTTTGAAAATCTTTGAACCTTGAACTCTCACTGTGATAATCGATTACATAGGTGGGATAATCGATTACAATTCATCTTCTTTAATTGAACTGTTCTGAAATAATTGATTACCTTACGAATTAATCGATTACAGTCTATTTTAAAACTGATTTTCCTTACAAATTAATCGATTACACATGCAAATAATCGATTATTCATGGAGTTACTGCAGAATCTGCAAGATTTTCTTGGAAATTGTAACGGCCCAACTGCCACCTAATTCAAAATTTGAATCTTCTGTGCTTTAAGTTGAGTGGGTTAATTCGTAGTAACTGTTTCTTATTTCAAATTTGAACTTTGGAGCCTAAAATCTTCTATAAATACAGTCTATGTTAAATGGAGAAATCACACCATTCTCATCTTCTTTCTGAAGCTCTTCTACGTTTTTCTTTCCTCTGAGTTTAGAAACTCTGCCTTAGTAGCCTTTTCTCACAGTAACCATGTCTGCCCCAAAGAAACCCAGGTCCTCTAAAAGAAAGGCTGAATCCTCTAACCCTGTTGTAAGTAGATTAGATCATTGGTTTTCAAATGAGAAAGACAAAATGACCTACCTCCACTTCAATGGAACCAAGCTTATAGGTCCTCCCAAACACCCTGCCGTTGACTGGTTTATAGGAGAAGGTTTTCAATTCCCTGCCTTCATTGAAGCCCAAGGTTTGAAACAATTTGTGGAGATGAAGGGTACCTTTTACCCTGAATTGGTGAAGGTGTTTTACACCTGTTCCAAGTTCTCTATGGAAGGGACAATCTTGTCTCAAGTGAATGGGGTAGCCATAGAAATTACCCCTGAAATTTGGCAGGAAGTTGCTGGTCTTTCATTTGATGGTGAGAGAAAATTTGAGGAAGAGGCTGGTGGGTACAATAGGATTGACACATAGGGGGATGCTTCTTGATCCTCAAATGAGGTTGAAGCTTAGGCTG
>CM023952.1:16950246-16967849 GCA_013407115.1 Glycine latifolia | reverse complement strand
CAAGATTGTCCCTTCCATAGAGAACTTGGAACAGGTGTAAAACACCTGTTCCAAGTTCTCTATGGAAGGGACAATCTTGTCTCAAGTGAATGGGGTAGCCATAGAAATTACCCCTGAAATTTGGCAGGAAGTTGCTGGTCTTTCATTTGATGGTGAGAGAAAATTTGAGGAAGAGGCTGGTGGGTACAATAGGATTGACACATAGGGGGATGCTTCTTGATCCTCAAATGAGGTTGAAGCTTAGGCTGAGTACTGGACCCATGACACATGAAGATAAACTTCTTCATTACATCATCACATATATCCTCACCCCTAGAGCCACCAATCATGCCCAAGCCACTGATGATGACATACAACTTGTGTATGCCCTGAAAAATGGCATTAAGATGAATTGGATTCTCATTATTCAGGAGATCATGCTAAAGTCCAAAAGATTAATGAACTATCCCTTTCCTTATGGTATTCTTGTGTCCAGGTTCATTGATTACTTCCATATAGATGTCTCTAATGAAGTTGTTGACAACACTAATGCCATCAACAACCTCATCAAAGAGAAACATCTTACCAAGCTGGGGATGGTCAAGACCCCTTATGGATGGCAAATGGCTGGACAACAACTCCCTGCTGCTGGAAAAGAAGAGGAAGTTGATGAGTAAGCTAAAGATCAAGGTCCTGCTGAACCATCTTACAGTCCATTTGAATCTCTTATGATTCAAAAGATGGATGCCTTGTTGTCACTGCATCATGAGCATAGGGTTGAGACTAATTCATCTTTGGATTGTCCTTGATGACTGTGATAAAGATGACTAGGCTTCTTGTACTTCATGTTTTCTTTCATCTATTTTCTGCTATTTTTTTTTCTCTTCTTTGATTAATGTAATGCATGTTCCCTTCAATTAATGAAACTTGCATTTTCCCTTATTTGATGTGCTGTGCTATTACATTTTGTCTTTGTAAGCCAAATAGGGGGAGAAAAAATTGATTGGTAATCAACAAAAATGAAACTCTGCTTTGCTCTCTGTTGTGCTCTGTTTTTCTACTGGTTTTTGCCATTTAATGATTCACAAAATTAACTAAGTCAAAAGGAGCAAACTAAGTCAGGGGGAGCTAATCTAATGATAGCAAATGATTAATGTTTATGCAAGCATATCTCTTAACACTTGTTCTTGGCAAAGAGGCTAATTTGTTTTCAGGTTAACAAAATTCAAGACTTTCATCCTGCTCATTCCTTAAAGCAATTCCAAACTTAAGCAAATGGTCAATCAATATTTGGCATGTTCAAAGCCAAAAAGGGGGAGATTGTTGGATATAGGGGGAACAACTTGAAGTTTGAAGCTTAGGACATGGAAGATGGTTTTGAGCTTTTCACATGCCTTGAAGAATGTAATGAAGTGTATAAAGAGGCCAATCTGTTGATCCTTGCATTGCATACACTTAATCATTTACATGCTTAAATGTTTTCATCAAAAAATTAAAGCAATTTTTGAAAAAGAACTAGATAGGCAATGTTTTTGGAAAAATGTAAATCTCACTGGTTTAATCGATTATTTGCTTTGTTTTTAAATCTGGAAAAGCTTTGAAGAACAATTTAATCGATTACCATTTCTTGTAATCGATTACATAGTGTGAAAAGAAAATCATGCTTCACTGCTTTAATCGATTACCATTTCTTGTAATTGATTGCATAAGATTCTGAGAAAAGCTTGTTTCACTGATTTAATCGATTACCATTTCTTGTAATCGATTACACAAGGCTTTTCAGGAATACATGTGTCACTGCTTTAATCGATTACAACTCGTTTTAATCGATTATTTTGCTCATTGTTCAAACCCAGAAATCCTATGAACACTTTAATCTATTAAGTGACAATTTAATCGATTACACAAGGCTTTTTAACCGATTATTTGGTGCGTTTAATCGATTACAGTTTGTTGGAAAAGTCTGTTATAAATAGAAGTGAGGCTTCACTTATGTTTTAACTTGAATACTTTGAATTTTCTGAATACACACAAGCCTTCACAAAGTTAGAAAGTGATTTTCTGGGTTAACTAACTTCTTGTCCTACTCTTTAATCTTCATGGGTATTGAATGATTTCTTGGGCAAGAGCTTTCAAAGAAGAATAGGAGAGCATGTTCTAAAATTCATTTGTTCATTCAACTCTGATTGGTAAACCACATGCATTCATATTCATTGGATCATCAAGTTGTTTCTCTCCATTCTCTTTGGGTGTAAATTTTTTTGCAATTTTTGTTTGGTGTTATTGTAAATTGTTCTTTGAAGCCAGTACTAGAGTAGTGTTCTCTAGGGAAGAACAAAGTAGTGTTCTCTGATTCTTGTTCTTTGGAAGTCTAATAGGGTTTTAGATTTCTTTTCTTTATCTAGAGTTGATAAAGAGTGTTTGTAATAAAGCTTGTAAGAACTGAAATTTATAATAGTGGAACTCTAATCTAGTGTTGATTAGAAGAAACTGGATGTAGCTTCTCTTGAGAAGTGAACCAGTATAAATTCTTGTGTTGATTTTCTATTCTTAAATCTCTATTAGTTATCTTGTTCATTTGTTCTTGGTATGCTTATCATTACTCAACAAGTTATGTTTTGAGCTATTGATTTCTTGAGCTGAGTGAATTGATTGATTAAAAGCATTCTTGGTTTTAAAAGTGATTAAGATCCTTACTCTGATTTTGTAAAGAAATTTTAAAAGACCAAGTATTAACCAATTCACCCCCCCTCTTGGTTATTGTGGGTATTCCTATTGTTTTCAGGATTTGTTCCTGATCGGGACATACATTGAGGCGCCTATGGTCGTATGCTATGTATATACATGGATGGTGTAATGATCGGCTGGTTACCCTTGCTGTAACGCCCCGATTCACTAATCAGGATCATTACCAAGCATGACCACACACAACCAGATAATCAATCAGAGTTTAAGCAGTTTGGAAGCATAACTAAAAAGTGACATCATCAAGGGTCACTATCATAACACTGTACACTATAATATGGTGAATATACATCCAAGTTCTCTGTACAGTACAAAACTACACAAATATCCCATCAGGGTACATCAAAACAAACCAAAGGCTAAGTACAAAACATCTGAGCCACCAGCTCATGTCATCTAGGCCTAAGGTTTATCAGCAGCAACTATCCCTGCATAGGCTTCTTGCCTTGGGATCTATCTGCTCCTCCTCCTGATGAATCACCTGAAATATAAGTCCCACAAACGGGGTGAGATATAAAATCTCAGTAAACTCAGGGCCCTTGAAGGTATTTCCTTCCCCTGGTTCACTGACAACAGATACACAGATAAAACATCACAATTATCATGGTTATCATCAATTTATTTCATTCAATCAACACATAGGCAGTCAATGTACAACCATCTGTCAATATCTATGTGATTCCGATAGTCATCCCCATCTATCACATATCCTCATCATCTACTGCCTATCACCATCATCCTGCATATACTTTCATCTAGATATATATGCCGATCCCCACTCACAGAGGATCCAATATATACTAGGATATCTCATGGCAGGAAATCACTATCTATCGGAAGCACCCCGAAAATATATAGGTACAACCACGTCTGGAGGACTCCTATATACCGGGCCGGCTCCCCTATCATGAGCTACAACTCATATCCTGTCTCAATAATGACTATCTATCAGAAGCACCCCGAAAATATATAGGTACAACCACGTCTGGAGGACTCCTATATACCGGGCCGGCTTCTATCATAGGCACCCCGAAAATATATAGGTACAACCACGTATGGAGGACTCCTATATACCGGGCCGGCCTCTATCTTACAGGAAACATCTCATGTCAGGCCTATATCCATCACATATCATCTATCCTATTACCATAGGGTTCCACAATCAATCATGCTTATCTCCAACTAAATAAATCATAATCATCCATCTCTGGATCCAAATCACAAGACAAGCATCACAATTCAAAACACAGTCATTACCCTCTCATAGGGCACAATCATCATTCATCAGCCAATCAAACCAATCAACAGCATATGTATAACAACATAACAGAACCATCACCTCAGATTGGTGAATGGCTGAACACAACAAAAGGGAATACATTCAAGAATCAAGAGCTTACCTGCTCTAGACAGATCACCGGCTCTCCCGGCCTCGTGGTCAACACCACCAGAGCTATCAAGCTCACGTCCTACACAAGAACCAATACATAACACATCAAATACAGTTATAGGACGTTTAAACGAAAGGAACTATCATCCTCTCTATAAACATATACTAATCGCTGTACAAGAGATTTCAGACCCTTCAACAGGATCCCTCTCGGCCTCATCAAGGCTACAGAGTCTCTACAAGAACTCTGATCAGGCTAACACAAAGCATATCCCTGCTCATAATAGCCTAAACCCAACATCTCATCATCATCAGTTTCAACCGATCAATCTCATCTATACAGCCTCCTGAGCAACTTTGTCAACTGCTCTAAGGTTCATACTAGTCACATTACTAGTCTTTTATCTCTGTTCATATATACTCAGAGCCAAAATCAAACTTCATCAGTAATTATTTCTGAAGGCTCTAACATCATCACAGTAATCCCCTGAACATAATCTTCTACAGAACTCAGAGCTAATTCTAGCCCCTTCACAAAATGGTTACTATTCATGCAAACCCCCAATTTCAAAATCAAGCTGAGAAACTCGAGTTTCTTACCTCAATAACGGCAAGGAAGACCCAAGGACTACTCTCCCGAACTCCGGTGTCCTTCCCACGCAATGGGTCTCAGCCAAACCCAAGTTCTCTGAGCTTTCCTTTGGAGATTCCCAAATTCTCTCAAAAAGGAATTTCTCAAGAAAAGAAAGAATGATTCAAGCTTTCTAGGGGTTTCCTTCACAACCAAAAGCCATAAGGAAGTGTTTTGGTCAAGATTTATGGCTCTAAGAAGCTTCAAGGGTTCACCAATGGAGGTTTTTGGCTCAAGGAAGAAGAAGAAGCCCTTTCCCCTTCAGATTTCGCGTTCTTCCCCTTTTATAATCAGCCTGCCCGAGGTCTCGCGCGATCCGCGCCGCCTCCCGCGCTATCCGCGCCGTGCCTCTGGGGCCACCCACGCCAACTCTGGCGCGGTCCGCGTGAAAAACCAGTGGAACTTGGTTTTCCAGGGCACCTGTGGCGCGATCCGCGCGGCCCTTGGCGCTGCCCGCGCCACAGCTAAAAAACCTTGGCGCTGTCCGCGCCAAACCTGGCGCGATCCGCGCCACAGCGAAAACCAAGTTTTCTGCTGTGAATCCCCGCGCTGTCGCGCGGGGGTATGGTACCAACCACGCCATAACTTAGGGTTATCACACTTGCGAGGGAGGAATTGTTCATACCCACGATCATTTCATCGGTGAGCCCATGTTGGGGCGATATGTATGAACATAGGGGGCGCATGGCGGGTCACCCTTGCGAGGAAGGATTTGTTCCTAGCCAGGTCATGCATTGATGATGCCTATGTGACATACTTCATTTGCACGATGGAAATAGGATGATTGGCTTCAGAGTACAGAAGTACAGGGGGGGCACGTCTATTTGGAACTCCTTTACTGAGACCCATGACTGATCACCAGTGGGGGGAGCGGCTTGTGCACGATAGAGTGACCTTAACATTTTGCTGCATCATCTACCTATGATGGTCCATTTCCGGGATGGTACCACATTGCATGCTGAGAGAAGAGTCAGGAGCATGCATCATATAAGCATTATAGGTTGACTTGTGGAATGTATTTGGATGATTTGCCCATGTAGGTTGCGTGATGAAATGCTTGGTTGTTGTGATATCATCCAGATGTTTGGATTGTCTTCTCTGACTATTGTTATCTATTATTGTTGTTTTACATGATAGTCTAACCTTTGCTTTGTTTTTACCGTGTGGATTGGTACCTGTGATGATCGTGGACTTTCGTTCGTGTGAACAGATGGACAACATTAGGTGATTTGGAGGGTGATTTCTCTTTGGTCAGAGCCGCCGAGTTGCCGGGATGACGATGGATCAGATCCCGAAAAAGAGTTGTGTTTTGATAGTCAACTCTTCTGTAGATTAGTCTCTTGTTCTCTTTCGAAAAACTTGCACTATTGGATTTTTGTAAACACAATTAAATCATGTTTCTACTTGTGAATTAATTGTAATGCTTTAAAATGTACTTTACCTATATAATTGCTTCGTGGTGATGATCATCTTGTTTGCGAAAAAAAATTTACTTCCACTTTCATGATCAAACATAATGGATTTTCATTAAAACCTGCTATTAGAGTAATTAAGAGTTAATGATACAGTAGCGACGAGGTGGGTCGTTACACTACCACATTCCCATTTTGTATTAACACACAACCTAGACCTTTCTTTGAAGCATCACAATATACTTCAAATGCACCATGAGGATCTAACAATACTAACACTGGAGTACTAGTCAATCTTCTTAATTCTAGAAAACTTTTCTCACATTCTGGTGACCATACAAAAGGCACATTTTTCCTAGTCAAGCTAATCAAAGGTAAAGTTATTTGTGAAAATCCTTTAATAAACCTCTTATAATAACCAACTAATCCTAGAAAACTTCTAATCTCAGTTACTATGGTTGGTCTTTCCCAATTCATGACTGATTCAATCTTACTATGATCCACTGAAATTCCTTCTTTAGAAACAACATGACCTAAAAATTTTACTTCCTTGGCCCAAAATTCACACTTAGATAATTTAGCATACAACTTCTTTTCTCTAAGTGTCTGCAATACTATTCTAAGATGCTCTTCATGCTCTTTTTCTGACTTTGAATAAACAAGTATAGCATCTATAAAGACTACTACAAACTTATCTAGATAAGATCTAAATATTCTATTCATGTAATCCATAAAAACTGCTGGAGCATTAGTTAATCCAAAAGACATCACTAAATACTCATAATGCCCATATCTAGTCCTAAATGCAGTTTTAGGAATATCTTCATTCTTAACTCTAATCTGATGGTATCCTGACTTAAGATCAATCTTAGAAAATACTGTTGCTCCTTTCAATTGGTCCATAAGATCATCTATCCTAGGCAATGGATATTTATTTTTAATGGTTATCTTATTAAGCTGCCTATAATCTACACAAAGTCTCATTCCTCCATCCTTCTGTTTCACTAGCAAAACTGGAGCTCCCCAGGGTGAAACACTAGGTCTAATAAATTTCTTCTCCAACAACTCCTCTAATTGCTTTTTCAATTCTTCCAACTTTAGAAGGGACATCCTATAAGGTGCCATGGATATTGGTCTAGATCCAAGAATTAAGTCAATAAAAAATTCTATTTCTTTTTCTGGAGGTATCCCTGGTATCTCATCAGGAAATGCATCCAAATATTCTTTTACCACAGGGATATTAGAGAGTTCATTAGTTGTCTCAGTTATATTAGCTGATAAAAGAAGATACCCTTGAATTTTATTTTTACTGGAACAGGAAACAATGGAGTTCAAATACAGACACTGGGTTTGACTGTTTTCTGAAATTTATGAAGGTAGAACAATAGTTTTATTTGAACAGTCCAACAATACATGATTAGCTGCAAGCCAATCCATACCCAAAATTACACTAAAACCCAGTTAAAGGAAGACAAATCAAATTTGCAGAAAAAGATTTATGATCAATTTGAAAAGCACAATTAAGACATATTTGACTAGTAGTAATAGGTTTATCAGTAGGGGTGGAAACTAAAAGATCATAAGGTAATTGAGATAAAGGTAATCCTAACTGTATAACAGTGTCATAAGAAATGAAAGAGTGAGTAGCACTTGAATCATATAATACAGTTAAATTTTATCTTTAATTCTGCACTTACCCTCGATGAGATTTTTGGATTGAGATGCCTTGTTAGACTTTTGGCAAGCGTACCAATTGTCATTGTAAGTTACAAAATTTATAAAAGTTCGTCTCCACAAGGAATTGTGCTACTCAATTAATCCAAATAAAACTTAACAGTTTAATAGTTATGTACAACGAGTATGGTCGAAGTTTTGATGGTTTTACAGAAATAACGAAAGATTACGGAAAACAATGATTTTAACTAATTCAAGAAAAGCATAGGATTTGGATTTCATCATTCATACCCTTAGTATCCAATTAATATTACCATGTATAAATCATTTTCTATTATTATTGATGCACACATTGATTAACCTCGAATCGATCCCTCGCAATCAAGTAGAGTCAAGCACTAAGAACGGAATAAAATTACCAATAATAAATAGAAAGGACTTATGCATAAATAAATATTAAAAGAGATACTTAAAAGTAGAAGATTACATCCAATCCTTAAGAAAAACTAACCAAGCATGGAGAGAACCTCCTTAAGAGAAGAATTGATGAAGGGCCCCATCACCGCTTCTTTCCGGCAGAGTCTCCACACTCAATCTCACTTCTCTCACTTTCCTAACCTACCTAATACTAATATTTAAAAAAACTAAACTAAAGAAAAAGCTTAGAAGAAGCAAGGAGGAGGAAGAAGGAGTTGCAAGAAGTGTGTTTGGCCTTGGGGGTGCTTGGGTATTTATAGGGACTGATCTGCTCGTGTTTGGTCACCCAAGCGACCATTTTATGTGTGTTCCAGTCGCCCAGGCGAGTTAAGGCCCAAGTTGCACGTCCACTTGGCCACTTGGAGGCCCAATTGCAGGTGTAGCTCGCCCAAGCGAGCAAATTACACTAGATTCACTCACCCAAGCGAGTTAAATGCACCTTCTGGAGAATTCTTTTTGGGCCTTGGGCCTGTTTGCTTGATGCACCTCCTAGGTTTGCTTTATGATCCCTATTTGCTTGCTTTTTGTTTTTGGAAGCCCCAGAAATCCTCGAAATCTATCAAAATACAAAACATATTGGATTAATCTTTCGAAATATGACGAATGACATGTATACAAGCAATATGAGCTATTTAACTAGGTTTAGGGTAAATTTATGATAAAAGCTTATGAAATCAAAGGATAAGTGCCTTTATTTAAAACATGATTTTAACTGATTTAGGGCACTTATCATGCCTCTGCTACATTCATGGTAAAAACTCTTCCAGTCTGTTGAGGACGTATGGTGCCTTGGGAATTTTCAGCTCTGCAATTGCTAGCATAACGTCCCATCTTTCCACATCTGTAACATTGAATATTCCTGCGGCAGTGTTGTGCCAGGTGTCCTGTCTTTCCACACTGGAAACAGGTGGGTTGAGCTATAGGGCATGGCCTACCTCCACGAATCTTATGACATTTTTCACACTCCTTGCCTGAACTTTGCCTTGCTTGAAATTTCCTTTGCTGAAACTTATTCTTAAATTTAAAAGGTTGGGGTCCCAATTTCTTCCTAAAATTATTACTTGATTCTCTTTTCTCAGTAGACCTCCTTTTATACTCTTCTATTATTCTACACTTGTTTATCAGAACACCAAACTCCCTAATTTCTAGGGGTCCCACTACTTCCAACATATCTTCCCTCAGTCCCCCTTCAAACTTCATGCACTTCCAGTGCTCATCAGGATTATACTGATAGGTGGATGAAAACTTAATTAACTCTTCAAATTTAGCAATATATTCAGACACACTACTTCTACCTTGTTCAAGCCTAAGAATTTCAAGTTCCTTAGCATTCCTCACTGATATGGGAAAATACTTACCATAGAATGCTGTCTTAAACACTTCCTATGAGATCTCCACTCCATTACCTGCCAAAATTTGCTTATGACTATTTCACCAATACTCAGCATTAGATTGTAACATATATGTAGCTTATATTACTTTCTATTGGTCAGAACAATCTAGCACAGTATATTGTTGGACTCTTGGCAAGCGTACCAATTTGTCGTTGTAAGTTACAAAATTTATAAAAGTTTGTCTCCACAGTGACTTGAGTTTACTTTAGTTAATTTAAATAGAATTCAACAGTTTAATAGTTTATGTACAAAGTTTGTAAGTGAAAGTTCATTTAGTTGTGTGATAACGAAACGTACTAATAAAGAGAATAAAAATCTAATGGATACGGAAACTACAAAAGCAAATAAAAGTGAGTTTAATTTCAAGAAAAGTGGAGGATTGGATTTCATCGTTCTTACCCTTAATATTCTATTAACTTTATCATGCATAAATCATTTTCAATCCTTATTGATGCACACGTTAAATTACGCCAAATCGATTCCTCGCATTTGAGAATCCTAAGAATATTTACTAAATATCGATCCCTCGCATATCGAATAAATATCCCAGCATTAAAATCAGAATCATGTGCTTTATGCAATCAGAACGTTATGCCCTATTCCTAGCAACGTAACGTAACGAGTAAAATCATTCGGTTCAAACCATAAGATTACTTTCCAGTCTCACTTAGGATTAAATTCATGAAACTAGTGATCAATTAGAATCAAGCATTAAGAGCAAAATGAATTTACCAATAATGAATAGAAACGATTCATGTATAAATAAATATTAAAAGAGAGACATAGGGTTAAGAAGATTACATCCAATCCTTAGAGAAGCTTAGGCGACCATGGAGAGAACCTCCTCAAGAGAAGAATTGGTGAAGTAAATCATCACCACTCCTTTCCGATAGAGTCTCCCCTATAATCCTCACCTCTCTCACTCTCCTAAGCTACCTACTAACAATATTTGAAGAGCCTAAGGATGAGAAACAAGATAAGAAGCAAGCAATGTGAAAATGGAATGCAATTGCTCTCAAATTCGTGGCCTATTTATGGGCGAGCTAATGTTTATCTCCTTGGAACTTGCAGCTCGCCTGGGCGAGCCAAATACACTGGAATTGGTCGCCTGGGCAAGTTAGAAGCTTAGCCTTGAAGAATCTTTCTGGGCCTTGATGGATTTTGGGCCTGTTTTGCTTGTAACACCTCCCATGTTTGCTTTTTAAGCCTTTCTTGCTTGCTTTGCTTGTTCGAAAGCTTCGAAATTCCTCGAACCTATCAAAATGCAAAATATGATTGGACAAATCTTCAAAAATATTAAAACAACGTTCATCAAATGTACTAATTACAAACTAACTAGGTTTTAGGTCAATTTCATGGAATAAATTTAGTGAAAGCCAAAGATAAGTGCCTTCATTATAGTCCTATTTTTACTAAAATATGACACTTATCATATATATCTTTTCTATTTCTCTGACCCATTATTCAGCCATGTCTGGATTAAAGGTTCCCTTAAAGACTGGTGGATTAGACTTCCTAAACTCAACAAATTTATGATATTCTATATCAGTTACCTGCCTCCTATTATTATCTTGACTAGAATTATTGTTATTATTATTATGGTTTAGTTGACCCATCATTTGAGTAGCTGTAGTAGCTGGTTAACTTGCTGCAGTCGCTTGTTGATTTGCAGCAGCCGCTTGCTCTTGCATAGCTGCTAGCATTTCATGAAGAATATTTATCTCTTCATTATTGGCACCAGCTTGTGTTGCTGTTCTTCCTCTTGTTCTTCTAGTAGCCATGAATTCCTATTCACTTCACAAAAATACTAAGGTGATCAGGCTCAATATAAAGTAAAGTGCATCAGAATTCAACAAACACAAACAATTCACACATAAGCATACTCAAAGTACACAGAAGAGAATAGTCAGTCCATTCCCCTTAGGTTCTAACAGAAAGAACTGCTCTGATACCAAAACTTGTAACGACCTAAATTATTCTATATATTATTGTTTTGCTTTTTTAAAATTTTTAAGATTCTTTGGATAATTACTATATTATCTTTACTGAACGGATCCTAGTATAGATTTCTAAAGCGTATAATTTATAGAAGTCATAAAAGTTTGATAAGCTGATATATATATATATATATATATATATAAGTAGTCAAAGTTCATTTGTTTACATAAGTCATTGCTTTAGGTTACATTATTTTTATCTTCTAGAAAACACCATAGTCTCCTTAAATAGCAATATTATTTTGGTACAAACTCCTACATCCATGTCTTTATTTTCAGACAACCTCTCCAATACTTTCTTCTTCACTGACCACATCTATTGGTTCTATGGCTGGGTTTGGATAAATAGGAGCAAACTCTAGGAATGGATCATTCGGATTAAACATTCCGCTAAGTACAGAGACTGGAAAATGAGTACCAAAATAAATATATACATGTAGGAATGGGTGCATGGTTAGGATATAACAGTTTCTTTCTTCATTAATATACCATCCAAGCTCTAGCGCATCAAGAAATATGATGATTGACGCCATCTAAAATAAAACATGAAACAAATCTAGTGAGAAATAAAATTTCTCAGTAGGCAAAATCTAAACCATAAAAACACATTAGTACGTTAGTAAATCATCATAAAATAATTATGCAACTATATGAATGCATGAAATAAATTTTTCCAAGGTGCTCATGGCCTCTATATATCGTACTGTATGTAGCTACACCTCCTACTAGATGTAGAAATGTTGCGACCATCTTACGCAAGTCATGCATGTCGTTCCATATATTTGCACATGGCTTCTACATCTCATACTGGATGTAGTCTCAGATTATGTTTCACAAATCTCGTACTGGACTTGGAAACATGAATCAACATATCATCACATAAAAAATTCATCCATAATAAAATCCATAAGCAAATTCATATTACCTTATGGAAAGATACCTATAACATCAATTATTCCAAAAGTAAGGTTAAACCACCATACCTTATTCAAGAAAAATTATACCAACTTGGGCAGGATAATTGAATACCGTCGAGCTACAGAAAATCATGTTAGTAGTCTAACGAATAAATCATAATACCTTGATGGAGTGCCTTTAGTTAAATATTTTTCTATCATTCTTAGCTTATTTGACTTCTCTTGGACTTTTATTTTTCCATTCTAATTCAGTTTTTGTCTTAGGCAAGTTAGTGGGCTTAATTGCTAATTGTTGCGTATTTTTGGATTTTATGCTCACTTGACGTATCTGCCTTGTACAGGACTTACAGAACTCTACGGAACTCCAAATTGAGTGTTCTTGTAGTCCTTGGTAAGATAACGAAAAGATATATAAGTTTTCCAGAAATAAGCCGAGGCCAATCCTGCCATTTGGAGGGTCATTTTAGGCTTTGAAGTCAGAACCACTGCACTTGTATTTTGGGCTGCGAGTTGGACTTTTATTTGTGTAAATAGCATAAATAATTAGAGTTGATGGGTTGTTCATGGCCCATTCTTTTCTTCAGACTTAGTCACTATGTATTAGTGACATTAGGAGGAATTATTACTTTAAATTCATTTTGCAAAAACAGTTTTACATTTCTCTTTTAAAGTTTTTAGAATCAAAACCCTTTCTCTTATTTTCTCTCAACTGTTCTTCCTTATTCTTCATTTTCGTTTTCCCTTCTTCCATTTTCGCGCACTTATTTCATGGGGCTTTCATTGATGATGATCATGGAAGGCTAAATAATAAATCAATTCAAGGATCCAACCCTAGCAAGAGAAGAATTTGAGTTCTGGTTTGGTATTTCGAATTCTGTGTGAATGTTCAATTTCTTCTTCAATTGCTATTCTGTTTTCATGATTATGAATGCATTTAGGATTGAAAGCGGACTAGGTTATGGATTCATTTCCTAATTTCAATTAATTTAGGGGTTAATTCGGTTGAACTGCTTCTAATAAAATTGAATGAACTTTCACAATAGGATAAATTTCTGAGAACGATGATGATTCAAATAGCTTGGTTTGGTGAATTGGATTGATGCTTTTTAATCTGTTTTACATTACTTGTTATCAATTCTGTTAGTTTCTGCAATTTTCTGTAATTTTCATTTATCCTATGCAAACTGTTTGATAAAAATTTCCCCATTATTTACTAGTAAATTGAAGTTGGAACCATATTGATTGTGTCTCTGAGTCAACCTAGGTTAATCCTGTGCTACAGAATTAGCATAGTTTAATTGTTTTGAAGCGATATGGCAAACGCTTATCAAAACTGGCGCCGTTGCCGGGGACACGGTTCATTGTGTACTAGCTTTAATTCATTGTAATTAGTTATATAAAAGAAGTTACATTGACTGCATATTTACATTTTGTTGCACAACCACACTTTGTAACATAATTGCATGATTGTTCTTGTTCATTATGAAGTGTGGATGATGTAGTTTCATGTGTGCTGTCAAAAAATAGAGAAAAACAGGGAAAAACAGAGCAAAAAACAGAGGAGTAGTAGGATGAGAATTTGTGTAGTGTAGTTGTGTTTGTAGTGTCAATTTGCTGTCCAGAATTTTTCAGACCTGTGTAGTTTAGCTTTGCAATTTGTTTTCCAAAGTTCATCCCCCATTTTAAACAAAAGCAATCCCTTTAGGGATTGGGTCTGGGTTAAAACTGGCAAATTCAGCCTCTAAGTAGGAGTTTTAACACCGTTTTAACAATTTGCGCAGCGGCATTCTGGTAATTTCACAACAAACTATCTCTGAATGAGCTGAAATTTTCCCAGAATGTGGAGAAAATTAATGCATCAAGGTGACCCTGTGAGGGATGAACATAGTTGGGAGGGGTCCAAAGCGCGAAATTCCTTCATTTAGGCCATTTTTTAGGCGATTTTCTATTTTCATATTTTTAAAAATCACCAAAAAAATCACAAAAATCAATCATGATTTTTAGACATTCACCGTTATTTTTGTAGATTTTTAAAAAAAATTTAGGGCAATTTTCCAATTTCTATTTCATTTCAGCATATATAGTGAGTAGTGTCCTGGTAAAGTAGCTGTCTGACATTTTTGTGTTGTCTGAGTTTATTGTTCCTTATGAGCTGAATTGTGTATGACTAGGTCCACATCAAGTGAATTACATGCAGATGATCCTGAGATAGATAGGACATTTCACAGATTAAACAGACATAATATTAGTTTAGATGACTTTGATAGTGTAGTTTTAGATAGTAACATAGTGTCTTCTGACTTTGATTCTGAATTTACTTCTAATCCTTTCTGAACATCTTGATACAATGGCTGATAACAACCTAACTCTTAAGGAATTGGCTACACCTGATGTTGTTTACCAACCTTGGTGTATTCAATATCCTGAGACTAAGTTCAGTTATGAGCTAAAATCTGGACTGATCTATTTGCTTCCAAAGTTTCATGGTCTTGCAGGTGAAGATCCACACAAGCATCTTAAAGAGTTTCATGTAGTGTGTTCCACCATGCGACCACATGACATTCATGAGGATTATGTCAAGATGAAGGCATTTCCTTTTTCACTTGATGGTGTGGCCAAGGACTGGTTGTACCTTCAACCAGATCCTATCAACACTTGGACAGATATGAAGAGAAGATTTCTGGAGAAATTCTTTCCAGCATCCATCCGAAAGGAGATTTGTGGTATAAGACAACTAGCTGGGGAGACATTGTATGAGTACTGGGAGAGATTCAATAATTTGTGTGCTACATGCCCTCACCATCAAATCAGTGAGCAATTATTAATTCAGTATTTTTATGAAGGTTTGATGTTGATGGACAGGAGTATGATAGATGCAGCTAGTTGAGGCACTTTGATGGACAAGACCCCTCTTGCTACAAGGCAGTTGATTTCTAACATGGCAGCCAATTATCAACAATTTGGTACTAGAGGTGTTGCTACATCCAAGGCTACAAATGAAGTTTCTGTTTCTATGGTTGCTGATAACCAGAGGTTGGAGAACAAATTGACAGAGTTGACATCCCTTGTGAGGTAGCTTGTTATTGGTCAACAACAGAATGTGATGGCAGCCAACCAACCAAGACTTTGTGGTATCTGCTGTGCACCTGATCATCCAACAGATGCATGTCCCACTCTCCAAGAGACAGAACAAGTTGTTGAAGTTTCTGCCATGCAACTTGGACAACCATTTAGACCTCAACAACAGTATAATCCTTACTCCATCACTTATAATCCTGGTTGGAGAGATCATCCAAATTTGAGGTATGGTCCTAGTCCACCACAACAGCAGGAGCCTTTCAGACCTCCACAGTAGCACTTCCAGCCTGCCACCACAAAATACCAACCTCCCCCATTCAGACAACAACCACAGTTTTAGCAACCTGCACCTACACCTGCACAACCTATGTAGACCAGTTCTGGACCTTCTTTGGAGGACTTGATGAAGCAAATGGCCACCACCAACCTTCAGTTTCAACAGAATGTCAGTGCCACCATCCAAGACCTCCAGACTCAGACTGGACAGTTAGCTACAATTGTCAACCAAATGCATCAGCAAGATTCTGGCAACATTCCAACACAACCAGTGATTAATCCAAAGAGTTTGAATGCCATTACCTTGAGGAGTGGTAATGAGCTTTCAGATTCAACAGTTGTTAGTGCTAAATCAGATTCTGCACCAAAGCATACTCCTCTAATTCCTCTACCTTTTTCCTTCTAGATCCATTTCTGCAAAGAAAGTGGAATTTGATTCTGATTTGCTTGATATTTTTAGGAGGGTTGAAGTCAACATTCCCCTATTGCATGCCATCAAACAGATTTCGAAATATGCACAGTTTTTTGAAGGATTTGTGCACTTATAAGAGGAAGTTGAAGGGAGATGAGCAAGTGAAGATGGGTAGGAATGTATCTGCACTCATATAGGGCAAGACTGTTGATTCCATGCCACTATCCATCTTGCCACAGAAGTGCAAAGATCCTGGCACTTTCACTGTTCCATGCACCATTGAAGATATTACTTTTGCAGATGCCATGTGTGACCTTGGAGCCTCCATTAATGTCATGTCCACATCAGTTTACAGATCATTACATCTTGGTGATTTGAAACCCATTGGCGTTGTCATTCACTTAGCCAACAGGAGTGTTGCGCTTCCACTTGGACTTATTGAAGATGTGCTGGTACGAGTTAATAATTTGATTTTTCCTGCAAATTTTTACATACTGGATATGGAGAATGAGTCTTCCAGCCATGGTTCCACATTGATCCTAGGGAAACCATTCTTAATGACAACCAAGACCAATATTGATGTGTATACAGGAACTTTATCTATGGAGTTTGGTAATGACGTTGTCCAGTTTAACATTTTTGAGGCCATGAGACATCCTGTAGAGGAACATTTTGTCCTTCTTCTTGATATCATTGATGTTGCAGTAGATAGTGTAGATATTTCTGATTTATTTTCTGATTTTTCTGATTCTTCTGATTTTTCTGATTTTGATCTTGGTTCTTATAATTGTACCTGTGATGATTCTGCTGTTGCATGTAGTATTTGTGTGGAGATTTCTTCCGCACTTCACTCTGATTGTGTTGTAGGTACAGATATAGGTTCTGAGCCTACTATCCTACTTCCCTCAGCCCCCAGTCTTTCTTTGCCTTCCACCATTCAGCCACCTTCCTTGGAGCTGAAGTCACTACCTGAGCACCTCAAATATGCATACTTAGATGATGCTCAGAAGCTTCCAGTGATCATATCTAGTAGTCTGTCACTTGAGCATGAAGAGAAGCTGTTGCATGTTTTGAGAGTCCACAAAAAGGCCATTGGATGGACCCTTGCTGACCTTCCGGGCATTAATCCTTCTATATGCATGCATCGAATACTTTTGGAGGATGATTCTAGGCCGGTGAGGCAGCCACAGAGGAGACTGAATCCCACTATTCTGGATGTGG
>CM023952.1:16923921-16937340 GCA_013407115.1 Glycine latifolia | reverse complement strand
CTTTGAGAAAAATGTTATGCAGACATATATAGAATTATGGAAGGCCAGGCGACTCTTACTCTTAACATTTGTATCAAACCAAAACACATTCATAGGCATCTAAAAATTTCATCCAAGTTAATACATATTATAATGTGGAAACATTCTCAGTTTCCAATAAGTAATTGACAACAATATAAAATTAGGCATTGAATATTTAAAAAAGTTTGATAAAGAACTTGTGAAAAAGACCAGGAACATATTGGTTATAAAACTTTCCAGACATTATTTTCCTAGGAGAAAGAAAAAACTGAAGATTTGAGGTTGTAGAGAAATTGAATGACCCTATGGTGACTATCTTAAACCCTTACACGGAACCCTTTCTATTTCCAGGGGTGTGGTACCAGAGCCACCAATCTCTCCACCAATTTCCAGGGCTTGGATGAATTGCAAGATTCAAAACAAAGTTACTTTGCATTTGGAATTGAATGGACATTACAGCAAGATCAATTCTATGAATTTTTACTTGGTTTTGACTCTTGAGCTAACAGCTTTTCCATTTTTGCCAGAACTTAGTCCACCTATTAGATTGCAGTCTGTTGAAGCTTCTCCACGGGATGATTCGATAGAGAATGTCCAAGAATGAGGGTATGGCAGTGAGTACGGTAGACATTAATTCTGCAGCTCCTATCTATTTTGTGCTTCATTGTGGATATTGATCTTTAGCTTGAGGCAATTGTTAATATAGTTGATAAAATAAGAACATTAATATTTAAGATTAGCTATGTCAGTAAGGTGATTATTCTCCTCTTTTAGTCTTTATTCATTCACGATTCAGAACTGCTGGTATTGCATGATCTGAAAAAATTTCATTCACTCTCACCTAGTCTTTTTTAGTTCTGCGTTGAGCTAGAATTTCTTTTTCCCCATAGGAATCCTCTTCCTGAAAAGGCTGATTGCTTGTGCTTGCTTTCTGCCTATCCTATGTCACATTGATAGGCTTCACATTGTTATTCCTGGAACTGAAATTCCAAGGTGGTTCAGTAAACAAAATGAGGGTGATTCAATAAGCATGGACCCGTCTCCTCTTATGGAAAACCCAAATTGGATAGGTGTTGCCTGTAGTGCATTATTAGTGGCACATCATTATCCGTCTAATATTGGTAATACATGGAAACATCTTGATGATGATTCTGGAAGTATTGGATACAGTTTTCAAAATAAACCGGTTTATCATAAAACATATTATTACTTAATTCCAATACATTTGCAGAATGATCTGGTCCCAGGTGAATTAGATCACTTGTTGATTTTGTTTGCCTCTCGGGAAGAATTCCTTCTTTTTGCAAGAATAGACGACGAAACTGATATGCATGATCTTGATACAAGGGGATTCACAACTTGGATACGTCACCACTCAAAAGGTTTCCGGTTGCAGGTGAAAAGTTGTGGGTATCGTTGGGTATTTAAGGAAGATCTTCAACAATTAAACCCAAACATGATGTTCAGAGGAAATTCTTCATCAAGGAAGCACAAGCTTTCATCAAGTGATTAACAACGCTAATTGAGCTCATTCACCCAAAGCTAGTAGTTTCTTTTCAACCACAGTTCCATTAAAGAAATTCTAATCCATTTGAAGTAAGATTTAACTCATAAAGGCACAATTATTTTTATTAATTTTATATTCATTTGTATATACTCTGTTTTTTTTGTTTCTTCAATTGATGATGTAGTGGTGATTTTTCTTTTCTATTATATTTCAATACTGAAGTCATTACTAGAGAACATTGTTGATAGTCATAATAAGCATATTTGATTTTGGATTGTCATGAGCGGTAAACTACTAGCCTTAGCTTATTGTCAAGATTTAGGGGGAATATCGTACAGAATCATTTGGATATAGCTATCTCAAAGTAGAAGTTTCTAACAACAATCCATTTGTTGCTTGGAATAATTGAGGGAATCCAATTCCTTTCATCAGTTTCCTACAGAGAACTATTTGGTATTTCATGTACAATTTTCAGACAGAAGTCTAAAATACCTTGATAATCTGCTTTTAGAGTTAAGAGTTATTGCATATTATAATATGTGCAAGTGTGTTCTATCCCATTGGTACATGTTTAGTACACTCACCATCTTTGAGAAAATGTTATGCAGACATATATAGAATTATGGAAGGCCACGCAAATCTTACTCTTAACATTTGGTTCAAACCAAAACACATTCATAGACATCTAAAAATTTCATTCAAGTTAATACATATTATAAAGCGGAACCCTTTCTATTTCCAGGGGTGTAGTACCAGAGCCACCAAATATAGATTGATTTGTCAAATTTGGTCTTTTATTAATATATTTCTTTCAAGTTTAATAATTAATCCTATTGATATGATTGATGTAATGGTCTTTTATTAAGATGTCAAAATGTTCAATGACTTATTATGTTTCTGTGAAGATAGAGTCACAACCAAGGGTTGCCAACCTGAAGCCCCATCCTTGGATCAACCTCAACTGTGAAGAAAATTGATTCATCCACAATCCTACTTTGGAGCAAAAATGGCCTGAATAGCTTGCAGGATTAACGGATGGTCCACTAACATATACTGTGAAGTCTGAAGTGAATGGATATTGATTAAAATCTGTACCGGAACTCATTGCTAAAAGCAGCTATATATACACCTTATGCTTTTCTTGATAGTAGATTTATAATAGGTGTACAGATTACTTTGCTAACAGCTTTTAAAGCATGAAACAAATTAACTGGTGCACTGAATCTGTTTTGTAAATCAACTTCCTCATTTTACTTGACTGTCTATTACGAGCTTTAGCTGCTGAATTTCTTCTAGTTTCTTGTGATAATTATCAGTATGTGCGGTTGCTGCAAGATAGGATTTATTTCTGTTGGATTCTGAAATAGGTTGGATATAATTTGCAGATTAGCTATTTGAGAATGGATTCTTGGTATTTGGAATTTTTTATAAATTAAAATTATTATATTGACAGTAAAAAACCGTCACAATGTTTAAATTAATTATTATATGATAACATAATCAATTTATATATGTAATAGGTTATAACCATTATGTTTTGTCAAAAAAAAAGTCACTTTGTAAAAAAAAAAATATTATTTTAAAATGTAAAGCTGTCAGGTATTACAATGAAACTGATGGAATAATCTCAAAATTACACTACTACAAGGAAGTCTTTCTAAGTCGGTTCTAGAGGGTATTGTAAGACGGTTCTCCACCCGTCTTTGTAGCTAACGTCCTTGAAAGTTTGAGTTTCGAAGTCGATTATTAGACCGTCTTAGATTTTGCAATTCTAAGTCGGTTCTACTAACCAACCGTCTTAGAAAATTTAAAAAAAAAAAAAGAAAAAAAATAATTTCATCAAATCTAAGACGGTTATATGTATTAACCGTCTTAGAATGATGGATTTCTAAGATGGGTTTGGCCAAGCAAACAACTTTGATTTATTGCACGATCCTGCTAAGACGGTTACATACAGAACTGTCTTAGAATGATGGCTTTCTAAGACAAGTTTATCCAACAATCGTCTTTGATTTATTGTACAGGCCTTCTAAGACAAGCAGTAAACAATTATAATTCTTCCTAATAATAAATGTTGAAAATTAATAAGGCCCAGTGTAAAAAAATTTGTCAATTATTTATAAGAAAAAAAAAGAATGAAACTTCTCCAATAAATAAAAATGCTAATGGATACACATGAACTGAAAATTGCAATGACAGTTATCATGCAATGACAGTATTTCTTTTAAATTAATATATAGGACTTTACCATTTTAGTAATTATTTGAATAAGCCCCTATGGTTTTAAAGTTTATAATTCAATGCCTAGACTTTTAAAAGTTTGTAAGCAAGTCCCTGTCTAGCCATCAATTATTGGTGTCAAGACTTTTTTAACTTTTGGAACTTATTTAAAGCTCCCATAAATTTTATGAACTTATTTGATAGAAACGCATTCCTCTAAATTCCTATACTAGATTTTAGTTTTAAAAAATTTAATCGGTTAATGAAGTCTTAATGCTGTTAGCAAGTACTAACTTTTTTGGAAAAAAAATAGAAGTTTAGGAATCTAACTAGAAACTTTTAGATTATAAGATCTATTAAAACAAAGTCAAATAAATATAAGGAACTTATAGAATAATTTAACATTACTTTTTTATTTAAAGCTGTAGCTTAAATTAATATTAGTAACTAATAATCTTGGACCTTCATTACGTAATAAAATAACCCAGGCAGTAAAACTAAAGGTATACAACCTTAACTATAACAGACAAGTAGTACTTAAAACCTTAGACATTAAACATTTAGTTTACCTGGAGTTTGCTCATGCTGTTAAGAAACTGTGCATGCTTAAGGGCCTCAAACGTTAGTGGAGCATCCTCATATCCTTCAGATACATCATTAACCTTGTGTGGCATCCCAGATAATTCCAGAATAGAACTTGAAACCAAAAGTGGTTGAACCCTGACAGAATTTGGAGCTACTGTAATAGGCTTATCCTCAACTAATATTGCCAGGAGAAGATCAAGGCCTTGTTTGAGCCAGAAAACATCACTCAAAGCCCCCCAGTCTTGAATTTGGATAATAAATTGAAGTCTGGTAAAAAGAGTTTTCGTGAAAGACTCATGATAGAGAGAGAAAAATTTCATCCTAACTTAAGATGAATAACTTACTTATTTGAATATGCACAAATCCCATACAGAAGTTCAAGATATTTCCTGTCCCACTCTTCGAGAGTAACTAGTGTGAAGTTTTGTTACAGATTTAACCAAAAACAAATAACAATCAATAAGACAAGATATGTTAATCACACTAGAATGGCCTGGATAGATATACTATACCAGAGTCAGACAAAAGTAACACAGAGGCAGCAAAAAGACACAGGGAATGTCTGCTATGCTACAAAGAGCAAGCCTGCAGTGTAGGTGTTACTAAATTACACCATGGAATTTTATTTTCAAGAAGCATATATGAAAGATATAAATAGAAATTGGCATGTATCCAAAAAATAAATATAGGGACTGTGACAGTGGTAACATGGTTCTGTATCAAATCATCAAGCTTCTAGTACAACAACTTAACATCAGCAGGTGTGGTAGTTGCTTCTTGAGGAAAAGCAACAAAAATCATCTTCAACAGTGAGCAAAAAGATTTGCCAGAATCTAAAAGTTTATGCTTGAAACATGGTTCAAGAATCTGGGAGGAAAAACAATTACCCACTATAAAAATTGAACCATTAAGTAAATAAATAAATAAATAAAACAAAAGGTAATGATAGGCCTTCAACCCAACCACCCATGCACTCCACTTCAACATAAACAAATACTTTAAGTATATGGTTGTTATCACAATATCGAAAACTTGCCAGATAAAAGTCAATAAATAACTGAGCAACCAAAATCATATAATTTCATGAGAACATAACTTGGAATCAAACAATATCATTGTTTATTCTCAAGTATATATGATGGTAAATAGAAACTTATTGATAAACAATGGTGGATAAAAATTTATTTCACTAAATACAAAAGAAATAAAAACCAAATCAATTAATTTACCTGATTTCAATAACTTGTAAATGGTGCATTCCTTCTCGTTCAAGGTTGAAACTAATAACTGGTAATTCTCTTGGAGGTCATGCAAGGTCTTCTTTGGTACTTGGTCAAAGGCACAATTTTCCGGAATCCAAATGAATAGATAACGAAACCAGCTGAACAAAAGAAGACAAATGAATTTTGTAATTAATATATGGTCTGAAAGAATCAAACCCTTGTAGCATGTAAAGAATTAAAAAACATAAACAAAGAAACACTCATTTAATTGAGCTATAAGCATATAAAAGGCAACCATACCCTATGAACTTCTGGCTCAGCTTGTAATGCAAATACCCTACCCTTCCACTGTTCAATTCGTTCTGCTTCCCTTATAAATATTAACATCCAAATTTGAATAAGTTTACATCAAGCAAAAACATAGATTTGACATAGAAAGGATGAATGATGACAGTATATAACACACTTGGCAAATCAGGCTTCAAATCAATGGTCAACTGAATCGCCATCATGGAGTCATTGCTGTCCTTGGATCCCATAATTGCTCGGGAATCCCCAATATTTCCCATGAACAAATTTGAACCCTGCAAAGTGAAGAAAATAAAAAATGTGCAAAAGAAAATGAAACATGAGGATATATGCTGCTCTTTGAGATACCTGCTTCACTATAGTGACAGCTGTGCTTCCACTACAGAAGTAGTCCAAATTTGGATGAGACCTCAACACTTTATCCATAGCCTTGTATGCCTTCATGAAAGCTTCTCTCCACATAGAATTTTCTTTATCTTCAGCAGACAAACCTTTCTCAGATTCTCCACTTTCAGGCTTTATGTTGCCCCTAAAACAAGCTTTACCTGAACCATTTCGCCCTGATTCAGAAGAATGCAAAAATGAAAGCAGTTTTAGCGGCAAGGCTTCCCTGACTTTGTGTGCAACAAGGTGACCGTGCGGACCATGGCCATCAAAGACACCACAAAAGGTCACATCTTCAGACATGAAATCCTACAAAAATAAAGATCCAAACCAAGAGTGTCAGCTTTCAAAATTAACTAAATCTCCATTCATTCAATGAGAACAGTGCATCCTCAATTTGTTATTGAATTTGCTTAGTGCAGTGGAATGTTACTGCTACATTTGAGAACCTTAATGATAGCATAAGTTAAGACCCATTATGCAGAATCCATCTTCAGTATTTAGACTATACAAATTGATAATGACCAAAAAATAATTTCATTAAATAAAAATGCTAGTTGAAAATCTTGAGTTGTTTAAATTGCAGTTGTTTTGTAGACCAATTAAAATAGAAAAATGTTTCTCTGAAAATCTTGAGTTGTCTAAAATTTTAGAGAGAAAGGAAGATAAAACAAATAAATAATTGTTTTGATTGATGATGTAGAGTGATAGAAAGATAGAGATAAAGAAAAAATAGAATTGCTGATTGGGTGTTTAAATTTTCTAGTTGTGAAAATATAAGCATTTTGCTATCTAGCTAGCGTATACTGTGTTATCACTCAACAATTCCACTCCTCCAACAGCATTCATGTATCTGCCCATAATACTCTGATTCCTCACAGCATGCATTCATCTCATTCTCAAACACAGTCATATCCATATATAGGGATTAGGGACGCATAACACTTCACCCCACACACCCTTCTCCACTCTTTTCCCAACACCTGGAGAACAAGCATACATCTAATAACACTCATTCGTCATAGCAAACTTAGCAACAAAACAATTATGCAAGATAAACAGACAGAGAGAGTGGAATCACCCAGTATGGTACTTTGATCTCGAACAACAGATCAAAGTTCGGTACTTTTCTTTTGTTAAATTGCAGCAACATTATGGTGCTACTTGTAATTCTACTATAAAAGAATCGTTGCTTTCAGTGTCAGAAAGCTAAAGACAGAATTAAAATTGCATTAACATTAAAACTTTTACTAAAGACATGATTAGATCGATTGCAATTATATTCCAAAACACTGAAAGCAACTAAAACACTAAAACTACCTTCTCCCCTGTTTTCCAAAACACTAAAGAGCAGATGTAGGAACCAGTGGATTAGGAACCTAATTTATATAATTCGAAAAATCCACTGTTCCAAAACACCTAAAATTTACGGTAGAAAATTTAACCTTCCCATGTCGTGTTGCATGAGTCATGTCAACGACGTTTTCCTTTCTAAGTTACTACTTCATTCCCATATATTTTGATGTTTTAGTTTTTCCCCCTAAAATAATTGATGTTTTAAAATTTTAAAAATCTAACTAATAATTGATGTTTTAGTATTTAGACTACACAAAACACATAAACAGCAAGCCAACCAACTCACGCACCCTAAATTTTGTCAATCAGTATTGTAAAAATGATTCCAACACATTAACTTAATGCTAGCAGTTTGAAAACCCCAAACCCTGTCAAATGCAACAAAAAACCCAAAACCCCTAACCTAGAACAAGCTAAATTGATGATAGAATACACTCACCTAACGGGAACTCGAACAAGACACCAAACATGATGGAAGAAGCTCACGGTACCTGTTGAGAACAAAAGTCCGCACACATGCCGAACTCGAAATGAGGCAACGGTGGAAGTCGCAAAGACGGAGGAAAAGGAAGAAGAGTTTGAAAAGATCTGTTTACGTGTACCTGTGACGGAGCCTGAGCAGCACACACGCCGGAGTCGCACAGTAAGGGGAACAAATGTCTTCTCACTTGACTGCTAGGGTTCAGCTCAGAAGTTTTGGGAACCACCGAGAGTGCACAGAGGGACCAGTGGGTGCACGAGGCCAGCCAGGGAATTAGGTCGCGAGGAAGTAAGTGTCTGAACGGGAAAGCACGAAACACACTTTTAGGGCAATTTTAATTCGAAGACGGGTTTCATCAACCATCTTTGAATACTAGAAAACAAAGACGGTGCTTAACGACGTCATTTGAAAGAATCTAAGACGGTTCTTATATAACCGTCTTCGTAAATAAACAAATATTTACAAAAATGCTACCGCCTCACCAACTAAGACGGTTTTGGTCCAACCGTCTTTGATTGCGCATCTTAGAATGCATATATTGTAGTGGTGTTACAAGTTATTTTTTAAAACTTAAAAAATTGAAACAAATTTTAAAACATAAAAGATTAAAGTAAAAATTATTGCAAACTAGATTTGAACTTGCATAATGCGTGGGCATTTTAAATTTTAATAAAAATAAGAATAAATTTTTATTTTTTAATTAAAATTCATAACCTGAAGTTTATCTTTTATGAAATTTGATAATTCAACGTGATTTGAAAGAAAATATTGGGTACTATCTCATATAATTATTTCATAATAACTTTTCTTTATATATATATATATATATATATATATCATTTTTTTACTCTAATAAATAATAATTTATCAATTAATTTATAAATAAGAGAGTTAATTAATAAGTTGTTAGTTTGAATGATTTTGGACTTAATCTTTTTAAGTATTGAATAAATCTTGTAAGTGATTGAGAGGAAAGATTTCATTAAAAATGATTAAATTTTTCAACAAAAATTAATCATGAACAAAATGGATGAACACAGTATACCAATTTTATGATGAAAAAAATCACCACTCTTAATTACTAAAAAAGGAAAAGGCATTTAATTACTAATTAAAGGACATGAATTAGATGAGACATGAGGATAATTGAACTAGAACTACCACTACTTACATAAGTATTTTTAATAACACACATTCTAAGATGATTCTTAGAAAATTGTCATCGTCTACAAGATAATGACAATTTTGTAAATATGTGACTTTTCAATGTAACGATTTTATACGATTTTGTAAAAATTGATTTAGAAAATTTCATTCTAAGATGGTTATTACAAAATCATCTTATAAGAATGTTATTTTAAAACGATTTGGTAATTAGTCTTCATCTTAGACGTGAAGTGAGTAATTTTAATTTTTATATATATAGTAATTTTAATTTATATATATATATATATATATATATATATATATATATATATATATATATATATTGTTTCCCTTGTCTCGTTGCTCAGTCTCCCCCTAACTCTTCGACTCCCGTGTACCTTCCCCCTCCTCCACCGTCTCCGACCCCTTCTCCGACATCTATTACTATCTCTCCTCCCTCTCCCTCACCCCTCTCGAAGGCTCTGAAATCCTCAAGGCCCTCAAACACCCCTCCCTTGCCCTCCGAGTCTTCCAATCTTTCCCCTTCCTAAACCCTAGCTGTGAAGCTGTGAGGGGTCAGGCTGACGGATGGATCAATCATAAAGAAGAGCGCCAATTCCATTCATCTCCTTCTTCTTCCAACATCGCTGCCACAGCCTCATCGCCCAACCCAAGCTCTTTTCTTCCCGCTTCTTTTCCCTCTCTTGTCTGCACCAAAGATTCTGCAGAGAGCAACGCAAAGAAAGGGAAAGCGATCTCCTCTCTTGTATACAAAAGATATGCAACTGTCATGCACTCCCAAGAAATATTCCATCATAGAGGGAAAGCAACGCAAAGAAAGGGCCCCCAAGTTGAAAGTAAAATTGATTCCAGTTGACGCGTGCTTGTTCAAAGTCTTTCTAATTATTTCCTTCACACAGTATAAAAAAAAGAAGTAATTATGTTGATTAATATTCTCATTGGTTGAGCAAGGTCAAAGCACTACAGGGGAAAACGCCCATTGCAACACAATGACAATTTATTTAACAATATTATATAAACTCTCTGACTCCTAAAAATTGGAAAAAGTTTTTAACTAATTTACATTTTCGCCCACCAACACTCCACAGCATTTATCATTTGTATTATAATTTTGTTTTTTAAGTCTAAACTCTTGTGATGATTTGGAGTTTTGGCTCTAGTTTAGTGTTTCATATCACTAATAGTTACATAGAAGTATTTTTAATATTTATAATAAAAAATTATGATATATTTTATAAAATAGAATTTGTATATTTGGATATACATTTTTAAAGTAATAAAAATTTTCTTTAATAATGTGAAGACTCTAGTGTATTCACATCAAGATCAATATCTGTTATTAGCTTTTTATGAGCAGAACTCTAAAGAGTAAATTATCTTTCTACTTTTTAGGTTTAAAACTAGGCTTAAACTTTTTTAGTTTGTGACTGATACATTTTTGCCTCGAGTAGATATCTCTATTTATAAGGTAAAAGAGATATGAATTTGGGCTTTTTTTTTCCTTTTATTTAAAATAATTTCATATTTCTTCATCTTTATAAAAATAAAAAATACCTCATATTTTGTTTTAAGAAACTTCCTAATATAAGATAAAGATAATTCATAAGTAATGATATGGCTAATTACGATAATTGATCACATGATCTGATGCTGACTTGTAATAATATAATATTATTCTTATTTTATGGACAACTTCCACATTTATAAAATAATATTCTTTTTAATATTAATTACATTTTTGGTGCTATAAAATAATATAATAATATTCCACTAAAATATTTATTTGATTAAATTAAATTATCTAATTTAATTATCAAATAAATTATTTTTTTTTTTGCAAAGATTGGAACTCTTATTTGTGTGTGACCCTGTATATTCAATGTTAAATTGGTAGTAAATTAATCATAATTAATTTACCAATCAAGGTATGAGTCTAGCAACATTCCTTAAAGTCTAAATAGCATGAAGTAACATCTTTTACCTTCAAATAATAAAATAATGTAATATTTGATTACATCATGTCAAGGTTAAATTTAGAGTATAGTATTATTGTCAAACTCTAATAAGCTAGCACATTTAATCAATGAATGACTTAAAGAGAAAAATTTCTTCTTTCATTCAATTATCTTGACCATGGTCTTAATTTTATCATAGAGCTAAAACTCATTACCTATAGTTGATGGATTCCTTCTTAATTAATCATTAATTCTACAAGTATTTAATCATACTCATTACGTGTCCGAAATAAAAACATAATAAATAACTTGTTAATTACTATGATAATTTCAGATCAAAGGAAAATATTATATTTCTTCTTGAGAACTTCCTATTGACATATTAAGGTAATATTCAGTATTAGGAATTCTCAATTAAGTCCGTTCAATTATGACATCCATATGTGCATCATTTATATAATAAGATATATTATTTTTTATCCAATAAAGACCATTACATATATATTGATCTATCTGAATTATGATATCTTATTCACAATAATTCTATGATCAAAAACAATTTAGATTAAAATTATAAAGGACTTGTGTCTCATTATCATAAATTTTATTATGATAACTGTTCTGTTCGTAAGAAACAGAGGTCCAACAATGAAGTTGGATGATTGCTGTCTGATCTGAACTCTCTTTCTGGGGATACTTATGGTGGTGAAGTATTCCCGGGAAGATGATCACAATGCGCACAGGGAGACAAAATCTGGCGTGGGGTGTGTGCACTGTGTAAGAGGAAAAGTGAGAGTCCAGAAAAACGTACCTTTCCCTTCGAGCTCTTTACCTATAAGTACTAACCTGGATGGGCATGGACAGATATCCTTCGTATCCGTGTCGACATAATACGCATTTATTGAGCAATCATTATCCTTTATTGCTCTTGATTCCATTGCCAAATCTGCGGTTATTCTCAGAACGTTCCTGGAAATTTAAATACGGTCAGCCCTTATTGGGCCTCTTGGATTTGGCCCATATTGGATGGCCGTAACAGTTGCCCCTCGGCCCGGTTACTCGGTATTCCGGGTGACCGGGGCGAAATTATGCCGACCTCATGTCGTCTGTCGAGCCGTGGCCGAGTCTACCCTCTCGGCCTTGCCTGCCGACATCAGCTTCTGATAAGTATGTCGGTCCTTGGTTTAGCGGCCTTATCTCGACCTGTTTCTGCTTTGCTGGTATGCTTTTCTGGGGGTAAGTCGGTTTACTTTCCGCCTTCAAATTTTGGGAAGTGAAACGTTCTGATTACTCCCCAGAGGTGAAACGACGCGCCCCCTTCTTCATTTAATGCCCTGTCTTTTCTTTGTCCCTTCTAATCATGAGCGATTCTAGTGAAATCTCTATTTTGCCCCTGACTTTTGGTTTTCCAGACGGTTTTGCCCTTATGGTTGGTTATTTTCCTCCGTTGGTTACATAATTCAAACGTTTCATGCTTCGATATTTTGTTTTTGCTACCTTCTAGTTCTTGCTTTGTTTCTTCAAATTTATATCCTTGTCTTCTTCTTCCTGCTCATTCTTTCTCGTTTCCTTCTTTGGCGTGCTGCGGTCTTTCCATCTTTGGTGCTACACTCTCCAGATTCCTTCTAATTTCAGGTTATCTTCTCTTCCTTCTTTTTTATTTCCTGGGGTTTTTGCATTTTATTATTCTTGTTGTGTTCTGTTCTTCATCTCTCTTTCTTTGGTATAGCGTCCCGTACTGGGTTTCATCTTCTTTCTTCTGCTCTTGATTTTCTTTTGTCCTCTATTTATTTCTTCGAGTCATGTGTCCTTCTGGTTTTAGTCCTGAGGAAGAGGCGCGTATTCGTAGGACCGTTCCTCCTCGCTTTGCATTATGGTTTTTTGGTCTCCCAATCTCAGACGAGGAGAAGAGCAAAAATCTGTTGTGTGTCCCTTCGGGGGGCTCTAAATCCTCCCAAAAAATCTCGCCCTTCAACTGTCGTAGTGGGTTCTAGTGTTAGGTCTTGTGTTAAGCCTGGAGGGTCTTCTGTGATCCCTTCAGGTATTCCTTTGTTTCCACGGCCCATTATGGTTGCCCTGGAGACTTGGTTCGAACCTTGTCCGAGGTGCTTGGATGAATTCTTCTATTTGGCTGCCTCGGGCTTCGATAAGCAAGCCGATGACATCCTGGACGCGTGTCGTCATAACCCGGTTCCCCTCTATCGGCCCCCC
>CM023952.1:16831516-16911997 GCA_013407115.1 Glycine latifolia | reverse complement strand
GCTTGACGCATGTCGGCATAACCCGGTCCGAATAGCCATTCCAACTATAGTTAATACAATATTGTCGGATGCCGAGGCCTCGAGGCCTATTTCTTCTTGCACCAGTTCAGCACTGGTCATTTCTTCACCTCTTCGTCTTCCACCTTCACTTCCAGGTATTTTTACTAATCTTTTCTTTTTTATTTTGTCGTAGGTCATTATGGATATCCCTTCCGTGGAAATGGTAGATGAATCCCAGTCGGCAGGATCTCAGTCCAACCTCTCTCATCCTCCTTTAATTGCCAAGTTTCCATGGGTTACTTATGAAGTACTCCGTACTTCGTCTATTTTGACCCCGGGGAGCATAGCGGCACTTCCCATAGGCAACTAGGACGGGTTCTCAATCCATCCTCCTGCCCCTGACGAGCCTATTTGCTCGTGTGCTGGGGAAAGGGAGCCCAACTATTTTTTCTTTTGTAAGGACGTGGTCACACGTCTCGGCATTCGATTTCCTTTGTCGAATTTCGAAATGCGATTATTAGACCATCTTCACTTGGCCCCTTCACAATTGCACCCCAATAGTTGGGCCTTTGTCAAATCTTTTGAGGATCTATGTGAAGAATTGCAAATACCCTGCACTGTCTTGCCTTTCCTCTACTTCTTTTCCGTTCAGGCCGGCCGTACTGGTCGAGAAACTTCTAATCGGAAAGGGTGGACTTCACTTCGAAGTCGACCCGGTCGTCGCCTTTTCCGTATCTTTACTGAGTCTTTTAAAAATTTTAAAAACAATTTCTTTAAGGTTGCAGCCGAACTCGGCAAGCAACCATTCTTTCTTTGGGGTCCAGAAGCAACTGGTGTTAAGTGGAGATTCCCTCTCTACTGGACCCAAGCTCATCACTCCAACCCCCCTTCATTCTATCGAATTGAGGAATCTAACCTTTCCGACTCTGAAGCATCAGCTCTTATTCAAATTCAAATGCATCGGGAAGCTCAAGGTTTCATATAAAAACTATCCTTAAAATCTTTATATTTTACCTTTCATTAATCTCAATTATTTGCTTTTCAGCCGCCAAGATGGAAGAAGATCCCATTGCCGATCTGAACCCTCGTCATTCAAGGAAGGCCACTACTGAGAAGACCACTGACCACCGACACGACTATATTAACCGACTGCCGGTGAGGAAAACCAAAAAGCACCGGGTCGAGGTGCCGGCCTCCAGTGGTCCTCAAAAGACAACCCCTATGGGATAGGCTGAGGAAATATCTGCGGCCGGGCGAGAAACTGCGTTTCTGACTGGGCAAGAAAACCAGGAAATCCCGGCTACCCCAATTGTTGTGATTGAAGATGTGGTAGTGGATTCACCTACCGACGTTGCCGCTCCCGGTGCTTCCCTTGCCGTCTCCGAGGATCCTTCATTATCGCTAGGATGCCTTTGGGAAAAAGGGGTTGAAGATCTTTTCCCATACACCAAGGCTCCCAAGCGGTTTTCTGATGGGACCCTTTTCTCGGACGACGACCTTCAGGAGCTCGACCAACTCCACCTGCAAACTTTTTGGTGTGCTACCTTGGTGCCGAGCTTAGTGTCTCTAAATGCTCGGTACAACAAGGTCAAAAATGATGGCCTCAAGTTCAAGGATGACAACCAACGGCTGTCCAAAGAGAACAAGAGGTTATCAGAAGAAAACCAAAAACTGAAAAAGGAGCTCGCCACTTCTCAGCAAGAGTTGGCGGTCATGAACGAGGGGGTCTTGTCTCTTCGGGCGGAGCTTCAAGTGGTGAATAGGAACGCCGATTTCTTCAAAGCCTCCGCGGATACTGCAACAGTTGAGGCTAACAAATCTCGAGCGGAAGCCTCCTCCTTGGACCGAGACCTTGCTGATTTGAGGGTTCTTTATGAGAAATCCCGGCAAGAGGTAATTCTCGCCAAGCAGGAAGATGCCGAGTTTTAGGAAACGCTGGGGACGGTTGCCGAGGATGCTTTTTCCAATGCCGTGGAGCAAGTCCAATTTTTGATCCCAGGGATCACTTTAAATCTGGAAGGGACTGATTGCTGGGCTTATGTTGAAGATGGAAAATTCTTCCCGTATGTTGCTCCCGAGGTTACCTCCCCGGCTGAAGCTCCTGAGGCAGCAATGGACGAGCAGGTTAACAAATGAAGGGTCGGAATGCCGATTTAATCTGTAACATTTTATTGCTTCAAACAATATTCAATTTCTGCTTTTAGATTCCATACTTTGAACAATTTATTTAATGCGTCGTGCTTTTGTCATATTAAGAGCTTCATCATTGCCGATTTGCTTATTCGAATATTACTTTGGCTCCAACGGCCAAGTATTTTAATCGAATCATTAGTTCGAATATTGTTTTCGGAACCGAGTTCCTGTCCTAGCAACTGTTAAATGTATTTCATAATATTAATCTAAGGATGTAATTCTTTCGATATAATCGATGATTCATCCCTGAGTAAATTATCACGCCGGCTTGATCAAGGCTGAATTAATACATAACAACGACTAGGCCCTCAAAAATTGTGCACAGTGTATACTATGATTTCCTTATAATAAGGATTTTATTATTCTTCAAAGATTATACAAATTCATGATCTCAATGAAAAATTTATACCGGGTTTACATTCCTCGGCTTATATAACCAATGAGAAACACATGAATACATAAATCACGATCTCTATAAAGGATTCACCTGGATCCCTGCTTATGAATCAATTAAAGAGAAACACGTGAAAATAATAATCCATGATCCCAATGACGGGCTTATCGCCAACCAAAAGGAAACACATGGTAAAAACAATAATCCATAATCTCGGGCTTATCGCCAATTGAAGGGAAACACATGGTAAAAAACAATAATCCATGATCGCGGGCTTATCACCAATTGAAGGGAAACACATGGTAAAAAACAACAATCCATGATCCCGGGCTTATCGCCAACTAAAGGGAAACACATGGATCTTCTCAGCTATAGTATATTTTTAGCTTGTCGGCATTCCATGTGCGCTTGACTTGTTTGCCTTCAAGAGTCTCTAGAATGTATGCTCCTTGTCCCAAATTTTGGGTAACTCGATATGGTCCTTCCCAATTGGGTGCTAACTTCCCATCTCGGGCATTCTTATTTCCGATATCCACTCGCTGTAATACGAGATCTCCTTTTTCGAAGGACCTTGGCCTTACCCTTTTATTAAATTTCTGAGCTGAGATCTGTTTCATGCGTAGATCTCGGCGATGTGCTGCAGTTTGAACTTCTTCCATCAAATCAAGCTCGGCGGCTAATGCCGTATTATTGTCTGTATGTGACATTTGCCTCCTCCACGATGGTTGACCGATTTCCACAGGTATCATGGCCTCGCAACCGTACGTCATTCTGAATGGAGTCTCGTGGGTGGTTGTTTGAGTCGTGGTTCTGTACGCCCATAAGACGTAGTAAAGTTGCTTAACCCAGTTCGGGCCGGCTTCTTGCATTCATTTTTTCAACCCTTCCAGAATAACTTTGTTTGCTGCTTCCGCCTGGCCATTAGACTGTGGATGTTCTACCGACGAAAAGTGATGTTTTATGTGGAGTCCGACCATCATTTCTTGGAATTTCTTGTCCATAAACTGTGTCCCGTTATCGGTGACGATTTCTGCCGGAATTCTGAATCTTGATATTATACTGCGTTCAAAGAACTTTTGAACATGAGCCGAGGTGATGGTAGGTAGAGGCTCAGCCTCAATCCATTTGGTAAAGTAGTCCACAGCTACTATTAACCACTTCATCTGACCTTCCGTGGCTTTAAATGGTCCTAAGAGATCCATCCCCCATTTGTAGAAAGGCCATGGTGCTGTGATTAAATTTAGCTTGGATGGAGGAGTCCATAATATCTTTGCATGCTTTTGACATGTATCACATTTTTTCACATGCTCTGCTGCATCTGCCCTCATTGTCGGCCAAAAATATCCGGCACGAAGAGCTTTTAATGCTAAAGCCCTCGCACCCATATGCTGGTCGTTAATGCCCTCATGTATCTCGGTAAGTACGTACTCTGTTTGGTCGAAGCTTAAGCATAGTAATAATGGGGTGTGGAGACATTGGCGGTATAATTCACCATCAACGATTGTGTACATGGAAGCATTTCAGGTTAATCTTTTTGCTTCCATTCCGTCATCCGACATTATCCCTTGTTCCAAATAATTTATAATCGGCCTCCTCCAGTCTTCATTTATTAAGACCACCATGATGCATTCAGGTTGGGCGAGTTCCTGCTGAATGACTGTTCTGTGATTGCCCGTTCCTTTTGTACTTGCGAGCTTCGATAATATGTCGGCTCGGTATTTTCTTCTCTCGGAATATGGGCTATGGTGACTTCATCGAACTCAGATATTATCTCCTTGACTTTAGCAAGATATTTTGTTAACAAAGGACCCTTGGTTTGATACCTCCCTTCGATTTGTGCTGAAACAAGCTGTGAATCAGTAAAGACATTGACTCTCAATGCTCCCTGCTCTCTGGCCTGGTTTAACCCGACAATCAATGCTTCATATTTTGTTTGATTATTAGACGTCGGAAAATTACACTGCAGTGATTGTTCGAGTGACACTCCCTCGGGATTTTCCACAATAATCCCGGCTCCGCTTCCCTTGGAATTAGATGATCCATCAACATATACTTTCCACGCATCATTTTTCGTCTGGGTGGAAGATGTTGGGGTCAACTCGACCATAAAATCGGCCAGAGCTTGAGACTTGATGGCGTGACGAGCTTTATACTTGATATCAAACTCGAATAATTGAATAGCCCAATTCATCATTCCCCCCGCTAAGTCCGGCTTGTGTAATACCTGCCGGATGGGTTGGTTTGTTCTTACCACTATGGTATGGCTTTGGAAATACGGGCGAAGCCTTTTATCCGTTGTGAGCAGAGCGAAGGCCACCTTCTCGAGCTTCTGGTATCGCAGCTCCGATTTCTTAAGAGCTCGGCTTACGAAATATATTGGCAAGTGACACTTGTCCACTTCTCTGACTAGAACAGCACTTATGGCTTCTTCTCCAACTGCAAGGTACAGGATAAGTATTTCTCCATGCTCTGGCTTCGAGAGAACTGGGGGTGAAGCCAAACACCTTTTGATTTCCTGAAAAGCCTCTTCGCACGCCTGGTTCCATCCTATGGTGGCCTCTTTTTTTAATAACTTGAAGAATGGAATGGCCTTTTCTGCGAATTTTGGGAGGAACTGTGTTAAGGCCGTCATTCTTCCCATTAACTATTGGACTTCGCATTTATTAATAGGAAATTGCATGTCGAGTACAACTTTGCATTTGTCCGGGTTTGCCTCTATTCCTCGGTGTGTTAACATGAAACCCAGGAATTTCCCGGCTTTTACCCCGAAGGCACATTTTAGAGGATTCAAACGAATACTATGTTGTCTTAGTTTTCAGAACGTTTCTTCTAGATCTCGGATATGGTCTCCGCTTACATCTATCTTGGCGATCATGTCATCGATATATACTTCAATATTGCGTCCGAGTTGATCGGTGAAAACCTTATTCATCATTCGTTGGTAAGTGGCCCCGGCATTCTTCAATCCGAATGGCATTACATCATAACAATAGTTTGCTTCTACACCTCGGAATGCTATTTTCTCCCGATCATCTGGGTACATGGGTATCTGATTGTATCTGGAATAGGCATCCATAAAAGATAACAATTGGAATCCGGCAGAATTATCCACCAGCTGATCGATACTCGGCATCGGATAAGAGTCCTTTGGACAAACCTTGTTCAAATCTGTGTAATCAACACAAACTCGCCATTTTCCATTGGACTTCTTCACCATCACTACATTAGAAAGCCAAGTGGTGTACTGTATCTCTCTTATGAACCCGGCCTCCAGCAATTCCTTAATATGTTTCTCCAACGCCTGCCTTCTATCCGGGTTGAGCTTCCTATTTTTCTGTACCACTGGTTTAGAATCAGGGTACATGGCTAACTTATGACAACAGAATGTAGGTTTGATCCCGGGGATCTCGGAAGCTTTCCAAGCGAACACATCCTGATTCTCCCTTAGGCACTGGATTAGCTTGCCTTTGGTTTCTGAATACATTCTGTTTGCCTATCTTCATAATTTGTTCTGGAGATCCTCCAATCTGAATATCTTCAAGCTCATCTACCGGTTCCGGCCTCCATTCTTCAATATCTCGCATATCTAATTCCACAAGATTGACCAGCTTACGGGATGCCTGCCTCTTTATTTGTTGTTCTGCTGGGTCTCCCTGCCGAATCCAAGGTGGAGAAGATGGGCTGCCTTCAGTTTCTCGAATTGCATTGAAATAGCATTGTCTGGACTCCTTCTGATCACCGTAGATTGTAATAACTCGGCCGAGGTGTCCGATCATCTTCATCTTCTGATGCTTGGTGGACATCAATATATCCCATTTATGAATTGTTGGCCTGCCCAATATAATATTATATGGTGAGGTGAACTCGGCAATGGTAAATGCGATTCGGTCTGTCTTGAAACCTTCCTTTGTTCCCAACGTAAGTTGGAGGTCAATTACGCCTTTCAAACCAGTGCCTCCACCATTAAAGCCGATCAACATGGTTTGGCATGGTTTCAAGTTGTCCTCTTTCAAGTTCATCTTTTTGAATGCACTCAAGTTGATGATGTCGGCCGAGCTACCGTTATCAACAAATATTCTTTTGACTCGAAAATTAGCCATGGTCCCTGTTATGACAAGGTCGTCCTCGTGCCCGGGTACCACACCTTTCATATCGTCTTCGGTGAAATAAATTAGCGGTGGTGCGGATTTCTTGCTGCTTTCCTTGAATCTTGGTTGATCTCTTACCGACATAACTTCTTTGAGATATTTCTTTCGCTGATTGGCAGTGTCACCTCCACCTCCCATGCCTCCCAAAATCACATTACATTCGAATTCAGGTTCTGGGAAGTCGTCCTTTTTAGTTTTCTTGTCATCTCGGTCTTTATTCTCCTGCTGACTTTTCCTTTTTCCTTGGTGCCCTTGGGTTTGGAGAATGTATTGCCGAAGTTTACCTTCACGAACAAATTTCTCTATCGCATCACGGAGTTCCCAACACTGGTCAGTCGTATGACCCGGTCCATTGTGAAAATCACAATATCGGGAATAGTCTAATCCTTCCTTTCTTACTGTCGGTCGAGGACGTTCTACTTTCCTCATCTCCGTAAAAGCGACTTCTTTCCATATTTGACCTCGTGTAGCATTCAGTGGAGCATACTTATCAAATTTCCACTTGTACCTCTTGGGCCTGAGGCTAGGGTCAGGAAAATTTCGTGGAGGTCGGTTGACGGGAAAATTTGCAGGTTGTCGGCTAGACTGTGCATTCTCTTGACGACGGTTCCTCGGCGATGTAGGTTTCTTATTCTCCCTTGGGGCTGAATTAATGATTTCCATTTGTTCCAACTCCAAATATTTCTTGGAACAAATCCTAAACTCGTTTAGAGTTCTCACAGGATCCTTATAAATGGATTTGGCGAGGCGAGATGACCCATTGAGCCCGGCTGAGATGAGATGCGTGGACTTTTTCTTCCAAGCCTTGTACTTGCAAAGCGGCTTCTTTGAATCGGTCCATATAACTCTGCAGTGTTTCTCCGGGTTGCTGGCGTATTTTCCCTAGTACGAACTCGGACTTGGGCTGTTTCTTGCTCGTTGCAAAATTCAATAAGAACTTCTGTCCAAAATCTTCAAAATTTTGGACAGAACGCAGCGGCAAGGTGTGAAACCAGGTTTGGGCGGCTCCAGTCAAAGTAGTAGCAAAAATTCGAGAAATTATAATAAGCTCGTCAATACCTCGGACACACATTTGCATGTCGAACTGGTCTATATGCACCTGAGGATCCTGGCTCCCATCATACTTGGATAAGAAAGAGCCATCGAAGTCCTCCAAAAATTGAGCCTCTACTATTTCATCGATGAACTGGCTATTATTCTGATGACCTCGGCGATATTTCCTCCGATATGTATCATCTTCTCGTCTAGGCCGACGTATGGTTTCTCCTGCTGGTCTGTCAACAACGGCATGTTCTGGGATTCTGGCTGACGGAGTGGGCCGAGGTCCCTCTTTACGTGAATAGGAATGGGATATTCTGGCTTGCTCGGATTGACTGATTGGCCCTCTATTACCAGTCTCGGCAGTAGGTACCGAGTTCCCTGGTTCATGTCTTCTTGCTACTGCATGAGGTTGTTCATTCTGTGTTGTCGCCGGGCCTTCTATATTAGGACTCTGGTGTTCCACATGTTGGGAACGGTGGTTTTCATCCTGTCTGTGCTTAGCATTGCGTTCGTCCAGTTGCTTGGTCAAGTTTTAGGCATCCTCCTATCGTTGAAGTTCATAGCGCTTCTTCAAATTCTCTAGTCGAGACAAAATCGAATTCAAAGCGTTCTGGATAAAACGCTGAGTGGTGTCTGGTTCTGCCTCAACAACTGATGGTGGAACACGGATTGCTGGGGAAGAAGCGGTATGGGAAATCGCATCTTCTGCTACCACGTTTTCCAGATTCGTATTTCTGGGCTGTTCGTCATGTCCAGCAATCTGGTGGCTTCTGGTGTTGACTATTGTGAGTTGGTGGGATTCGAAATTTATCGTCCCCACAGACGGCGCCACTGTTCTGCTCGTGAGAAACAGAATGTACCCAACAAGTTTTGTTGGGATTTTGCTATGGGATCAGACTCTCCCTCTCTGAAGATGCTTATAGACACGAAGCACCTCTAGGAAGATGATCACTGCAGGAAACAACACAAGTGGCGTGCTGTGTGTGCAGTGTGAATGGAAAAGAGAGAGTCAGAAATGTTGTATACCTTTCACCATGACTGATGCTGTATTTATGAGATAATACCTGGATCTTGGTAGAATGGTGGTTGAGGCCCATTATCTTTGGAACAAATATTTGAATATCTGTTCTATCTTCCTATTGCAATATTTGTTATATCTTTTATCTTCTAATGAATAAGATATTAGGTTGTTGAGGATTTAAACATTTGAAATAAAGATAATTGGGCTTTATCCGTAACACTTTTGTTAATATATAAAGAGAAAGATATGTATGAGATTTTTTTTTCAAAATTAAAATCAAATATGTATGAAATAAACCTTATCAATGAGTAAAAAGATTATAATTTCACATCTATAAATAGAAGAACCAATTTCATCTTCACTATCCACTATTTTACGTAACTTTAATATTCACTTGCTTTCTTGAGTTTAATGCTTATGTTATTCTCATCCCCAATAGTATAAAAGCAATGATTCATTCGAACGATAACATGTGCACATAATTTTTTATGTTCAGTAGAATGAATTAATTATCATGCATTCACTACTAAAGGATATTTAATAGACTTTTAGCATGAGTGATATGTTAGTTTAAAATGCTTTGATGTTGTTGGACTCATGGCTCTCTCATTTATATAATATAATAATACCTTTTTACTTATTTCTAAAATACCAATATGAGACTTATTATGTATCAAAAGATACATCCATAGAAATAGACAAGTAATTAAATTTTCATGAAATTTTAGATTGCAAATAATTTCCGTTGATTGTATATCAGAGTTATATCTAATAATTAAGCAGTTTTCATACTGAATGATACTTTATGCTACACTATTCGCAAGTCGCAACATATGAATCCTTATATTATTTTTCTGAGCGATTAATTTCTCACCTTTTCTTGCTTTACACCAAGAGCATAAAGAAATCAGAAGAGGACATACCCAAATTGTGAAGAGTGTTTCTTTTTGGGGTATGATGTTGTTCTTTGTTTAAAAATATTACATGATTTCTAGTTCATCATTTAATTATTAGGAAAGTCTTCTCAATTTTAAGCTAATTATCAAGTTAATACCTATGGCTACGAATAGAATTATGAGGTCATCAAATGCCCTTTATTCATATCATTAGAGGATAAAATATAGTCCTATGTGTTTTATTCATTTTATTGGTATCTAGTTATATTCTTTGAACATCTAATTTATTATAGTTGTTTATAAACTTTGATGTATACACTAAAATTAGTGTATACATAAGCAAAATTGTAGAAATTAGCTCCATAACTTCTCCACAAGCTTATTTTCATCTTGTGCATAAACTAATTGCTTACATATAATCTTATTTTACTTTTTTTTTCATTTTTTTCTTCTCGTATAAGTGTCATTGAAGAAGTTTATCCAAATGGATATTAAATCAAAATTTGAACAAATTGTTTAACCAAATGTGAGATAAGTTTGAAATTCAAGTTACTCCTAGAAAACGCATATAAATTAACGCATATATGTAGGCATATGCATTTACCCTGTTGACATGAATGTAACTATAGTTAATGACTAATCTAAGATTGAGACAATATGGATCAAAAATGGATGTTTGTAAATTGATTGATAAAAGAATATGAAGAAGGAGTGAAAGAGTTTTGTAGATGAATCACCTGCCCTTGCTTGCTTGAGATGTTGTTATTCACAAGGCATTCTTCTTCTTATCCCCCAAATAACAACTTATGATTCTACTTTGGATGAAAGAAAGACCAAAATAGTTTTTACATTTTTGTCAATAAAAAAGTAATTGATAAGTTTGTTCTTGCACTGATCAATATAGGGTAAGAATTTTTTTTCATAAACTATTCCTCATATTGCATTATTTTGAATGTTCTAAGCAATTTAAATTTGATGAATTACTTGTCTAATACAATGATAAATCAATACTTAAATAGACTATAACTAAAATAAAAATAAGGATAAAAATTTGATTAAATTTTCATAATTCATGCTTCCTGCAATATTAACGCTAATCTTCGACTTCTTCACTAGATACACTAAGTTCCCAAATGGCATTCAGTTTTAGAGGGGGAAGAGAATCCCTCACTCTTTTTGCAACTATCAAAAACTCTACAGAAAATAGTATCTTGTCTGGAACAAAAGTTCTGCAATATATGACAAACAGAAGCAATTAAAAACTCTTTAAACAGTACTCAATTGAAGAAAAAAATACAAAAACAAGCATCCACAATTGCCAGGTAGAAAATCAAGAGAATATCAAAAGAAAAATAAAAGGCGATCAAAGATACAAAATTTTAAATAAATTGAATGGCTACAGATCAATATTCATGTAATCCTCAATTATTTGGTGCGGAACTACTACCAAGATCTTTTAGGACTTAAATCATCCATCCCACTTCATCAAGTGATGCCGGAAGAATAAAACATTAGATCCTTAATTCACACTATCACAATCAAAACCAGAAACAGTCATGCATAGCCAAAGATGTAGTGAAATGATTACCAACCAGTCCACAACCGTGCACTAAACCATATTTGCACGGAAATCATGTGCACACATACTTTTCGTCTCCAAACAATAAGAAAAGTTTAATGAAAGATAGAACAAAACAAGAAATTGTTATAAATTTCTCAATTTCATAGAAAAAAACAGTGAGGCTAACTCTGGATCACGTATTTACACCAATCTTCCCTAACTTCAATGATTTGAAGATCAAAGACCCATTGACCTAGTGCATTGACCGGATAGATCATCATATCAGATCAATTTTAATAATATTGGTTTAATTATACATTTGAGTGTCAAATCTTTAGATAATTTATTTTTAAATAATTTTTTTGATAATTGTCGTAATTATGATAATTATTTGAAATGTTGAATAATTTGATTATGGTTAAATTTACAGTTATTAAAAAAATCTGATTTACACAATATTAAAAAATCTGACTTGAAAATGTTGAATAATTAGTAATTATCAATTTGATTTGAAAATCTAAACAATTAAATTTAAGGTTATTAAAAATATTTATGAAGATAAAATCTTCTAACTTAACTAACAATTTTACAGTCTTTTTTTTGTCCAACATCCTATATTTTTTTTAATATCCTATTTTTTTGTTATATCAAGTTAGAATTTCAACTAAATGATTTTTAAATGAGAAAATCTTGAATGGGTAAAAACCCAACACATCATCCTTACACACAACCAATTAACAATTTATAACTAATAAAATAAAAATAAATAAATTTGACCTATAAAATAAAAATAATCAACATTTAAATCAAATAATCAGAATCCACGATTTTATCTTCAATAAGTGTAACCGTATCTCCTCTCAAGAAAATTCTGTAAACATATCTGTCTCCTTTTATTTTTATATATCAAAACCTTTGTAATGTGTGTCTCCATTTTTAATTAACAACATTTCATCACCGTAGCTTTGGCTTTCAATGAAGATTTTTTTATATTTTTTAAAAATACACACATATAAAATAAATAAAAACTACATGAAAATTATAATTAAAAAACTAATTAATACGATTATTATACTTATACGATTTATAAATATCTGTAAACTCTTCAAAAACACTTTTTGCTGAAGTGTAAACTCTTCTATTCAGTACTTATCCATCGATTCTTGTTTAAATTTAGAAACTATTTGATAATATAATATATTAAATAATTATTTATCATATTAAAGTAATATATAATTTAAAATAACTTTGTCATGTACATAATAAAATAGCTTATAATATAGACATTTCATTTCCATCATAAGACTGGTTTTAAAAAAAAATTGGTTAAGAATTTTTACATGATGAAGAAAATTTTTAAAAGTTATGAATGAAAAATAAGAATAACCAAAATAAAAATCGGAGGGGCAGCTTCTCCCTTAATTTTTAGCGTTAATTTTTTTTTGCCAACTATTAAAATTTTAAAATTGATGTATTATTAATATTTAAATTACCGCTACAATATTTACCAAAAATATTCCTCTAAAATTTCACATCAAGATCAAAATCTTATTAATAAGTTAAATATCCTGTAATATATGCCAATATACCAAATTCAAAACTCATTATCAAAGTATATCTATAAAAAAATAGAATCTTTGGGAAAATTTTATTTTAAGTTTTTTTTTCTGTCGAAGTAACAAATATAAATTTTATATAATAACATATTAATATTTTTATTTGAACAATAATAAAATATTAAATTTTAATTTTAAAAAATATACATTCAAGCGGACTAGTAACTAAAGATAGATATATTCATATATCTATATAAAAAACAAACATTAAATTATTAATTGACTTTATCTTTAAATTTAAAAATAATTGAAAAAACTTGCTAATTTAATATACTAAACCAGCTGAAATATTAATTTTCACATATATGTGTAAGAAAACACTTGATTAAGTTGATTCTTGGTACGTATCAATTTATTTTAGCTTATCATACAATAAATAATGCTATTAGGATATAATTTTTTTTTGTCTAATTAAGCTAGAAGATCTTCGATTCACATGTTTGGTTATTATTGATATATATATCGAATTGGTTTAAAGAAATAAAAAAAAATTAGCATTTTGCAACAACGCTAAATGTCGTTGGCATAGAAAATCATTTTTTCCTAGAAAATCATTAAGTTATACTTTTTCCAACGACAATAAACACATTGACATATTTTTTGCAATATTGGCAGTGACAAGCACTACTTGGTCTTTTTTAAGTAGTGAAGTTTGGCCGCTGGTATAAGTATAGTTTTTTTCACTATACTTATTTTGTTATCAAAAGATAAATCATATTCCAACGATAATCAAATGTCGTTACTAAATGTTTATCTTTGCCAATAACTAAATTTTCGCTGCAAATTCGATTATATCCTTGTTACAAGCTTAATACTGACGGAGTTCTATTGGAAATCCAATGTTGAGTATGACTCATATTTTGTCGTCAATAAATACTGCAAATTCGAGGTTTGGTACTATTGTTGACTTCATGTTTTATTATTTATAGTTTAGGTTTCAGCCCATGAATAGCTAAAGTGCTTAGGGTTTCTAAGCCTACATATTTTCTTGTAATCTGAGTGCAATTGTACGAGTGTGTGAGAAAATATAGTGAATAGATGGAAATAGTCCACTTAGGGTGAATCAGGGTAAACTTTGTGTTGTTTTCTTTTTCTCTTTCTTTCTTTCTCCTATCTCAATTGTTGTGTGATTGCTCGGTATCCAAAAATCCAGTGTTGTTTTCTTTTTCCCTTTCTTTCTTTCTCCTATCTTAATTGTTGTGTGATTGTTCGATACCCAAAAACCCAGTTCGTGCAGATTTTGGAGGCTTCATCAGAAACTCTAGTGGCAGTTGGATTTCGGGATTTTTTGGCCATTCTGGTCATACAACAAACATTCATGCAGTGCTTCTACCTATCCTTAGTGGATTTCAGCATGCTTGGAACCAAAACTTTAGTCAAGTCATAGTGGAATCTGATTCTCTAACCTCTATTCAATTGATTCAGCAAGGCTTGTCAAGTTATCATCCTTATGCATCAATCTTGACCCAGATCAAATCTCTTCAATGCAACCATTGCAATGTGTAGTTTCAACACGTTTACCATGAGGCAAATTCTTGTGCCAATATCCTTGCAAAGATGGGATCTTCATCAGAGACCTCCTTTATTCTCCTTGATTCTTATCCTAATGCTTTATTTTCGAACCTATTGGCTGATGCCATAAGGAACTATTTTCTAGTGTTTGTAGTCCTTTTCAATTTCTTAATGATAAAAAAAAATACCAAACACATATTCTACCAGTTAATATTTATTAGGTTGGGGTTTTGTTGTCAAGAGAGGCGCAGTTGTGTGGTGTAAGGCGTATTTTGAATGGATTGTCCAAACCAAGTAGTTGATCTACTACCTCCACCACGTCATCGCATGTATAAAGTCTTGACCAAGAAATCAATATGGAGGAGTTAGGATGAAATGGTAAGCATAATAATAATATAAAAATAACTATATTTGATATTATCTCTCATTTTATACATATGAAACATAATATTAATATTAAGAAAAGTAATGGTCATTGTTCTGTCTTTCGTGAACAGGATGTCCAGCAAGAATGCTGGTGATTTTAATATAGGATCAAACTCTCTCTTAAGATATTTATAGAAGAGAAATACCCTCAGAAGATGATCACTATGCACGAAGCAATAGTCAACCAATGGGGTGAGGTGTGTGCACAGTGTGAATAGAAATAGAGAGAACGAGAATTGTGTGTACCTTTTTCTTTGAAAGCACTCCTTATTTATATTGAACTTACCTCTATGTCAGTTGCCTTCCCTTTCTGATAATCCCGACCGAGATATCTAATCGCCTGTTACCATGATGGCCGCAGTTATTATCTTCAAAGTCCATTCAGTTATAGTCAGCATTCCACTACTATGACCTCTTAATGGGCTTCTTTATTAGGCCCATATATAGAATCCGTAACAGTTGCCCCCCAGCTCGATTATCGAGGTTTCTAGACAACCGGGATGTACTGGCATCACCCTGGCTACCTCTACCCGATTTCTAACTTACCAATCCATTACTTCTCTCCTGCCGGGATACCTTGACACTATTTACCGGGGTGATTCAATCGATTCTTCTGCCAAGTTGATTAACATAGGCAAAGTCTTTGTAACAAACCGTCGTTATGTCTTATCCTTCTCTGCAGCATGCAGTCTTCGCATTTAATGCACCATCGCTTCATTACACACCTCAATCATGACATTTAAATGTATATGTCTTTTTTGCCCCCAAGTATTAAGTGAAGTTTACCCATCTACCCCTACACGACGCTTTGTATCCATCAGCTACATTACCACGCTGTTTCGTACCCTTGGCGGTTACCTATTTCTCTTTTATCTTTCAAACTCCCTTTCCTCTGCTCATTACCCATCACAAGCATTCTGCTCTCATTTCCTCTCATCAACTTCCTCAGCATTTGTGCATTCTTCCTTGTTGTTCATCACCTTTCTCCACCAATTCTTCAAGACTTCCCTTACACCAGGTACCTTCATTACCCTGAACTTCCTTTTTCCATTCATAATTTCATTACAATTTTATTCTTCTCATCATTTTGATAGTGCGTCATCTATCATTTTGATTTCTTCCTGTTTCTGAGTCTCTATCCTTGAATCATTTCTTCATTCATCGTTCTTGCAATTTCTTTGTATCTTTCTGCGTGAAACTCTATTTCCCCTTTTTCCTAAATGGAACTCACTCCTGAAGAAGAAGCGCATCTACGGAAGACTATTACCCCCAAGGTGGGATGGTGGTTGTTTGGTATTCCTCTCTCAGAAGAGGAAAGGGAAAAAGACCTCTTGCGTGCCCATTCTGGTGGTTCTTCTGCCACGAAGAAAACTATCATTCCTGCACATAATGCTCCTCTGGTACCAAAACGAAATAAACCCCAATCTAAGTTTAGGGATTCCTCCAATCCTTCACAAACTCAATCTTCATCTCTAGACCGAAACAATCCTGTAGATGACTCCTTCGAAACTCGATTTGATCCATGTTTTGACTGTGTTATTGAAAGTTCTTATCATTTGAATTCTGGATTTGATTCGATGGCCGATTCGATACTTGAATCATGCCGGCACAACCCGATTCTTGTACCAAAAGCAAACCTTTCTCGTCAAAGCGATCTTTGTACCCTTCGCCCAAGTGTCGTGCCACCCGACGACATCATTCAAATCCTGAATGATCCTTCCCCACCTCACATAATCGATATATCTCCAGGTATGTCGTTGCTTTACTAACTATAGCTTTTTTGTCGTAGGTAATTATGGACCCGACATCGCTAGAATTAGTTGCTGAGTCGCAATCCTCCGGGTCACATTCTAGCCTCCCTTCGGTTCTAGCTAATAAATTTTCATGGGTGACCCATGAAGTTTTATGCACCCTTTCTGATTTAGATTCGGGAAGCATTGTTGTGCTCCCAGTTGGAAATCAAGAAGGTTTTTGTGTCCGCGCCCCTGACCCGGATGAACCCATCTGTTCTTTCCGAGAAGGGAATGAACGCAACTTCTTCTTTTTCTATAAAGACGTAACTACCCGTTTAGGTATTCGCTTCCCGTTCTTGGATTTTCAAATGCAAGTCCTGAACCACCTAAACATAGCTCCCTCACAACTTCATCCTAACAGTTGGGGCTTCATACAATCTTTTGAACTTTTCTATCAACATTTGGGAATTCCTTGTACAATTCATCTTTTCTTTTATTATTTCACTGTATATACTGGTAGGACTGGTAGAGAGCCCCCTAACAGAAAAGGATGGACTTCCATCCGGGATCATTCCGATTGTAAACATTTCACTGTCTATACTGAATCATTTAAACATTTCAAAAGTAAATATTTTAAGGTTATCGCCAAACCCGGCAAACAACCTTTTTTTCTTTCTTCTCCAGAGTCACGCAATATAGAGTGGAAGGTTCCACTTTATTGGACCCACACCCATCATGACTTTCCGCCCTTCTCTTACCGTTTCGAAGAAACCGACTTGTCAGATTCTAAGGCTTCGTCAGTGACCCGGATCACGGCATATAGGGAAGCTTATGGACTCCTAAATATTGCTTCGTATATCCGCGATTATCATTATGGGCTCTCCATTGAATTAAGTACGAACATGTCTGATTTTGATTTGTGATGTATTATTTAATATGCTTTAACTGTTTTATTTCCATTTGCAACTGATACTATGGGACTACAACCCTCTGCCTTGGCTCCATCCACTTCTACCTCGGTTTCAGAGTCTCCTGCTTCGGCGGTGGTTGTTCCAACCAACCCCGCTGTCAAACCGAGTCAGCCACCTGCCAAGCGTCCCAATCCTCCAAAGAGGCGACATCGTCCAAATTTTCAAAATTTCATAGGGGGAGAAAAGGGGAAAAATGCAAGACCTCTAACGCGGCTCAGCTGGAGGCAACCCGAACTGATCCAAGTAACCCGACCTCTTCTGCGGCTCCGAGGGATATGTCTTCCGATCCTCCTCTTCTAGTCCATATTCCTACTCCTACCACAGCTCTGAGGTCGTCACCGGGATGCCTTTGGGAGAAAGGAGTTAATGAGGACGTGGTCCGCGGTTTCAAAGCTCCGGGGCGCTTCTCAGATTAGAGCCCTCTTTCCCACGATGACCTTAAGGAGCTCGACGTTATCCAAGAAAATGCCTTTAAGTGTGCTGCCTTAGTGCAAAGTTTGGCCACTTTGAAGACTAGGCATGGCAAACACTTGGATAAGCTCCATGTATCACGGGAGGAGACTCAAAAAACCCATCAAGAGCTCCTTGCATCGCAGGATACCACTACCTCCCTCCGTCAAGAACTCCGAACTGCGTTGGATACTGCTGAAGGTACCCAGAAAAAGAATGCACTCCTGACTGGGCACTTCAATGAACTAAAAACTCTCTTGGAGAAAGCCCAACGAGAACGAGATGAGGCTGAATCCAAGTTATATAAGGCTGAGGCGGACGCGGATGAGATGAGGAAGGCATTGGCTATGACCGCAAAGGAATCCTTCAATAACACATTGGACCAAATACGTTGTCTAAACCCGGGACTTGAACTGAATACCACAGGCATGCACTTTAAAGCCTATGTGGATGATGACAAACTGGTCCCTCCTTCTCCTTGTGAAGATTCGGTAATCCCATTGGATGAGGATTTATCGTAGGGAGAAAAGGCGAATTCAACTATTCAAGTTCAAGCCCCGGCAACATAAGTGTGTGAAGGGCTGGGATGCCGGTTTGAATATTGTAATTTTTCTTTGTTGTCTTTCAAAACATTATAATGTTGCACCCGACTTTACTCGTGATCTATACAATATAGTTTATAATTCCAGTATTTTATAATTCAAATACGCGTGAACCCGTACCAATCCAGATTCTTATCATCATTTTTGGCCAAAAATACTAACATTCTTTGCATGCTAAATAAATATTCATTTGGTTTCAACGACCAAGTATTTTATAATACAGATTATTCTTCTCTATAACTCGTTCCGGATTGTCTTACCCAGAATTAATCTTAACAATGATGACCATGCTACATGTGGACATTAATTGTCGTCATTAACAGTCCTATACTTCAACCTAATCAGGGCTAGAATAGCACGTCGTTCATTGCCAAGATAATATTAACTATGATGCATCTTGCATAGATTTTGTATCAATTTGTACATAACTCCACATATAATTTCATACTCTCATAAAAGATAAGGATACTTCATTTATTGATAAATTTGACAAAACGATTCATGGTTGAATTACAAACAACTCGTGATCTCAATGAGAAAGAACAATATGAATTCTGGGTTTACAACCTACTGTACCACGGTTCATACTCTCACTAAAAGAGAAACATGAGTTATAAACTACATTATTGACAAAAACAAATCCTTATTGTCATGTTATGACTTATTGCTTCCTCCAATCGAACATTGAACCCAGATTTAACTATAATATATCTTTAGTTTATCCACGTTCCACGTTCGTTTTATTGGTTTTTCATTGAGGGTTTTCCAACATATACGCTCCCTATCCGAGTTTCTGTGAAACTCGGTACGTTCCTTCCCAATTAGCTGCTAACTTCCCTTCTCGAGCATTCTTGTTTACAATGTCCGCCCTTCGAAGTACTAAATCGCCATTCTCAAAACACCTCAGCTTTACCTTTTTGTTGTACTTTTTAGCTAACATTTTTTTCATTAATAGATCCCGGCAATGTGCATTAATTTGAACTTCATCCGTCAAACTCGATTCAACGGCCAGAGCCTCGCTATTCTTTTCTTCTCCCTCTTGAAGAACTTGCTTTCTTCTCCAAGATGATTGGCCAATTTCCACTGGTATCATTGCTTCGCAACCATAAGTCATTCTAAATGGGGTTTATTTAGTGGTTGTTTGAGTCGTAGTCCTATGTCCCCACAGAACATAATACAATTGCTCGACTCAATTAGAGCCGACTTCAAGCATTGGCTTTTTCAACCCATCTACAATCACCTTATTCCCTACTTCTACTTGCCCGTTGGATTGCGGGTGTTCGACCGAAGAAAAATGATGCTTTACCTGGAACCCGACCATCATCTCTTGAAATCGTCTATCGGTGAATTGCGTTCCATTATCCGTTACCACTTTGCCTGGGATTCCGAACCTGGAAATAATGTTTCGCTCGAAGAATCGCTGCACTCGGGCCGATGTGATGGTGGCAAGAGGTTCCGCTTCGATCCATTTTGTAAAATAATCCACCGCCACGATCAGCCACTTGAGTTGACCGTCCACCGCTTTAAACGGTCCTAATAAATCCATTCCCCACTTGAAGTAGGGCCATGGAGCTGAGATGAATTGTAACTCGGCGGGGGGAGACCATATCAATTTGGCATGTTTCTGGCAACTTTCACATTTATTGACGTGCCTCGCAGAATCCGCTTCCATTGTCAACCAATAGTATCAAGCTTGAAGGGCCTTTCTTGCTAAAGCCTTTGCTCCCATGTGTTGGCCATTGATTCCTTCATGTATCTCAGATAACACATAATCAACCATATCCGGATTCAGGAAAACTAGCATCGGGGTGTGCAGTCCTTTATGGTACAATTCATCTTCTATAATTGTGTACATGGCTGCATCACGCACCAATTTCTTGGCCTCCACAACATCATCCGGCAACAAACCCTTGTCTAAGTAATCAATCACAGGCCTCCTCCAATCTTCAACTGCCGAGATCATCATTACACAAGTTGGTCTAGAAAGTTCTTGTTGAATAATGGTCTGATGATTACCCGGGCTCTTGGTACTTGCCAATTTTGATAGGATATCGGCCCTTGCGTTTTTTTCTCTAGGAATGTGACTCACCAACACTTCATCAAACTCAACAATAATTTCCTTTACCTTGGTCAAATATTTGGCCAATAAAGGCCCCTTCACTTGATATTGGCCCTCAATCTGCGCTGTGACAAGCTGAGAATCGGTGAACACCTTTATTTTCTTCGCTCCCTGCTCCTTCGCCTGCAATAACCCAGCTATCAGTGCTTCATACTCTGCCTGGTTATTTGATGTTGGGAAATTCAACTGAAGAGACTGTTCGATGGCCACCCCTTCCGGATTTTCAATTATGATTCTGGCTCTGCTTCCTTTCATGTTAGACGATCCGTCAACATATAGCTTCCACGTGTTTTCTAAACTACTGTCCATCGGGATTAATTCCATAATGAAATTCGCTAAAGCTTGAGATTTAATAGCATGCCAGGATTCATATTTCAAGTCAAACTAGGACAGTTGTATTGCCCAATTAATCATCCTACCAGCCAAATCCGGTTTGTGCAATACATGCCGAATTGGCCGATTGTTTCTAACAATTATTGTATGGCTTTGAAAATAAGGGAGAAGCCTTTTTGCGGTCATCAACAAGGCAAAAGCCACCTTCTCTAACCTTTGATATCATAGCTCAGAATCTCGAAGTGCCCGGCTTACAAAATAAACAGGTTTCTGTGTTCTGTGGACCTCTCACACCAATATGCACTAACCGCTTCATTTCCCACCGATAAATATAATATTAATATTTCTCCAGGCTCCGATTTTGATAATACTGGTGGGAAAGCCAGACATCTCTTTATCTCTGCGAATGCCCTTTTGCATTCCAGATTCCATCCTACAACAACTTCTTTTTTTAATAACATAAAGAATGGAAGTGCCTTCTCTAAAGATTTGGGGAGGAAACGTGTTAAAGTCGCCAGTCTCCCCGTCAACTGTTGAATCTCCTTTTTGATTGTTGGGAACTGCATGTCCAACATGGCTTTGCATTTATTCGGGTTTGCTTCTATTCCTCTATGGGTCAACATAAACCCAAGGAATTTTTCGGCTTAAACGCCAAATTCACATTTGAGCGGATTTAAGCGAATTTTATATTCTCTTAATCTGCTAAATGTTTCCTCCAAATCTTGTACATGATCATTCGTAATGGCCGTCTTCACAATCATATTCCGGCCGAGTTGTTGCTCAAACACTTTGTTCATCATTCTTTGGTATGTGGCCCCCACATTTTTCAACCTGAAAGGCATCACATTATAACAATAATTTGCCTTCTCGCCTATAAAGGCCATTTTCGCCTGATCTTTCTGGTACATGGCAATCTGATTATACCCCGAATAAGCGTCCATAAACGAAAGTAAACGGAACCCGAACGAGTTATCGACGAGTTGGTCAATGTTTGGCATCGGATAAGCATCTTTCAGGCATACCTTGTTTAAGTCGGTATAATCTGTACACACCCTCCATTTGCCGTTGGATTTCCAAACCATTACTACATTAGACAACCACGTAGTATATTGAATTTCTCGTATAAACCCGGCTTCCAACAATTCTTTGATATGTGTGGCCAATGCTTGCGCTCTCTCAGGACCTAGCTTTCATTTTTTCTGTTGGACTGGTTTTGATCCGGGATACATTGATAATTTATGACGACAAAATGTCGGATCTATTCCCGGTATTTCTGACGCTTTCCAGAAAAAAATATCCTGGTTCTTCCTGAGGCACTCCACGAGTTTAACTTTGATGTTGGCTTTCGACCATTTTCCCGACCTTAGTAATCTGCCATGATTGGTTTCCTATTTGCAATTCTTCCAAGTCTTCAGCCGGTTTTGGTCTCCATTCTTTAGTATCTTCCCTCATGTCGAGCTCTACCATATTTATTGGCTTTCCCGATTGTCGTTCCGTCATTTCCCGGCTCATCTGATCCCCTTGACGTATTCGGGGCGGTGATGATGGACCGCCTTCACTCTCCTTCACTGTATTGTAATAACATTGCCGGGATTCTTTTTGGTCCCTGCAGATTGTCACCACCTGATCCTTGTTCCCTATGAATTTCAATTTCTGATGTTTGGTAGACACCAACATATCCCACTTATGGATAGTTGGTCTTCCCAAGATAATGTTATACGGGGAAGGAAAATTGGCCACCACAAATTTAACTCTCTCCAACTTGAATGCATCTTTGGTTCCCAACGTCATCCGCAAATCAATTGAACCTTTAAGACAGGTATTTCTTCCATTGAAACCTATCAACATTGTCTTGCATGGCTTCAAATCTTCCTCGTCCAAATTCATCTTTTTAAACGCACTCCATTGAATAATGTCTGCAGAACTGCCATTATCTACAAACATTCTTTTAACCTTGCAATTGGCTAGTGTTCCAGTAATTACTAGGCCATCCTCGTGACATGGGAATCTTTCATATCCTCCTCCGTAAAATACAGTAGTGGAGGCTCTGGTTTGCCGGTTTTCCCTTTAAACTTGGGCTGCTCTCTGACCGAAAGAACTTCTTTTAAATACTTTCTTCTTTGATTAGCAGTGTCTCCTCCTCCTCCTAAGGCCCCAGAGATGACACTACATTCGAATTCTGGTTCCGGAAATTCATCATCATCATTGTACCTTTTCTTCTTGTCTTCTTTTTCTTTTCCGGTCTGGGCTTCTTCACTTCTACGCTTATTTTTACAGCCTTGGGTCTTTATTACATACTGCCTCAACCTTCTTTCTCTGATGAATTTTTCAATAGCATCTCAAAGATCCCAGCACTGATCAGTGGTGTGTCTTGATCCATTATGAAACTCACAAAACTGGGATTTATCTACCCCGGCCTTATTATACAGTGGGCGAGATCGTTCCGCCTTCTTCATGTCTGAGTAGCTCTGGATAAGGTAGTGACGAAGATACAGGATATTATTGGTTCATCATTTCCTCGGACACACATCTGCATGTCAAATTCATCTATGTGTGCTTGGGGGCCCTGGCTCCCGTCATATTTTGACAAAAATGAACCGTCAAATCATCCGAATAGCATGCATTAACTATCTCATCAATGAAAGGACTATTGTTGTGTTGCCCTCTACTGTATTTCCTCCGATACACTCCTCCTTCTATCCTCGTCCGAGGTGTAACCTCAATAGCGGGATTCTGGTCTTCCATCCGGGGTTGGCAAAATGGCTGCTCAATCCCAGGATTGGCTGGTTGGTTTGAAACTACCAGTTGTACATTCCCCACGTTCTCCTTGTCATGGCGTACCGGGTTATCATTTTGAACATTCATTCGAGATGAGCCCCCTCTTTCAAATCGATTACCCTGTCCTTCTGAATTGACCGGGTAAGTTGTGGGAACAACCGAGACCTAATTGGCCAGATGACCTGTCCCATTTCTAGCCGCATGACTGCTTTGTTGTCCGTGATTCTCATTACGGACCAGGGTCGTCATATTTCTAAGGTCTTGTTCCATGCATTATATGTATTGTTCTTCCTCACGTTTCCATTCCGCATTACGTTCCTCAATCTGCAGCGTAATATTCCTAATGTCCTCCTGCCTTTGAAGGGCGTATCTTCTCTCCATACTCTCTATTCGAGTTAAAATCGAATTTAGAGTGTTAGTCATGATTCGTTCAGCCGACTCCGGTTCATGGGTGGCCATAGCCACTGGATGAAGAATCGGTTCATGGGTGGCTCCGGACCGACATGCAGGGGCTGCTATTGATGAGGTGCCTGCTGTTTAGGACCATTGTGTGGAGGATGATAATCCTGCCATGGATGATGGAGGTGATCAAGTTGAATCCTTTCCAGATGGTCTGAAGGACTGTTCAGTGTTAACAGAGTACGTTGAACATGTGGCTCTTCGAGGGTGGGAAGGACAGGTAGTTATATTTGTTATTTACAAACAAAGTGAAGTTATTTTTTAGTGGCACTGACTGTGATTGATATAATATGTTTGCAGGAATGCGCTGAGTTAAAATTGGCCTCCCACGGAAGAAAACTTCACAAATTTGGGCGACCTGCACCAGAGATTGAAGGATTGGTTGTTGGTACGGGCTTGGCCCCTTTGATTTGTTGCTCTGTCGACACCGGAGACAGGTGATTGCTTTCGGCTTTCGTGGAGAGATGGCACTCAGAGACAAGCAGCTTTCATTTACCCGTGGGGGAGTTGACTATCACTTTGGATGATGTAGCGGCCCTGTTGCATGTACCCATAGTAGGAGATTTCTTATCGATCGACATGATTGATGTTGGGCAGGCCATAAATATCCTTGTTGAACTACTTGAAGTATCTGCAGATGAAGCTGGAGCGAAGACTGACCAATGCCATGGGGCATATGTGCATTTGTCTTGGCTGCGAGACTTATATGCTATGAAGGTTGAGTCAATGAAGTGGATTCCAACGGCCAGAGCGTTCTTGCTTCATTTGGTTGGGTGCACTCTCTTTGCCAACAAGAGTGCCACACATATCAGTGTGGTATTCTTGGAGGCATTTCGCGATCTGGACCGTTCAGGAAGATATGCTTGGGGTGCGGCTGCTCTGGTTCATATGTATGCTAATCTTAACTATGCATGCCAGCATCACGGCAAACATCTTGCCGGTTATGTCACGCTGTTGCAGGTAATTCCTTTCACTGTTGACATGCTTATCCCAAATCTTATATTTGTTATGAATTTGATACTCACGCATTGTCGTTCTATATTTTATATTGCAGTGTTGAATTTATGAGCATTTCCCAACAATTGGAAATGTCTCTGCAGCTCATTTCTAACAGGAGAGGCAACCACGAGCTTGTCGCTGGAAGGTTGAGAAGGCATTACTATCGTAGGAGACTGGATACGTTGGTCATAGACGATGTTTGTTGGGCTCCATATGCCAATCACCGTGCGCATAGAGAGTTCGACATAATATCGTTATTCTCTGGGTATATTCAATGTGGACCGGTAGTGGTCAGACTTTTACCAGAGAGGGTGGCTAGACAGTTTGGATTTGTTCAGGTAATTCCACAAATCCAACTGATTGGATCGCCATCGACCGACGGGGTCGATGAACTATGGATGCAGTTTGGCGATCATCTAGCCTCGACCACAAAGGAGGCTACCTATCCCAGTCAGGCGGTCCTTGGGTATCTTGATTGGTTTTATCATGTGTTTCATCCTTTTATGACACCTTTACAAATAGGTGATCCTGTTAGGCACCCTCCGACTCAACGTGAATTTGTTCCAGATCCTCCACATCCACATATTGATGACGCATGACCAATTCCACCTTCATCTGAGGAGCCGATACATGTTGTGGTATGAAATTGTCTTGACTGTTTTTTTGAATTGCATATATTTTATGTTATTAACCAAAATGCATAGTAAATAATGGTTTTTTTATTGTGTCAGGCTACGTGCCAAAGGTTGGCAGAAGGATTACAAGAAATTTTGGACATGCACATGGTTACTGCTGGGACCGATGCCTACATCGTAGTAGAATGCCTACTGCGTATAGCACGTTCTATGACTAACGAAGGATGTGTGTATGTGCGGCACCGATAGACGAGACAGAGGCAGGAGAGACATGATAGTGGAGAAGGCGACTTGTGATTTTACTTAGCATATTTTGACTTTATAACTTTTATGTATTGACATTGAGTTTTCTCAAGACATTTTGTATGAGACAACATTACTGGATTAATTAAACCTAACATTTCTTATGTTTTTCATATATGATTGCGCACAAAAAACAAGTGTTACATACGGTTTCACTGTCGTCATAGTTTCGAATACACTTAACCCAACAAAAGGTTACAAAATGCAAGCCACAACATAACAAATGGGAATACATAATGTTAACCAATAATCCTTTCATGCCGATTAAAAAATCATGCCAAGTCATCAGATAAATGGACATGGGTTGTACGCAATTTCTTTAAATTTGTATATGATTGCATTCGACCCATATATGGAACCATCCATTCTTTTGCAACACTGTAGCAGTGTCTTGGCCATAACAAAGCAGTTGGCGGCATAGGACACCCATCTCTCAATACAACCTGAAATAATTACCAAAATATCGTAAACATTACTGGATTATTTCCATATGCTAGCAAACAAATAAATTGTTGAATCATGTACCTCCTCAAAATGGTTACCGTAGACATGACCAATACATAAAATGCAATGCACACCGGTATCTCTAGGCAGTTGGCTTCTCAAAGGAAAAAACATCATGCTTTGTTGCAGTGACAGAGAAACGAGAACGATGTTATACCTTATTGCAATTACGTATCCCAAATCGGTAATATCCATCCACTTATCAATGGTTACCTGTACGTAATAAAGAACACATGCAAGTATAAGTAAATTAAAAAACCCTTAAAACTACTGACATAACAAAGTAGTTTACCTTTGACAATCCATCAACAAGTAGGGACCGTTTTAAGTGCTCAAATCTATCAAAGCCACCAAACAAAGCTATGTATTCGGCTGACCATTGTGAAAGTTTTTTCAGCAAATGATTGTGTACCAAAGACCAAGAATATTCACCATATCCTAGCAAGGCAGCAATTACACGAAAGTCACAATTACCATCAGCCTTAACATCAATAATGTTTAGAATGAAATCCTGCATAGATGTATGGAATTGATCCAACATAGGCATGTTCCTCTTGGTTCCAGTGTGATGGTGCGATGATGAAGCTGGCTGTTTTGGTGTGGAACAGCTATTTTGCTGAGAATGTAATTCGTCGATATACTCCCAGTAAGATGGCTCCCGCTTGGTTGATCTTGCATGTTGCGATACTTGCTTCTTTTGAGCACCTTTTGTTTTAACCTTTTCAGGAGGCGAACACATTGAATTTATGTTAGGAAATGTAAGTTCTTTCAGTTTGGTCTTTAAAGTCACTTTGCCACACAAGTCAAGCTTTTTCAAAACGCAAATATATGGCTTCCATCTCATTACTTATGTCGACCTCGCACTCACCAACACCTTGATCTTCAAAACTTAACCTCTGCCAAAAAACATGAACTGTCTCAAGCAGTATGCTCCCATTGACATACTTTGCTAGCTCACATGCACAAGGTAGCCCATGCGTACTTCTCATTACACGTCCACAATGAGTTTTGTTTTTACCCGCATAATGGACTCGCTCATACTCCACAACTATTTGGTTTAACGCATACCTTGAGACCATCCCAATAAGTCTTTTGTACAACGTTACTTTAAACACATGACCGACCACATGCGTGCTTCTCTCCAAAGATGCCTTTATCTTACTATGTTGCAAGGTCAACATGTTGTGCATTGCTTCCCATCACTACAAAGATCTCCATGGCTATTTTGCAATAGTCTCTTTAAGGTCCAATGGGCAGACTCTACCCTGCAATTTATGATTCAAGTAAGCAACAATCCCCAAATTTAGGTTATTCAGTTAACAATTTAAAAAAATTAAGAGATTTTCAAACCTGTTAGTTGTCGTATTACCCAAATGCATGACTTGTTTTGTCCATGCTGTTACAAATTTTTCTTTGTGTGGATTCAACCATGTGTCTTTGACGTAATCAACAAACGTTTGCCATGGCGAACACGCAACTTGAAACTTCGTAGCACAATCATCATACTGATTCTCCTTATCACAATCCACAACACTTCCCCAGGCTTCCATGACATAGTCCCATGCGTTACTCTGTCGAACATATGTTTTACATTTTGCCTTCACATTCTTATCAATGTGGAACTGACACAGTAAATTGGTTGTCTCAGGGAATACAGTTTTCACTGCATTCATCAATGTTGCATCTCTATCAGTGACAATGACATTTGGGAAAAATTGGCTCTTCAAAAAAATTCCTCTAAATCATTCTAGGGCCCAAACAACATGGTTAATACGTTCGGCTTCTAAATAAGCAAATGCAGCTGAGAATGTCATCCTAGTAGGAGTCACACCAACAATGTCAAGTAACGGAAGTCTGTACCTGTTTGTTTTGTATGTGCTATGTATCAGAAAAACAACATGATATGCATTGCTCAACTTCACTGCATCCGGATGTGTCCAAAATAGGTCTCGTATGACATTTTCATCCTTCACTCTATGCCAATGAATATACATATCGCGTTCAAGAAGTTTCATTAAATGTTGCAATTCAGATTTACCTTCTCTGATATGCGTACGGTATATATATCTTGCATTGACTACTTGTCTCACAGATGTACAATTACTGGGATTGTGTTCCTTCAAAGTTAGAAGAATATTTTTTGGTTTCACCATCGACCTAGTCATATCAGCATCAATAATCTTCTCCTCCTCTGTTAGTCGACCAGCATGTGGGTGTCCACATAATGAATTTGCCAAAGCATGATTATGAGTGCCACATAATAATTTCACCATCCACCCTTCACCTCCCGGAACTGGTTTGCCTCACAGCTTAAACAGACAATTACATTTTCTAGTGCTAGTGACAGTAGGTACCATAGCTTTATTGAATGCTCTATACTTTCCACTCCTTTCACAACCGATTAAAACAAATGATGTCCTTCCCTTTTTTCCATTTGACATGTCCAACCTCATTATGACAGCTACAAAACGATTGTCATATGCAACAGTTCGAGTCCATTTTAATACATCCTCACTGGAAGGAAACACCTACAAAAACCAATAATAAATGTTTAACTTCCATAAATTATGCATTTAACAACTTTAACCAAAGGAAAATTAATATAAATACCTCAAAAGTCATAAAGGCTGCAAAACAATCAACTGAACATTTATTATTTTCAAACGCACTAGGTTCATCTCCGATATCTTCATTCATATTTATTTCTTCAGACAAAATACTGTCATACATCCACTAATCGTTGTCCATCTTAACAAATGATAATAAATTTAAATAAGTGACAAATTAAACACATTATAATAATATTTAACCACATTACAGTCATATTATAAACAAATCCTATATATTACAAATTAAAACAATAAAATAAAATGTTCAATACAAAATTTAAAATACCCAAAAAATATTTTTCAATATACAACTAATTTCAATTTTAACCTACTTAGTGTTTTACTAAACAAAAACTTTTTTTAAACATTTCATCATTTTAATTAAGTTTTTTTTTATGCAAATCAACAAAAAAAATTTTATAGGAAAACAAACTATCCAACTAATGCATTCATAAATTACAACTAATATATATTTTCACCACCTTATTTTCTTAATAATTAAATTCATTTTTTAATAATTATTTATTATTTTTTAAATATTAATTATGTCATACGGATTATGTAATCCGTATGATTCATACTGATTATATAATTCGTATGAAATATGAGGATTGCATAATCGGTATAACCCATACGGATTGGTTAATCCGTATGCTTCTTACGGATTACTGAATCCGTAATAAACATACGGATTAACCAATCCGTATGGGTTATATGGATTACGCAATCCGTATATTTCATACGGATTATATGAAATATACGGATTGCATAATCCGTATAATCTATACAGATTACCTAATCCGTAAATGATACAAAACTTACCTCAGCCCCCGACCACCACAGCAGCACCACCAGAACGCGCTCTGACGAACCCAACAACGATAACAGCTTCCACGACAGCCAAAACTACCCACTCAAACAACAAAAGCACCAACGTAGACAACACCACCAAAAATCCTTCTTCAAACACCAAAAAAAGCTAACGTCTTATGCACCCTTATGCACCGTTGCCTTGCTTCCAACTGTTTATAACAACTGTTTATAACAATGAATATACATATCTTTCCAACGTGATATGTGAATAAATTAATATTTTAAATTAATTAAAAAGATTTTAAATTTCAAAAGATCCCTTTCATTAATTTAGACAATACCATTAATTTTTGTTAGATTATTAATAAATATATCTTTAATTATCTACATGTCATGATAGTTAGTTGGAATCACAAATAACGTAGTCCTGTATCATTTCTATTAGCATAGGGTGTAACGACAATAATGCACCATTTGCAGAGATGTGATCAGTTACGAAAATGTTAATGTCGATTGAGAGTTATTGAGGTTGAAGGAGAGGACGACACATCAATAGAACATGTGATGTGGTGAAAAGTATAACATTAATCTGTAAATGTATTATTTCACAACTCAGAATCTATATATTATAATTAAATTCTACAGTCGTCGTTATTTCTTCCACACATATAGTAGTAGTTGTTGAGAACGGAGGTAGGAGCCTTTTGTTATCCGCAACATTTCTATTTTTATTTTATAATTTTATCATCTTGCCTCCATTGATGAGTTAGACATTTCATTATGAGAAAATGCTTCAAAATTTCTTGGAGAAGAATTTCTCATGGATGAATGATCTGGTCCTGCGTAGAAACCAGGTTGACTTGGCTCGGGCAATAACTTTTCACCCTTCAACATTAAAACTACTGATGACATGTTTGGTCTATCCTTTGGTCTTTGTTGTACGCATAACAAACCAATATGAATATGCCTTAATATTTCAAAATGATTAGCTGAATTTCCCACTAAGTCATCCGTAAGTTCCATTGGCCTATTTTCAATCCATAATCTCCATGCCTGAAAATTAATGACATGAAAGCCATAAATTATCGAGTTCATTTTCCAGATTAAGAACTACTAAACAATGTTCATCATTTATTGGGACAAGTCTTACTATTATAAAACAGATTGATATTTTTAGACCTACATGCCCAAGAAGATTTAGGTGATAGTGTGGGTCACAAAATCCAGTAATCTTCCTCCCACTTATTATCTCCAGAACAATCACACCGAAGCTATAGATATCAGATTTCATTGAAAAAGATCCATGTACAGCATATTCTGGAGACATATAACCGCTACATAGAATGAAAAACAAGTGTCCATGATAAGAAGTTAAAAGCAACTGTGGAAAGTGAAAGAGAAAAGAAGTATAGAAAAACTTACTATGTCCCCATTATTCTTTTGCTTCATCTTGATGAAGCCCAAATATCCTGGCCATACCAAAATCTGATATTTTTGGGTTCATATTATTATCAAGAAGAACATTACTGGTTTTGAGATCCCTATGGATGATCTTTAGTCTAGAGTCTCGATGAAGATAGAGAAGTCCTCGAGCAATTCCATCAATAATTTCAAATCTGTTAGCCCATCCTAATAATGTACGTCTTGTTGAATCTTACAAAATACACTTCTAAGTTAGCATGACAATTATTTTAGAGAAATAAAAATAATAAAAAAGATTAGATTGTGACAAAGAACCAACCAAAAATAAAATAGTCCAAGCTTCTATTGGACATGAATTCATAAATCAGCAACTTCTCATCTTTCTTAATAGAGTAACCAAGAAGCATTACAAGATTACGGTGTTGAAGTTTTGCTATCAACATAACTTCATTTTTTAACTCATCCAAACCTTGTTCAGAAGTTTTAGAGAGCCTCTTAACTGCAATCTCTTTCCCATCTGGCAATATGCCCTGAGAATAATTTTGAATGCAAACATTAAAATTGTTTTGCTGAAAATGGGTACTTGGGTTAAATTCAATTTTCTTACCTTGTAGACTGCTCCAAAGCCACCTTGTCCCAATTTGTTACCTTGCGAAAAGTGATTTGTAGCATTGGAGATGGATGAAAAATCAAACGTTGGTAAATCAATGCCATCCCTCTCACTCTTGCCTTTCCAAAAATTTATTGCTGCAACAAACAAAATCATTAGCAGATCTTATGCAAACAAAAATTATAAATAGAAGATTTTTTTTTTTTGTCTTTTGTAACAAGAATAAGAGTTTTTTGTCTTTTGTTTTAAGGTACTCAAACTAAGAATAGAAAAGAAAAAATTAAAAAGCTAGAACTAAGGACGAAAAAAAAGTAATAAGGACTAAAAATAAAAATTTCAAAAAACTTTAAGGAATAAAAGGATAATAATCCCTTTATAATATAATACAGGGAAATAGAAAGGAAAACAAAAGTCAATCATAATAAAAGAAATAATTTCCTAAATAAAACTCTTGATTTAAGAGATTACATGTTGTTGACTATCTTAATTGTTATATTTAGAGTAAATGTTTATTTATTTAAAGATTAACAAAGTTATATATAGAAAAACCCAATCGTGTGTTTAGTAAAACTGTGGTAAACATTTACCAGCATTGTTCCTCCAGCTTCTGCAGAAAAAATAAGAACTTACTAACAGAACCCCAATAATTGCAGCACTGGTGGAAGCAACAACCGATGACTTCTTCTTCTGGTGCCTATTTGCAGGTTCTTGATCGTAGGATATTAAAAAAAGGTCTAAAGTTAGACGGATCTTAGACGACTTTGCAAAGTTGTAATTGAAATGAGAAGATCTAAGTTTGATGGATCTTACCAGACTCTGAAGCAGCCATCCTTATATATAGATCTTGCCCAGCAGTAACAAACTGTCTCAAGTCAATGAGATCTCCAAACCACATGACACAGCCACTACCAGCACCTCTTATGTCTGAATTAGTATAAGCCATACAAGAATAATTATTCAAGCACTTCACTCTGCATTCCTCTAGATCAATACTCTCATCCACCCAAGTATGTGTTGTATCTGGAACTTTCAGGCCTTCAAACTTCACAAACCCATCGGAGAGTTTGTCTATGCAGCTTAATGGTTTGTTGCGCACACATCCTCGGGTCCAATCCGCCGAGATCCATTCTTGTGGTGACTTTGGACTGAAACCTTTTAAACATTGACAGAATTGTGATTGAGTACTTACACAATTCCCGTAGGGTCCACAGAGGCCATATGTGTCACAGAACTCTTTCGGTAGTGATTCATATACTCTCCAATTATTTTCATTCTCCAACCATACATAGCGATAAATTGTACTTGTTGTTTGGTTAACTACAGATACGACGTTGACAACATTATTTGCGAGGCTATAGGTGTAGTAAACCTCATCCGTATTGGGGACAAAATTAAAGCTATAAACAGTGTTATTCTGTAGATCTGGTATTCCACTAAAATATAGGCCATTCCAGGGTCCACACCGGAATAATTTTTTTGTTCCCATCATAGTATAAATCTCAGGATAATTATGGAGTTTTAAAACCAAATAAACGTCACCTGGAGATGGATCATCTGGACTTTTCCACGATGTTAGTCTCCATTCCCGACCAGTTAGGAGGCTCCATCCAAACTTCATCTCTGGCAAGAGTTTATCAGATGGATAGTCAAAGCTTTGCCACAAATACGCTTCTGGGTCTGTTTCTTCCTCATTTCTTATCACAAGATTGCCACTGTCCAAGAGCTCCGCCACCGGATTCTGTGTTTGTTTGTGAGAGTTGTTAGTGTACCAAACAAGAGACCCATTTTGGGAGAGAACAAGATTGCCTGTGCTGTTGAGTATTAAGATGCCTGAGGAATCATTGATGGGGTTAGCCCTATTAGCAACCCAAACAACTGTCTGAATTGGGATATTCTTGTACCAAATACCGAGGTAACGTTTGTGGGAACTACCTGGGCTGAAAAACCCAAGTTCAAACTTTCCACCTTTTGATACCAAGGTCTGCCCATCCCTCATAGACTGGAGCACGTTGATAGAATCATTTGCTACCAAAATTTGGAGAGAGGGAACAAGTATGCATGCAAATAAAATCATGAAAGAAAGCATGTCCATTGAGTCACAACTTTTGTGGGTAATCCATTATTTGCTTAATGATCATGATATGGGTTAATGAATTCGTATCATAAACACGAAAATGGGAAAATCAGTTTAAGCTGAGTCTGAGAGGTCCTGACGTATGCTGTGTTTCTTCTTTCTAACTACACTTCCGTGTCAACCACGTTTATATATTAAAAGTATTTTGAATTTCTAATAAATATGTGAATTTTTTATTTATTTTAATTTTTTTCTTTGTATAGAATTTTTAATAAAATAATTTTTTTGTCCTTAACACATTTTTTAATGCTTGATAAATTATTAAATTTTGTGTTTGTTCTCTAATAATTATTATTTATTTGTTATTAGTTTTTTCAAAGGTATTAATAAAAAAATTATCAATGAATAAATACAAAATTATCAAATTTATCATGGACTAAAAAATGTGTCAAGAACCAAAAGCATAATTTTTGTTTTATCATATAGCAAAATCAAAGAAAAAATTTATTAGGAAGAAATACAAAATTTTTGGATATTTATTAGATATAACAAACATATTTTAGTCTACATTAAATATTGGATAAATAGTAAAATTTATTCTCCAAAATGTGATGTGATGATAAATTAATTCAAATGAAAAATAAAAAATATAAATTTAATCCTTAAACTTTTTCAAATTTTAAATTTTAATCTCGAAGCAAAAATTTGACCAGTAAAGATGCCGGAAACTTTTTTCTGTTAAAGTTTTAGACTTTTAGTCCTTGCCATCTACTTTCACCATTAAATGATGACATGAGACTAATTTTATTAATATTTTATTACATTTTCCGACAATGTTTTGCCAACTATTTCTAATAGGTATAAAATATTTCTAGCGGTTTCTAACTAACAACAATTTTCTTTTAAATTATCGATTAAATTCATCCCAAATCTTCCATTATTTAGGTTCTACAACTCAAAATAAAAAATCCACCAATATTATTTAGAATCCAAAAAACATAATAAATTGAGAAAATATCATCATCAAGAATTTTTCGTATAAAAATTTTAAAAAAAGTTAACTCTTTCTTTTATTCATAACCCAAAATATTTGATAATTTATGTGTAGCTTAAATATGTTTGTGGTTTATGAGAAATGATTGATTTTTATTTTAGGTTTTTAATAAAAAATTGTTATATTTAATTAATCTTTGATATATCAAAATTTTTCTTTTAAATATCTATCATCAGTTAATTCATAATATTATGAACACCTTATAAAACAGATATTCTCAAACATATATAAGCCTTTAACTTTTGTTCTAATCAAATGACTGAAATTGCCAACTTTCTTAAACTTTCAATGTTTGCATTTAAAGAAGGTAGGATTATTAGTATATACCGTATTTGAAGCTGGTTGTATCACAAGGTGCAAAAGCATTTACCGAGCGTTTGCTATTTTATAGTACTTAAAAAGTTAAATCTCTCAGAACCCTAATAACTTTCAGCATGAATCTGCCGCATCAGCACAACCCTTCGGCGCCGCTGTGCAACTAACCCAGTGGCCTATGAGCAATCTGAAGAGTTGGGAAGGTCCAAATTGGAGCTGGAAACTGACTTCAAATCTGACAGGGAAACCCAGATCTACATCACTGCTGACCCCCCTGTGCACCACCATCACACACACTACTCCTCAAGCAACTCCTTCTTCATCACGTTGCGGATCATAATAGTCAACTACTTAACCAGCAATTTACCAGAATCATCATTCTCAATGACCACACTCTCCAAGACGAAAACAGAGAGGTTCATCTCTATGTTTGAGATTTGGAATTTGTGTATCCGGGTGCATATTTTAAAGTCTCCAAGCAAAGCTCAAAAGTTGTTCACCATTTGAGATTAGGGATTTGTGGGGTGCGGGGGGAAGTGCTTATTTCCTTTATAGGTTACAGCCTCACTTTCTGGATTTTGCCAGGATCGTCAATGTCACAGTTACATCATCGACTATTGGTTACATTTTTGCTTTATAGTAAGAATTAAAATATAAAAAAAATACATTATTGTTTTATAGTAAGAATTAAAATAAATAAATAAAATTACATGAACTAAAATTAAAAACAAAAATCTTTATAAGATTCATTAAATGTTTAGAGGTTAGGTATGTATATTAATTTTTTTTAATGAGTGTCTTATTGTCAATTTGTCCTTTATGTTTCAATTAACTCCATCAAATGTCAAATTGTAAATTTTTCATTTAAGTTTCCAATTAAATTTACGAGGCATGTTTAACAATTCTGTTATACATGTTTCCCATCTCTAACTTCTCTTTCATACATGAAATAAAAATATAAAAAATCTATTTCATACATGTAATATACATTACGCCTAATAGTGGATCTAGGAAAATTTATTTATGTCCGCATATTTAGTGGCGGAGTTTGGGGATAGCGCCCCCGAAATTTTTTTTGTCAAGAAATTTTATATCAGCGCTTTATGTAAAGAAAAAAAAATTGTAAAGAAAATTTAAATTGACACTTTATGTAAAAAAAAAAAATTTTTAAAAATTTAAATCAACACTTTATATAAAGAAAATTTTAATCAACGCTTAATCTATAATATTTTTATTTTCATGGAATTAGAGTACGAAGAGAGTCAGATCCAACCTTAATTCATCATGTTATCATGCATACGTTTTATATATTTTCCATTTCAAATCTATCACAAAAATTTAATTACTTAAATTAAGAAACAATTATGCAAAAAGAAGTGATAAATTGGAGTTAAATATTATTAAAAGAACAAAATACATGTATATTTTAAGAAAAAACATTGCGTTCAATGAGTTGCAAAAGAAATAACAAGGGAATGATGAGGGCCCTAAAGCTTGAAGCTGGAAGCCCAGAAGGAATTGTTGCGTGTTGGACGCGTATTGTATATGACACTTTAGTATGTTAATTTCAAAATTTTTATGTTCGTACTTGAGAACATTTACTTTACACGTGGATCCGCTACTGATTACACCTGTCAACAAATTGTTTTTTTTTTACTGTTTAACATCTCTTTCATGAATGTAATATCAACTACACCTGTCAACAATTTATTTGACTCCGGAATTTTTTATACTATATACCGAATATTGGATTTGGAAGTCATAGTCGACGTGACACGCATCGAAATAATGAATGGCATCGTCAAGATACCTCATTGATATAATTATTTGAGTAGTTTTCTTATAAATCTCCTACTATTTTTTAAAGAAAACAATAAATAAAAAATAACATATTGAATATCTTAAAATCGAGCATATATTAATAGTTATTATATACAGAAAAGGTGAAGCTTAGTAGTACATATATAGGATGGTGAAGATTTAGAATAATTTAATTATTTTTTTATTTTCTCAATCTGTATATTCATTTTTTTAAGGGACATTCTATATATCCTTCAACACAGTGCATCTCAACAAAACACATTTATTTCTCGAATATTCATGCCTCGACTTTATTTTTACGCACACGTTAGGCATCTCTAACATCTCTTTCAAACATGTAATATCAAGTACTCGTGTCAACTATTTATTTGGCTCCAGTTTTTATGCTTTAGACCAAGTATTGGAAGTCTTAGTTGACGAGGCTCAGATTGAATTAATTAATGGCATCTCAAGATACCACTTTGATATAATATATATCGAGTAATTTTTTTATAACTTCTCTACTATTTTATAAAGAAAAGATTAAATAAAAATAACATTTTAAATCTTAAAATTGAAAATATATTAATATATAGGTTTAAATGTGTTTTTTTACCTAAAATATTCCAAATTTGCTTTTAGTTTATAATAAAAAATTCGTTAACTTTTCATCCCTAAAAAATCCCTAAAACTTTTATTCCATCTTATCAAGTGTTTTAATTTTTTTTTGTCATTTTCAACTATTAAATGATGGTGTGATATTATTTTATTTTATTATAATTTTTTGCAATTAAAAATCGTCACAAATTACTTTCTTTGATAACATTTTTATTTTTATTTTTTCTTTATTTTCTTCTACTTAAACCATTGTTCTTCCCGACATAACCTTGTCCCTTTCTCTCTAAGACTAAAATCACTCAACACCAAAAACAACAACCAAACTCCACCGCAATTCCTTTTGTTCGAAGCATCGTGGTCTCGCCCTCCTCCTTCGAAGTCTGCTACTTGCTCTCGGCCTCTAATGCGACATCATGCAAGTTCAAAGTTGTCAGTGACCTTTCTAGCACCCCACTTGCCCTTGCTGGCATCTTGCAAGGTCTTCTCTGACATAATCCACTATTGTCGTGGCCAGATCTACAACCTCCATAGCGGGATCTGTGGTCTTCGCATTCAGATCTGCAGCTTTACTAGCCACATCTATGTCGCCTGCTATGAAGAATCTCCCCACAATCATCATCGATGACGAGTTGCTGAACTTAGAGCTGAACTAGTGCGCAATATGCCAGGACTTGAACTAATTAACTACTTTTAACTCACATGAGATGTCGGGAATTGGTTTTGGTGATGGGATAATTAGTGTGGTCATGCAGGATAATTGTTAATTAGATAAGGTTGTTGTTGGTGAATCAATTAATTTAAATGAGTTTGATTTAAAGGTGTGATGGTGTTGGTGATATTTGGTGCAGTGATGGAGGATAATTAGATAGGGTTGTTGTTGGGGTTGAATTTTAGTGATGGGATTATTGGTGTAGTGATGATTTTTTGTTGGTGCATGAGACATTCTTACGCGAGAAGCATTTTCAGTAGCCACAAATTATTAAATCTTCACAACACTTTATCCAACCAATTTGTGACGGTTTTTAACTGTTAGAAATCGTAATAAAATTCAAATAATATTAAAAATAACAGCACATCATCATTTAATGGTTAGAATGGACAAAAATGAGTAAAACACCGGATGAAATAAAAGTTTAAGGACAATGATCAGCCGCCAAAAAGTTCAAAGACAAAAACCATAAATTTCAAAAAGTTAATGAATGAAAAACATAGTTTACTCAAACGAAAACAAAAAAGTATAAATTGTGGTGGTGTTCTTTCATCCTTGTTTCTACAGAAAAAAGTTGAGACTTTTACTCACTCCAACGCACAAGAAAACATAAACATACATGTGAATATTCTATCTTACGGGGAACATTATCATTCAAATCTAGGTTTAAAGTTCATCTCGCCATAGCCATCATCATCATCATTATCCTTGCAATATGGATCCACACTATCGGTTGATCAATTAGTGATCACAAATCAACCATTGGGAAGCGATTAAGAGTAAGTATATTTGTGATCCTAAACCATGGTACATTGTTACCAATACCAACACGTTACACATCAGTCACCAATTTCCATATCCATATCAGTAGTATAATCTCATTATGCATAACCAACTAGGTGAAACCTCGCAAGTGATATACCCTCCACTCCAGCACAAATAGACCAATATTTATCGAGGTGTACGAGTTGTCACTGATCATCTTGGCACATGGGTTGTAAGCCCACCTCTAGGAATTAACATACAAACGTCATTCACCCCGGTTCTTATGCCCATGCAGAAGACCACACCCTAAGCCATCTACTGCGTACCACTCTACAGCTTCCCGCACCACATCCAATCACACCCTCTGTCCAACATAGTTAATCCAAGCCCTTAAGGATCTAAGGTAGTCACTTTTGGATTAATTATGAAAAGTCTATCTATCACAAGGGTCGTTCTCAGCTTATATATGTGTGTTTGCATATACTTTGAATTATAATACCAATCATGAATAGAATATGGTTCAAGAAGTAACAATTTGCACAAAAATCATGGTACACATGTAGTTATTTCAAAGCATGAGTATATGCATACTTAGTTACTTATTTATTTGCAAGTGGTGTGTATAGAGAGAGAGGACATATCATATGAAAGTGTAACTCTTTAAAATTTTACACTCAATTTATTGGTTTTTGTGTAAATTATTTATGAAATAATTCAATTTGATTGCGTTTGTGTGTGAATTTATTTATATGGCAAAATTAATAAGTAGATATGATAATAAAAAATTAAATTAATTACTCAATAGATATATTGCTTTTTTTTTATTTTTTGATGAAATAATTGATTAAAATTTATAAATAATGGAAATTTAATAGGAATAAATTTTAGTAAAGCTAAAAATGAATAAATTGAGCATTGTGTGTATGATAGAACATTAAAAGCAATTATAAGACTCATTGGATTGTGTTGGTTCTAATCACCAATAGAAACAGAAACCACCAAGGAATCACAACTACACCAAAACTAATAAACTCCATACATGCAACAAGAAAGAAAAGGAAAAATCCAAAAGCAATAACGTAAAACAAGAACACATTGCAATTACATGGTTTTGCCAATATGGCCTACATCCACGGGAAAGAGCAGTTTCACTATGAAACAGAATCAACAAGATACAACAAAGAACACCCTTGGTTCTGTCCTTTTGAATTCAAGAACTTTCAGCAAGAACCCCAAGCCTCACACTCTATTATTTTATCTTCCCCTACGTATCCAATGTTTCCTCTCACAACAATCTAAGTACCTATCACATTGATTACAATGAGTTCTACTTAAACAAAGGTCCCATGACCTCTATTTATAGGCCCAAGTCACTAAGACTCAACAACATAATCTACATTGGATTTCTAGTACTATTGTATAACATAGCAAAAGCGTGGAAGACTTCATCCTCGTATTAGTATTAAAGGCAGATTTGATGAGTAGTAAATATGATGACTTTAGTTGGATCTCAGTGTTATGTTTGTTTTTGTTGTCTGTAAGAGTGGTAGATGTGTCTTGGCCAGCCAGGGAATGTATTATAATTTCCTCCCTATGTTGATGTACTACTTATGGGTCATTTCATGCTAGTACGTATGCCATGTTTTGAGATACATTGAGTTGTTTGGTACAATACTTATGTTTTCTGTTGATTGTGTTATGCAAGTTATTTAGTATATGTTCTCTTATTCTAAGTCTTTAACTTGTTACTTTTTTGTTGTTGACGACTAGTTTTGAAATCACAAAAAAATTTACATGTATTTTCATAAATAATTTATTAAGAGTTTTAATTAGATTAAAATAAATTTATTTATTTCGTTGAAAAGTATCATGTAGCGAAAGTGGGTCATTATAGTGTGTTGGGTTGTTTGTGCCATTTTTAGTTGGATGTTGTTTGTGGGGAATGGGGATTTAAGTTTTAAGTCCTAGTAGGAACAAATGGTCTCTAAGCATAGTGCAATTACAAAAACATTAATTTTGTTAATTAAGATGTTCATTACAAAAAGTAATGAATTACTATTTAAAAAGAGTGTGAACTTATTAATTTATGGTTTTGGAATAATTGATTATCTCACTATTAGAAAAGGTGCATTTTACGACAGCCATTTAAAGTCGGTTGTCATGGAACTGATGTAGTTTGGAGGGCATTGGCAATTTTGTAATTAAATGAACATTTCGAAGACTGTTCTTAGCATAACCCGTTTTTGTATGGGCAAAACTATGACGGTTATCATTTAACCGTCTTCTTTTCGGTGACCCTCTTCGAAATTTTGAAAAAGAACGTCGACATTTTGCTTTTGTCTCCTGTTTACAAACTCATTTTTGGTGCCCTAGCTACACTCTCCTCCAAATTAAACTCCAACGGTGCTCTCCCTCTCCGCCAAGCACAGTCGATCTCTCACCCCCTGACTGTCGTGGCCTCTGTCTTTGTGTTGAAGTGAGCCTCCTCCGGTGTCGTGGCCTCCGTCTCAGCCTCATTGGTCGGCTCATCTGCGCCTCTCATGTGTCGTTTCGACCTGGTGTGGCGTCGTCGTCAAATCCGAAGTTGAGGTATGCTCGTTGTTCATGGTCCCCATGTTGCATTCATTTTTTAAGTTGTTGTGTATGAGAAATGATGCACCAAATCATTGCCATGGCACGTGTTGTTGTTGTTCTTGCTTCTTTTTATTTCATCTCTTCTATGTTTTTCTTGATTACTTGCACGCACCACACAAAATAAAATAATGTCTGCTTTGCTCTTTGCCTCGTGTTGTATCTCGATGACTTTTTGGGGCAGCCCTTTCTTTCGTTGTGGGTTTTGACCATGAAATCTTTGTTAGTATATGGTAAAAGAGTATATTGTTGTTTAAGTTGTTTTAAACAATACTCATTAATTTCAAGTATGCTATGATATGATTGTTGTGGTTTTTAAGAATATATGTAAATAGGGATGTAATGTTTTAGTTTGTGTCCGAGAAAGTATTTACTTGAAGAGATTTTGTATGTAATGAGGAGTTGAATTTTAAATATCATTTTAGATTTTGTATCTAATTAGGAGTTGAATTCTCTTAAATAAGATTTTGACATAACAGACTAAGGCTTGCTATGGAGCAATTTGGTAAGTCCTTGTCAATATGTAGTTTCATTCCTAACCCAATACAACATTCCTTGATTTTTATTTTCTGAGGGCACTTAAGTAGAGGTGATTAGGCAATGTTTCCCCAACAACACTTCCCTTTAGATTTTTTTTTTTGTTTCTGTGATATTCATAGTCCCTTTAGATGTATTATTTCTTCAACAGGACAATGTTTTAATAGGTTGAACAATTTTTTTACCCCTTTTTTGTGGCAGAGTACATGTGTGATTTGTGTATATTTCCTCTTTTGTTGGTACTGGGAATTGACTGAATTGATGTTGTTTTCTCAAAGAATGAAGCGGTTCATGTGTTGTAATTTTAGCTAGTATGCCTGGGTATTTTATCTTTTTTGTGGATGTTCTCTTATGATGAATTCTTGTCCATAATTCAAAGACTTCGCTTGATAGTCTTTATAGGACCTACATGTGGTTAATTATAAGTTGAGAAAGGGAATGAGAGTGGGAGTCATCCCCACATTCCTTAATTTACGTTATTAGATGCAAGGTGATAGTCATTCTTTTATAGTCTTCCTCCATTTATTACCTTTGTCTTTTGCATCAAGTCAATGTTGTTTGCCTTTTCAATCTTATAAACTTTTTCCCACTTAATTATCAGTTTCCACACACCCCCATCTCTTTGTCTCTCTCACTTTGCGTCTCTCTTGCAGTTAGGGTTTCCTCTTAAAGGGTGTTATTCCTGTGACAAATCTGCGCCTAATATCTCTCATTGGCTAAGGCTGTTTTGTCTTGTGAGGGTAAAAGAGCAGCTTCCTAAAGGCCCTCCCAACAAGGGAAAAAGAGGTACTTCCCTTTTAGTTAATCTGATCAAAGAAACCTATACATCACAAACAGGTAAAATCATGTTTATATTGTAGCTTTCCCTCTTTGCATCCTCTCTGTATGCATGTATAGTTCTTTTCTCTGTTTGATGTTCTTTTAAGTAAAGTAGTACCGGTTGATAGCTAGACAAAATGGATCCCTTTTGAGAAGTCACTCTTTAGGGCTTTTATCCATTTTGTATATGCTTTTTTGATGCAGTCATGAATACAATCATGCCTAGTTGCTGTAGACAGTTAATTAATGGGTTACACAATAACACACCTTCAAAATATCATTCACTATCCTAACTTTAAGCTCCAAAGAGGAGTGGAGACGTTGTAAGTTTAAATCTCTCACTAATAAAAACTAATAATTAACATTTAATGATTAAAAAAACTCTAATCACTGAATTTGGAGCTTTATCAAGCCGTGACTCACATTAGTACTAATATTCTTTGTAACAGTTTTGAAGGCCAAATAAAACCTTTAACAGAAAGAAGCAACTAAATTATGTAAACTAGCTGCATTGAGAAGAGCAAAGAACATTGTCCAAGTTCCACAGTCCATCCCACAAAATTTATTCGTTTAAGGACCCAGGTGCAGAGACATTATTGTCATTGACATTGAACATAGAGTAGAAGTAGTCCTGCTGTTCTGAAGTGTTAGGATACATGGTGGCCATTTCTGCTACCTCTTGAGATGTAGAAGGCACTTTATGGTCATTTTCCTCAAGCAAGTTTATGATCCCTTTCATGTCCAAGTTGAATTGGAATTGTTATTTTTGTTGCTGCTGCTGAACCTGCTGCTGTTGAAATTGTTGCCTTCTTGAGGAACAGATTATCGCCTTCTCAGCAGCATCAAAGGGGGTTTTAGTCTTTTTCTTGAACTGAGTCCTCTAATAATTCTTGTTCTCATTATCAGTTCTTCCTGGCAAGCTTCTTGCAATTGTTGACCACCTGAAATGTTTAATTTTGATTTAGCTTTCAAGCTTTATTATTAAAACATGGAAGTTTCAAACAGATTTGGAATTCAATTTTTTTTACCTGTTTCCCTACCTAGCATCAAGCTCTTCAATTATGCTTTCTTGTTGTGGTGTTATGTGACCCTTCTTGAGGTCTGGCCTCAGGTAATTCACCCATCTCAATCTGCAGCTCTCTCCATTTCTTTTCAGTCTTGTTAAGAGAATATAATACATGATCAAAAAAATGCTCTAAAAATGATCAATAATAGAGTATGAAGAATGATACTCAAGATTCAAGAGTCAAGAGTTAAGAAAAATAAATAAAGTGGTCTAAAAAAGGCCAAACGAAAAAATTATGGTACAAGGGTACTGGTAGTCAATTTACTAAGTAGAAGTTGGAAGCAATTTTAATTGTTGTGTCTCACTTCACTCAATTGTATTGTGAAAGTCAATTGATATTGGACTTAGGTGTAAACTATGTTGAGGAATTAATTAAGAAGAAAAATCAATCATATTTAGGTAGGGACCTGCAAGCCTATCAACAGAGGACCATCTGCCTTCACCATGGAACTTGACATACTGAATGAGCAATCTGTCCTCCTCAGAAGTCCAAGGTCCCTTCCTCCATCCTTCCTCTTCTAGTATCACACCCCACCCCATGTTTCCTGCCATAGCTTCCCAATACATACAAAAAGTTTCTAGGTTTGGCTCTTAATTATGTAAACTTTGTCTTTGAAATTCTATGGTACTGATTTGTCTTCAATGTTTGCTGCATATTTATACCTGCAGTTGTGAGTCAAATTGTTCCTATCAGTCAACCAATCTTTTTTCTTAATTTCTTATAAGCCACGTCCGTGTGAACTAATCCTTAAATTTAAATCAGTTTTGCAAAGTCTCTTGTACGTATGTTTGTGTTGGAGAAGGTTTTGCTTAAGAGATTTTTGGAAGGAAGGATCATCAAGGGTTGAAGGGTCTATAAGATCAGACTAATTAAAGTTATCCCAAATTAAAAATGTAAAAGCTGGTTGTTATTATTATTTTATTATAATAATAGTAGTATTATTATTATGCTTCACTTATTCAATAATAATTATGGATTCATATAGCCTCCATTTTTGTAAGATTAATTTTGTCAGTATCACTTCGATCAAACAAATATCACAAACAAACGACACTAGACAACAAAAACACGAAAAATAAAATTAGGAGAGTGAAACCATGAAAGAGGTGTAACTGAAATGAAATAGTATCAGATTCAATTTTCTTATTTTCTTTTTTATTTTGACCATTCATTTTTGTAATTATTTTGAAAGTAAAAAAATGCTTACTAGAGAACAACACATAGACTTTTTGGTCAGTTTTCTACTCCAATAAAATTAGAACTTGGGATCCATCCATTTGTAGAATTCATGTGTCTTCATGGTGTTGATCTATAATTACTTGATGAGATTTTAGAATTCATGCCAACCAGGTTGGCCTTCAAAAGGAGACTTTATAATACAAATGGTACGCAATCTATAAATATTGTTTTCAACTATAGAATTACCTTACTAGGCTAAACATATACATATTTTTAAATTTCTTAAGGCACTTAGCTATTTTAAAAAAACAAATTCCACCCTTCATATAGCTGTTTAGCATAAGTAACCTCAAATTCTAATTGGCCTTCGATGAAAAACTCATACCCTTTTAATGGTGGTGTCTTGGTGGTTTACTATTATGTCACTCAACAAAAAATCAACTTGTTTTGATGTACATGTGAAGCATATAGGTGTGCCTGGGTATTATTATTAAATTTTGCATTATTGTATGATTTATTGTCTACTTCAATGACGACACCAATGGACAATTTGAAATACCTAAAGTATATAATTGACAATTTCCTACTTATCCTTGTTTGTTGTTTCAGGTCTTCCTTATTCACTCAATTAGCATGTTCAAAATTCTTTCCTATTCTGTTTCTCCAAGAATAACTAAGTCATTAACACCGTCGACATCACAGCATTCTGTTATTCTGAATTTTGACCCACCAGCAGGTATGTACCATGTGTGTCATTGTTTTGTGGAGTATACATCTTTGTTGATATGTCAATTACCTTTTCTCATAACATGAAGTGCATAGTTGGTCAACCTTAGTTCCCCATTTAAGGTTCAATTCGATGATTACTACGGATAGTTTGTATTAATCGTTCAATTGAATCTTAAATTGTCCATTTGGACAATTTGGGAAGTTATTTATTTTATACATCATTCGTACATATAGGTTAACTATGAGTTGTTTAATTTAATGAGGTTTCGGTTTGCTGCATCTTCCTTTGTTCTCTGAGTGCATACATGAAGGTGGTGACAACAAGTCACTGCTCTCATGTTGTGTACTTGGAGACCAATGGGAAATGCTGCCGAAATTTCATTAAATTAAACCAATCATACTTAACTTGTATGTATGAATCATGTATAAAACCTAACTTCCTGAATGGGGTAGGGCCACACCTTTTATTAGTTTGGGTCTTTCATTTACATGCATTGAAGATTTACACAATGGTAATGATAGGTAAGTGAAACCATGGATTGTAGTTGGATGAAATCACTGCCCATTAGTGACCACTATTGCAATGGTGTTGAACAATTCCTACAATTTACAACACAGAATGCACCTAGTCTGCATGGAAATTATATTTGTCCATGTGTTAAATGTTTGAATGGAAGACGACAATCAATTGATGAAATTAGAACACATCTAATCTGTGACAGCATCCTTCCGAGTTACACAAAATGGATATGGCATGGTGAATTGCCAAACTTCCCAACGGTGGAGAACACTGTTGCGGTTCATGAAGATGCAACAGATCGTCTAGAAGACATGATACGTGATCTTGGAGAAGAGAATTTTCAACAAGCACTTGCACCTGTGTATGACAGATTACAAAGTGATTCAAAGATCCCTTTGTATGAACATTGCACAACCTTTACACGATTGTCTGCGGTCTTAGCTTTGGTTAACTTGAAGGCAAGATTTGGATGGAGTGACAAAAGCTTCACGGAATTGCTATGTTTGTTAAAGAAAATGCTTCCAAAAGATAATACTTTGCCAAAAAATCATTATGAGGCAAAGAAGATTTATGTCCCGTGGGAATGGAGTACCAAAAAATACATGCATGCCCAAATGATTGTGTGTTGTACATAAATGAATTTGCTGATTTGAAGAATTGCCCCACATGTGGGGTATCGTGATACAAAGTCAATGGTGATTAATCCAGTGATGATTCCTGTAGAAATAATACTCATCCAGCAAAAGTTTGTTGGTATCTTCCAATAATTCCAAGGTTTAAGCGGTTGTTTGCTAACGCAGATGATGCAAAAAATCTTACTTGGCATAGAGATGGAAGGAACATTGATGGACTTCTCCGACATTCAGCCGATTCTCCACAATGGGCAACAATTGATCGTTTGTATCCTACTTTTGGGGACGAGGCAAGGAACCTAAGGCTTGGTCTAGCTTCAGACGGAATGAATTCTTTTGGTAACCTTAGCACTAACCACAGTTGTTGGCCTGTGTTGTTGATGATCTACAATCTCCCTCCTTGGTTGTGCATAAAGCGGAAATACATTATGTTGCGTATGATGATATCGGGTCCAAGACAGCTGGGAAATGATATTGATGTGTATCTTGCGCCATTGATTGAAGACTTAACAAAATTGTGGGTAGACGGGGTTGATGTTTTTGATGGAAATCTACAGGAGACCTTTGTGTTGCGTGCCATGGTTTTTTGTACCATTAATGAATTTCCAGCATACGGCAATTTGAGTGTATATAGTGTCAAAGGGCACCATGCATGCCCTGTTTGTGAGAAAGAGACATCTTTCATCCAACTTAAACATGGAAAGAAGACTGTATATACACGACATAGAAGATTTCTAAACCTTTATCACCCATATCGCCGTTTGAAAAAAGCTTTTTATGGAAGTCAGGAGAAACAATCTGCGCCAAAGCCTTTAAGTGGGCATGAAGTTCACGATCGTGTTCGGGACATCCTCACTATCTTTGGCAAGACCCAGAAGAAAGATGCTAATGACAAAAACATTTGGAAGAAAAGGTCAATCTTTTTTTATCTTCCATACTGGTCTGATCTTGATGTAAGGCATTGTATAGACGTAATGCATGTTGAAAAAAAATGTCTGTGATAGTTTAATTGGCACCCTCCTTAACATAAAAGGGAAAACCAAGGATAATTTGAAAAGTCGGCAAGATTTGGTGGAGATGGGTATATGCAACCAATTACATCCCATTTGTAAAGGTCGTCAAACCTATTTGCCCTCAGCATGTCACACATTGTCCACAAAAGAGAAAAAATCTTTTTGTCAATGTTTGCGGGGTATAAAGGTCCCACAAGATACTCTTCAAATATCAAGAGCCTTGTTTCCGTCAATGATCTCAAATTGGTGGGGTTGAAATCTCATGATTGTCATGTGCTAATGCAACAAATATTTCATGTAGCTATTCGGGGTATTTTGCCTGACAAACTTAGGGTGGCCATAACTCGATTGTGTTTTTTGTTTAATGTCGTGTGTAGGAAAGTAATTGACCCAACACAATTGGATAATTTGGAGAATGAGGCAGCTATTATCCTTTGTCAATTGGAAGTGTTTTTTCCTCCATCATTTTTTGACATAATGGTCCACTTGATTGTTCATCTTGTTAGAGAGATCAGATTATGTGGTCCTGTGTTTTTACGCTGGATGTATCCAATTGAGCAGTACATGAAGGTCTTAAAAGGTTATACCAAGAATCAATATCGACCTGAAGCATCCATTGTGGAAAGATACGTTGCGGAAGAATGCATTGAATTTTGTTCGGATTACATTGTTACAGGTAAACCTGTTGGGATTCCAGCAAGTTGTCATAACCAGTCACGTGGAGGAAAGGGTACACAAGGGTTTAATGTTGTAACCAAGACTAGAGACGAGGTTTCAGTTGCTCATATGTATGTCTTGAATAACACGCCTGAGGTTCTCCCTTACATAGAAACTCACAAACAAATTTGTGGCCCAAACTCACCCAAAAATTAACATGATGAAGGTTTTGCAAGTACATAACAAAACTTTCATCAGCTGGTTTAAGGCAAAAATCTTCAGTGATGACAATGCTTCCTCAACGTTACGACTATTTGCTGTTGGTCCGAATTTGAATGTACTCACTTGGAAGGGGTTTGATATCAATAACTACTCCTTCTACACTAAGTCGCAAGATGATAAGAGTATTGTTCAAAATAGTGGGGTTAGTGTTGACGCTGATTCAGAACACTTTTGTGGTGCATCTGATAACAACCCAACTCGTGCATCCATGCCATACTTTGGCGTAATTGAAGACATATGGGAACTTGATTACAGTGCATTCTGAGTTCCTGTTTTCAAGTGTAAGTGGGTAAATGTAAAAACTGGTGTTCATCAAGATCGTTTGGGTTTTACATTGGTAGAACTTGATAAGGTCGGCTACAAGGACTAACCTTTCATCATGGCAGAGCAAGCAAAACAGGTGTTTTACATCCAAGATCCGTGTGACTCAAGATATTTAGTGGTTCTACAGGGAAGAACATCAACTATAAATCATAATTTAGGTGGTGATGTAGCCCTTGATATTTCTGAATTGCTTGCTTTCTCGAATAGAATGCCGTCTATAGTTGAAGACAATGATGTTGATGATGAACATGCCAACCGAAATGACCATGAAGAAGGTTTATGGGAGCACAGGAATATATATAACAGAATGCACCAAAGTAAAGTATTTATTTCATAGAACTTTTCAAATAATTAGTTTTTGCATTAGCATGTATTTATTTTTGTGTGAAAAACCTATACAAAATACATTGCTAATATACTTGTTATTTTTTGTTTTTAACACTGATGGAATCAGCCCCACCGTCCCCTCCACATTCAGAAGATAATCCTTGTGACACACCAACGAGCAAAAAAGCTAGACAACCCACCCGGCTAAGAAGCATTGTCGTTAGAAACAATGATCAGCATAGGCCATTAGTTAATGTAAATCCTGGAAGTGGGAAGGCATCTGGGCCACACAAGGAAAAATTCCACAGCTATCTAGGGGTTGTTGTAAGAGAAAAAATACCTATTATCCATTCTACTTGGAACGACATTCCAGAATCATTGAAGAACGTAATATGGGATGACATTATGGTAAAAAATGATACTTGAAATGTTTCGAATATTTACCATTAAGTGAACAACATGTATTTCTTTAACCGTTGCAGTTTTTGTTCAATTGCAGGGAAAATTTGTCATCCCAGAAGCAGATAAAGCCAAGAAGAAGGTCATGTCATCGGTTAGCGCTAGATGGAGACAATTCAAGTCTTTCTTAACCACTAAGTACATATATGTTGACACAGATAGCGAAACGGAATAGCAACCTTCATTGAAATATGGTATAGATGCACAAACTTGGGAGGCATTTGTTACGAGTCGAAAAACACCAGCTTGGCAGGTAGTATCTGAATTTATTGATTGTTGAACTCAATAATGTAACCTTTAAAGGATATTGGAGTCAATAACGTAATTTTGTTTACATGTGTTCATAGTGGATAAGGAAAAAGGCACAAGAAATCCAAAAACAAAATGAGTTCCCCCATGTCTTGTCTCGTGGTGGTTATGAGAAGAAGCTGATGGAGGAAAAAAATCAAGAAACGCCAACATGATGCAAGGTATACTGAGAATTCATCAATGGTCCATGACCCTCCTCTCCAATACCCAGACATGTCAAGTGGATGATAGCTCGCACAAAGAAATATGGCCGCATGACATCTGACACGCAAAAGAAATTTCGGATAAAATTGTGAGCTCAAACAACCTAAGTTTGTTTTTATTGATCATGCAATCAAACTGTCTTTAATTGGTATTTTTTTAACGCTATGGTTGCAGGACTCGTTAGAAGAACAGACGACACAAGGCATATTTCATCCGCATGGTCAAGAAGACATATTAAATGCTGCCATTGGCCGACCGGAACACCCTGGTAGGGTTCGTGTAGCCAGGACAGGTGTGACCATCAGCCAATACTTTGGACGCGTATCATGTGCCTCAAGTTGTTCATCTGCATCCATCAACCCCGAACAGTTGGCTTGTATCATAAAAAATGTAAAGGAAGAATGCAGGAGAGAAGTTGAAGAGGAATATAACAAAAGTCTCGATAGGTTGAATCAACAATGGGAGGACAAGGTGAATGAAAAAGTGAAGGCAGCAGTAAAGGTTGAGTTAAGTCAGCTGACAACCCAACATTCATCGCCGGTTGAGGCAAATATACAAGAATTAGCTGCTCATGTTAGCACAAAGGGAAGTTGTGCTGAAATCGTAGCCAATGCATCTGGTGAAGATAATTCTACTGATGCGGTGCAAAGTATGGGGTTGTACATTCATTGGCATGGGTCTACAAAGCTTGTTGCGGTGGGTAAAGTTCACGACGTTCCCGACACAATTCACAATGTCGCTTACGCTGATGATATCACTAGAGTAACTGTCGAAACAGTTTATGACAGTAACGCGGAAGTTCCATTTCCGACATCAGAGATTAGGTATGTGAAAGATACCCTGCAGACGTTTGTGCCATGGCCCAAAATATTGATCAAATTACTATCTAAAAAGGTATACATTTGTGTTTTACAATAACTACATTGTTGTGTCATTGTATTTATTTGTCATCCAATACATGTGTTCATAATATGTTTGATTTGTATTACTAGGCTTCATTGACTTATTCAAAAAACATAGTTGCAGTCATACAGCGGTCCACTAAGGTGTGTGAAGTGGGCCCGTTGGATGAATTGATGAAGAACGTGTACGCTGTTTACCAAAAGCCTGTGCAGTTGTCTTGGATTGGACTAAAGTTTAGGATTGCAAATGTAGAAACATCCTTCTTTATAACATATTCGGATATTAATGAAATTATAGCAGGTGACAAATATTTGAACATTTCTATACTACAGCTGTGGATTATGTGAGTATAGGGGCGTTAAGTGTATCTTGTACTCATTAAATTAATCAAAACTGATGAGAAATATATACCACAAACATTTTCAATTTTATCTCAATGGTTAATAATAGGTATCTGGATCAGTCGAGTACATCACTGGGGTATGGTTCTGTTTATGGGTTCTTTGAGCCGCAAATGATACATAATGCAAAGGATAGACGTGTTGATTGTCAACAATACATTCAAACATGGGTCAAGGAATCACAAAGAGATGTGTACCTAGGAGCTTACTTGAATCAATAAGTATGTTGCATATGGTCTTGGGAAATTTAGTATATGTGTATATTTCATTGCTTATTTCGGACAAAATGCAGGGCCCATTGGCAGTTTTTTGTGCTATGTTCGTCAAACCATACAATTGTTTGGTTTTGTTCTTTGCGTAAGAAGCCAGACATTCACATAAAAGTTGTACTTAACAAGTAAGTTCTATCTGATTCTCATATTTAAACATTTTCACGCAAATTAATCCCTGTAAGCTTAATGTCATGCGTTACCCTACATGTATGTCGGCTTTGGTAAATTAGTGCACTTAAGACATTGAATACCAGCGTTGATAGTAAATGTAATGTAGCTACACCAAACTGGATTGAACTCAAGGTTAGTCATTTATTTGGCATGAATCAGTTTCAATGTGTATATATTATGGTAGCAAAAATTGTGCAACTTAAACATCTTTCTGTGTAAATATAGACCAGTGTTCAAAAAGGAGGCTTTGAATGTGGGTATTACATAATGAATTGGATGTGGAACATAGTCAGTGAGGGTTTGAAGAATGAATGGACCAAGGTATATTAACTTGAATCTGTATGGAATTTAGTTTCTTTTGAAACTGTTTTAGTAAGTGTTTAACTCATAATTGACTGGTTTGTATACGTACTTATTCTTGCAGTGGTTTAGTGATGGAACAACCTTAGACGTGGAGGACATAACAAGAATAAGGAAGAAATGGGCAGCATGTTTGTTAGAGTTTCAAAAACAATAATTGTAGGCAGATTGTCCTTTTTTGGGATTTGGAATGACACTATTTGTATATAATTGGCTAGTTTTGTCTTTAGGTATTGCAGGATATAAAAACATATTTCGGAATGTATTGATGTTTATTATGTTTCCAGCAACTTGTTTCATAAAAATATCTAATAGTAAGGGAAGAAGCATGCCGCACTGGTATTGTTTTTGGTAGTTTCGCTGGATGTTATGATGGTCTTAGATGCTTGTTGCAAAAATTGAGAAAGAAAGAGACACCGACATTTTTGGTAAGTTGCAGCTCAAACTGTTTTCTTCCTTTATTCTTGTAGCAATGATAGTTTACTATCTTTTATAAAGCTCAAACTGTTTTCTTTCTTTATTCTTGTAGCTGCACCATTTGTGGGGTTAATTGAGCCATTTTTGGAGGTTGCAATAAGATATTTCCCTTATAGTGCTAAACCCCTTGAAGGACTTAAAATTGTTGATGTAGGTTGTGGAGGTGGAATTCTTTCTGAGGTATATCTTTTCTTCTTATAAATCCATTACTGCCATTGATTCTCATCACAACATGGTCCAGTCTACCTAGGAACCCACATAGCTTATTTAAAGTTTTTTTTTTTTAAGATCAAAACCTGATTGCAATGAACGTAACAATGTAAGAAAGTTGAGGTTGAAAGAGAAGTTGCATTGCAGGAGTCATTGAAAGAGAAATATAGAAATGTTTGCTGATGTTATGTGAGGGTGAATGTTGTTTGATATGAAAGCCATGTGAGAGAGTGCTTGTTTGTTTTTACTTAACGTTTTCATCTCTGCTATGAACCAGTTTGTTTTTCAAGAGAAAGGAACATATCTAGTTTCCAGTGTCCCGCTGTTAGCCACAGCTCATATCATATGACATGTTTTTCTTTGTAAGCTTTGTCAGTTATTATATGAATGTATAGCCTTTGAGGACTGGTTTCCTATGGTGTGTAATTTTTTTCTTTCTTTTTACATAGTGATATAATTCTGGAACTAAAAGGTGCTTTGGTTTTTTGTCTTGTGTCTGGTGTTTGTTTGTTTTGTTTCTATGTCTTGTCATATGTTCTAAGAAGGCAATGGGAAATGCTACTAGCCCCACTGTGCTGACAATGGGTGTGAGCCGACATCTGTAGCTTTTATGTCGACGGAGGAATCAATGCACCTGTTTTTGATGGGTCTTGTTCGTCTTCAACTGGAAACTATTACCTACTTTGGTAGACACAAATATTATCTCTAAAGCTTGTTTACAATGCTCATTTAATCTTATTGATACAATATACGCAACAAGGTTTAATTATGCTTAAGCTCGTGCCTTTTGGAGCAAAAGGATCATTTGATTCTTATGTACTAGGATTGCAAAAAGTGAAAGTAGTGAGTTTGTTCTGAGATGCAATTTTCCTTTGTTTGCAGGTCAGATCACTGGGGCAAATCCCACAATTCCTGGAATGTTTCCAAATATGTTTCCGTTGGCTACAAGTCAAGTATTTTTTGTTTCTTTTTTCCCAACTATGGTTATTTAGTGTCAAGTTCTTATTAATCTCACTTTATTCTTGTTTCTTTCTTTTTTAAGATGCAGCAATTTAGTGCTCTCCCTGTCATGCCAATGCAGGCTATGACTCAACAGGTAAAAATGCTTTTCAGTGAGATGGGATTTAGTGATTTACCTTCTTTCCCTTTTAGCATGACTTTCCCTGATTATGGCCTGTCTTTGATGTACTAAATTTACAGGCTACACGACATGCTAGGCGGGTGTATGTTGAAGGCCTCCCTCCTACAGCTAATGAGCAGGTAATATAGAATATTGGAATTTCTAATTGGGGATAGCGAAGTTGGATTGGCTATCTGCTAAATATTTTTTTTGCCAATTAATTTTAGTCATTTGACCAAAGCTTGTTAACGTATCTTACCACACTCTTGACATACTCTTTACTTCTGATTCTTGTAATATTTTTGAGTTGAGGAAATGATGCTAATGTGTCTCAGTCCCACTATATGTATGCATTTTCTATTTTAATGCAAATTTTGTCTTCCAAGTCTTTCCAACATTTAAAAATTAGGAATCAATATTGACTCAGATTTCAAACTTAACATTCCATTTTTCAGATATTGATCCTTCTTGAGAGAGCATTGTTTATGACAATTTACCTTTTTTTAATCTTTTTCTTTTCTTGTTATACTGCAGTCAGTTGTAACTTTCTTCAGTCAAGTTATGGCTAAGATTGGGGGAAACACTACTGGCCCAGGTACATAATAAACTTCAACCAAATTGTGTGCCAGTTTGCTGACATTGTAATGTGCCTAATTGATTTAATTTGTGTGCAGGTGATGCTGTGGTCAATGTTTACATTAATCATGACAAGAAGTTTGCCTTTGTGGAGATGAGGTCTATTGAGGAAGCTAGTAATGCGATGGCTTTGGATGGGATTATTTTCGAGGTATTTTTTTGACTGTAATCCAAAGCTTGGGTTCCTTTTTTCATTTTTTTATTGCATGTACTGCTCTAAATGGAATAAAGATGGGAGATAAGACTCTTACAGTTAGACGAGCTAATCAAGGTGCAAACCCACAGCAGCCTAAACTTGAGCAAGAGAGCATTTTAATGCAGGCACAACAGCCGATTGCACTGCAGGTTTGATGGGATTATGCATTAATTGTATTTGTTACCTGGATCATTTGCACACGTGTTTAAAATTCTAACTACTTTATACATTTGATTTCTTAGAAACTTATGTTGCAACCAGCGTTAGTGGCAACAAAGGTGGTGTGTTTAACACATGCAGTTTCTTCTGATGAGCTCAAAGATGATGAAGACTATGAAGAGATTCTTGATGATATGAGACAAGAGTGCTCAAAATTTGGTAATTTCTGATTTAGTTTGCTTGTCTCACTGTGAAGTGTGAACTAATTATAATTCATCCATTGTGTTATTTGTTTTACAGCCAATTTGTAGTCCCACATTCTCATAGAGAATCAGGCCTAACTTATAGACTGAAGCCTCTATAACCTTTGTCCTCGCATGCTTGTTCATTGCATGTCTATGAAAATATATATGCATATTTCACTATTTTTGTTTTCACTTTATGCAGGTACTTTGGTGAATGTGGTGATCCCACGACCACCGCCTGATGGTGAACCTGCCGCTGGAGTTGGAAAGGTGTGTTGTTGACCTATTCTGGAAAATTCAGTCTCCTACTGTCAATTATAGAAATTAAGAGCACATAATTTGTTTGTCTTTTTTTCCCCATTTCCTAATGCTGGGTTGATGTAGCTATGGAATTGAAATAATAGTAAATGTTAGGGACTGAGGATTTGTCAGAAATTATTGTTGGAAATTCAATTTCTTGCTCCATGTTTCTCTTCCCTCCTATAAAAAATTAAAAATCTTTTTCCCCTTTTCTTATCATGTTATGTAAAATAATGAATGCTATTTATCCTTTTTTTTATTTTGTTTTAATTTTTCTTTCATTTGCAGACCCCTATTTGAACACTAATGCGGGAAAATGTCTCCTTTTGAGCATGGAGAGGTTTTCGTCTTGGATGATGGTGGTGAGGTAAATAAATTAAAATTTTCTACCACAGGAATGCCGGTTATTAGTTTCTTTTCTGGAATTCAATGGAAGGTTGAGATTGTATTTGTTACTCTTTAGTAGTCACATGCCATAAGCCATCGTGTGAATCTACCCATGTTGTTTTCCCCTGTTCTTTTCATTTTCTGATTTTACTTTGAAACTAAATATAAATTTGTGTTTTGTATGTTTATGATTTCAGTTATGGTAAAATAGGATAGCTACAATTGTTTTGCTTTGAAGTTTTTGATTCTCATTTGTATGTTTATGATTGTCATTTGATCTTTGAATGGTTAATGTTAGCTACTTTGGACTCAATATTTGTGTTTATGCTTTGTTGTCCATCCATATGTCAATTTTGTTTGTTTCCTAAGCTATAGTGCTTCCTTATGTCATCGCAGCATGTCTTGGAGAGAGGAAAGCCTCAACAAATGAGTCAAATTATCAACAAGTTGTCAGGACATATTGTTCAATTAAGCCATCATAAGTTTGCTTCAAATGTTGCATGTAAAAAAATGTTTGGAACATCAATTTTGTATTGCTCTAATGTGGAGTTAAGAGGATTAATTGTAGTTATATAATTCATTTTTGTAAAGTTCCACTATTTTAACTATGTTTGAATGCTTCATACAAACCAATTGAATAAAGCAAGATTTAATGTGGTATGTTATAAGGTTTATTCATTTGTGATTCAATTTGTAGTTATTTGATATAGATATATAAAGAATTGTACTTATTATAAGGTATATTTGATACGTAAAAAAGCGTATGTGTAAAAAAAAAAAACACCATTTTCTAAGACGGTTCTTAGGTTAACCTAAGAACCGTCTTAGATTAATGCAAAAAAAAATTATACATACGCATTCTAAGACGGTTAAAGCTTAGAACCTTCTTAGAATTTGTCTTTCTAAGACGGTTCTACATCAAGAACCGTCTTCAAAAGGGACATTCTAGGACGGTTCTTACCTAAAAGCCGTCTTAGAATGTGTTTTATGCAAAAAAAAAATTCAAAAGACACATTCTAAGATGGTTGTTAGGTAAGAACCGTCTTAGAATGTCACTTTCTAAGACAGTTTTACTTAGGAACCGTCTTAGAATGTGTGTTTTGAAATTTTTTTTTTGCATAAGACACATTCTAAGACGGTTCCTGACTAAAACCGTCTTAGAAAAGTTTTTTTGTAATTTTTTTTCTTTCTAAACACGAATTCTAAGACGGTTCCATTCTAAAAACCGTCTTAGAAAGTCACTTTCTAAGACGGTTGTCGAATCGACTTAGAATGTCTTAGTTTTCAACAACACCTAGGTCAACGACGGTTGTGGAACCGACGTAGTATGGGGTAAATAACCGATGTAGAAAGCGTCGTTTGTAGTAGTGTCTTGAGTTATGTGGAGGTGACACTTAAACTAAGACTAAAAAATAGAAACTATGAAACAGAGTCAAAGTACTAAAGACTCAATTAAGCATAAAATTCTGTGTGTGGTGAGAATGTTCATAAAGCTTAATAAAATGGGGAGGTTATGGATTTAAATTCATGAAGGGATAGATTGGTGGATGCACATTTTTGTTGATGTGTGTTTCCTCATATTTTAGTTGATGAAAAATATAGGAAAGAGGAAGATAAGTGTGACAAATGTTGTGGATGTGGCAATAAAGCAAAATGCACATTGATCGAGTATCATGACAAATGCGACATGTGATTACGAAGATAAGTGATGTTGGATCATAGCAGATTCCAGTCGTGCTATGATGGTGTTGTTGAAGATAGGGGCACATTTAGGGCTATAATGTGGGATACATAACCTATATTGATCTCAAGGAACAATCCCAGTAAGGAGCATAATAAAGGAGCCAGTTCTCAGTGTAGAGGATGACCATAGAATGGTATTTGGGAGATGATCACATGGCGCGATCGTCTTAGGCACTAATGGCACTAAATGTTATGGCCTTTGGTTACGTAGTCGACTTGGCAATCCCAACTAAATGCAAGCCATCATCAGTTTGTGAGAACCCACCATTGTATTATGGTGAGGTGCACTCCCAACAACTATCTAGCTTAAATACTATAAGTCCGTATTGTTAGCATAATGACTAACTCTAAATCATCTTATAGATAGATATACAATCTCAACACTTAGTCTTTTCTCTCAAGGTGTTCAAGGTGTTTTGAGATCTTTTTAGAACTATACAGAAGAAATATAAAAAGCTTTTTACATAAAGAATTTGAATGATTGCAAGTATGTTCATAACCATGTCTTCAAAGCTTCTGGTATACGCCTTCTTCATCCAGTTTTTGTTGTCTCTAAATAGATTTATTAACTTTAGTTCATGTTTGAAGATTGTGGCCCTTGGAGCATTTCATGCTTGCATTAAACAAATGTACTCCTTCATACGAAGGTCACCCATCTCATAACTACTCAAAGTCAAGCACACTTAACTATGAAGTTCTTAAGTGACAGACTACCAAAAAGTAGATTTATCTTGTTGGTATAGGTAGTACCAATTAATTCCTTTAAGCCATCCTTAGTTGTACAGTATCATACCTATACAATCTTTGGATCCTTCTCATTTTGGTACAATTTGATCGGGGTGTTATAGGCTGGGGTTATTTTTGACCTATGTCAAACATGACTAGTTTTTTCCTGACATAGGCTGTCAAACGGGACTATTTTTTGGACGATGTTGGCTAGGAATTTTTTCTATCGATGTTGGCCAACATAGGACAACGATATTTTAGAGTCGATATTGACTGAAAAACCTAATCAATGTCAGCTAAAAATAGCCTCGACCGACATCAGCCATAAATAGGTGTAGCTGATGTAGGCAAAAAAGACCACTAATCGACCTAAAAAAAACCTAGTCGATGTTGACCAAAAAAATCTTAGCCAACGTTGACCAAAAGAATCCTAGTCGACGCAAACAAAAAAACAGCCCTCATAAATGTCAACCAAAAAACCTAGTTGATGTTGACAAAAAAAATCGATTGACATTGACCAAAAAAACCCTAATCGACATCGGTTGCAAAATAGCTTTGGCAGATGTCAACTGAAACAAACCCTAGATGATCTTGACCAAAAAATAGTCTCACCGCAAAAATTCCTATTCGATGTCGACCGAAAAATATCCTTGGTCAATGTTAGCTGAAAAATATCATTAGCTGACATCGACTAAAAAACTCTGGATGACATCAACCAAAAACATCATCAAATGATGTTAGTCGAAAAAACTCTAGATGACATCAGTAAAAAAATAGCATCGACCAATGTTGGCTAAAAAAACCTAGTCGACATCATTCGTAAAATAGTCTCAGTCGATGTCGACTGAGAAACATCATTAACCAACGTCAGCCAAAAAACCTGCGATTGACATTTGTAAAAAAAAAAGCATTGGTCGATGTTAGCCGAAAATAACATCGACTGATATCGACCATAAGCAAGGTTATTTTCAGAGGAATGCTTTAAAATCTGAAAATCCAATAAATTTTTTAACCCATATTCAAATAATTGGATTAAATTTAAAATCCAAAAATCGGAATTCGGATATAAAACCAATTCATTAAAATGGATTAAAAGTGGTTTTCATATGATCAATTGATTATGTATTGGTTTTATATAACTGATTTTTTTGAACAGCCCTATGGGTGAATATATAGTTATGTGAAATCTGGTAGTGATATAAGGATTGTCATATCCTACTTTCTTTAAGAATAAACAAACATTAAAGAATAAAAAATATCCTACTTTCTTTTCATTGTTATCGGGCGGGTAGATGATGTATTACGGGTTATGCAAAATTATAGAGATAGCAATTTTAATACCATGTCATACTTTTTAATCGAAGGTTGGATTGAGAAGTCTCTAACAATGGCGGGAAGAGAAGTTTTAATCAAAGCAGTAGCACAGTCAATTCCTTCATATGTCATGAGCCGTTTCATGTTGCCTAAGTCTTTATGCTCACAAATTGAGTTTAACTGCAAGGTTCTTTCGGGGAGGGTAATTAGGGTTGGGCATGGATTGAGTTTTTAAGAATCCAATCCATATCCAATCCATATTTATTTAAATGGATTGGATTTTAAATCTATATCCATATTTTTAAAAAATAATTTAGATTCAAGATCCTATCCATTTAAATGGACATGGATTTGGTCATATCCAATTTATATCCACTTAAATGTTATAAAGATATATTTTTTTTTTACAAATTTTAGTTATTAAATGTTAAAAAGTGAAAACTTAGTAGTTGTCCATTTAAGAGTTATTTTCAGTGGACCTTGGTCAAGACTATTTTCTATCGATCTTGATTAGTGTATTTTTTGCCTACCTCAAACTGAACAATTTTGACAGATATCAGTCCAAACATTGTAGACTGACATCAACCAAGACTATTTTTTGACTGACATCAGTCAGTGCATTTTCAATTGACATTGGTCAAGGATGTTTTTGGTCAATCTTAGGTAGGGTTACTTTTTGGTTGAGGTCGACTAGGGTTTTTAGTCAATGTAGGTCGGTGATATTTTTTGGCAGACATTGACTAGGGTTTTTCGATCAACATTAATCGTGACTAGTTTTTGGCTGATGTTGGTTAGGATTTTGGTGGTTAACATCGATAAGGTTTTTTTTCACTCAGCTAAGGATATTTTTTGTTGACATCAACTAGGATTTTTTCAATCGACGTCAATTGAGAGAATATTTTGGTCGATGCCAACTAGGTGTTTTTGGCCGATGTTAGTTGATGGTGTTTTGAGTCGATGCTGGTCAATGATATTTATTAGCCGATGCCAACCAAAAAATAGTGTTGTCTGACGTCGACCAAAAAAACCCTAGTCGGCGTTAAGCAAAAAACCTACCTGACATCAATTAAAAAAATAATCTCGACAAACATAGACAAAAAAACCTAGCTGACATCGACTGATATCAGCCAGACTTTGGATGTCTTCGGCAAAAAAATAGTCTCAATCAATGTTAGCTAAAAAACTCTTACCAACATTAACCGAAAAATAGGTTCAACCGGTGACAGCTTAAAATCATTAGTTGACGTCGACCAAAATTACTCTAGATGACATCAACCAAAAAATGGTTCCTAACAAAGTTGGCCAGAAAAACCTAGCAGTCATTGTCTAAAAAATTGTATTGGATTTAAAAATCCCAACAAATATCCAATTAATTGGATTGGATTTAAAATCGGAAAAACTATATTTGAGTATGAAACTAATCCATTTAAATGGATTTAAAGTGGATTAGATTGGATTGGATATGGATTATTTTATGGATATGGATTTTTTTGCACAGGCCTAAGGGTAATGAGAGTAAAAAGAAGATCCATTGACTGTCATGGGATAAGCTTGCTAGGCCCTAAGAAAGAAAGAGACCTTTGATTTTGTATCACAACAGCTTTCAATATAGCCCTAATCTTCTAAGAGTGGAGGAGAATCATGTGAGTGGAAAATTCCTTGCTTACAGCTACTTTGATAGCTAAATATCACCCTCGTGTTCATCCTTTGCAAGCCAAGGTCAGCCGAAAGCTAGTTTTATGTGGAGAAGCATGATGGGTTGTAAATGGGTTATGGATGAAGGAACTATGTGGAGGATTGGTAATGGCCAAAGTACCATAATTAGGCATGATAAATGGGTACCAAACCTGAGCGGTAACCTTATTTTGTTCCCCATACCTGATAATGTTGACCCAGAGGCTTATGTAGCCTTTCTTTTCTCTGAAAATGGTACTGTTTGGGATAATGATAAAATCAACATGTTGTTTCCACCTCAAATGGCCCAAAACATTAGGACCATTCCTCTCCCAAGCCGAAATACCCATGATCTTATTGTTAGAATAAACGTTTAAATAAATATTGTTTTATGTAGTTTGAATTTTAAAAGGAGTAATATGGGAAGATAAGATATGAGAAAAGATAAGATATGAAAAGAGATATTATAGAAAGATATTAGGAAAGATATTGTTTAGTTTTGAATTTGAATTGTTTTAGGTTTAGGTTTTCGTTGCTTATAAATAGCATATGATGTAAAGGGATCTGTGTGGCTTTGGCAGACTATTATCAATAAACAAGAGTTTTTGCCCCCAGTAAATTTGTGTTTGTGGTTTTGTGAGTGCACCAGTGTGTGTGTGAGAGAGAGAGGGCCTGTGAGATATCAAATAACTGATATCAAATTGGTATCGGAGCAAGGAGAGAATGGAGAGTGGTCCGAATAGTAGTCTACCATTACCCCACCTTACGAAAGCTAATTATGAGAACTGGAGTATCCAGATGAAGGCTCTGTTGGGAGCTAATGATAGTTGGGAAGTCGTCCATGATGGTTTCCAAGAACCACAATCCACAACAGGATACACGGCGGCGCAGAACAAGACGTTGAAAGAGATGCGGTTGAAAGACAAAGGCGCGTTGTATATGATGCTCCGGGCTGTTGATGATTCCGGATTTGAGAAGATTGTCGGCGCAACAACGTCAAAGGAGGCGTGGGACATTCTTGCAAATGTCTACAAGGGAGCCGATCGAGTCAGGCAGGTCAGACTTCAAACTCTCCGTGGAGAGTTGGAAGGAATAAAGATGAAGGAAGAAGAAAGGGTATCCGATTTCATTACTCGGGTCCAGACTGTAGTCAATCAATTAAAAAGAAGCGGAGAGATGCTGCCCGATACCAGAGTGATGGAGAAAATTCTGAGGTCTCTCACTGATGACTTCGAGAATGTAGTATGTGCGATTGAGGAGTCAAAGGACCTAGCAACGTTCACCGTTGACGAACTTGCTGGTTCATTGGAGGCGCATGAACAGAGAAAGAAAAAGAAGAAAGAAGAGTCACTGGAGCAAGCACTCCAGACAAAAGTTTCAATCAAGGACGAGAAAGTGCTCTATTCTCAGAATTTTCGAGGTAGAGGACGAGGCCGAGGTGGACGTGGATATGACCGAGTTGCTAGAGGCCGAGGTCAAGAAGGATGGAACAAGGAGCAAGCTAAATCAAGTCAGCAAAATTGGCGAGGAGGCCGAGGACGTGGAAGAGGCCGACATTCAAATATAGAATGTTTTAAATGTGGAAAGTACGGACACTATTCGAGAGATTGCAACTCGGACAAATGTTACAATTATGGCCGAGTTGGTCATTTTGCGAAGGACTGCCGAAGTGAAAGGAGAACGAATGAAACTTCAAATTATGCTGCAGAAGAAGTAAGAGATGGAGGAGTTCTGATGATGGCTGGAGGAGTCAACCAGACATCCGAGATGGAATGGTTTATAGACATTGGTGCAAGCAATCATATGTGTGGGTACAAGCATTTGCTCAGTAGCTTTAGACAAACAGAAGCCAGACATGTTTCGTTTGGAGACGCTTCAAAGGTCGGTGTGAAAGGCCGAGGTACGATTAGTTTCTTGCAGAAAGATGGACGAGTTGGACGTATTCAAGATGTGTATTACGTGCCAGAACTCAAAAGTAATATTCTTAGCGTGGGACAACTGATGGAGAAAGGCTACTCGGTTATCATGACAGACTGAGTTCTTTTATTGAAAGAAAAGCAAGGACGACTGATAGCCCGAGTGCAGATGGAGAAGAATAGAATGTTCAAGTTGATTTTAAGAAGTGTGGAGGTCGGCTGTTTGCAAGCCGAGATGAATGATGAAGCATCCTTGTGGCATCGTCGGTTTGGGCATCTTCACTTTGGAGGCCTAGCCGAGATGGTGAATAAGAATTTGGTGGACGGATTGCCGAGAATGAAATGTGAGAAGAGATTTTGTGAAGATTGTGTGCTGAGCAAACATGCGAGGAGTCCATTTCAGAGGTCGGCCAGATACCGAGCAAGGCGACCACTAGAGTTAATTCATACCGATGTGTGTGGACCTATTACTCCCGGGTCTTTCAGTGGAAAGAGGTATTTTGTTACATTCATAGATGATTTTAGTCGTAAAACTTAGGTGTATTTGCTGGAAGAAAAATCCAAGGTGTTTGAAGTGTTCAGGAGTTTCAAAATGATGATTGAAAATGCAACTGGAAGGAGGATCAAGTCGGTATGTTCTGACCGAGGTGGAGAGTACACATCAAATGCGTTTAAAAGATATTGCGAGGAGTATGGCATCAGAAGGTTTCTGACTGTACCATACTCGCCACAGCAAAATGGAGTAGTAGAGAGGAAGAATCGAACCATTCTTGACATGGTGAGATCAATGTTGAAGACGAAGAGAATGCCAAAGGAGTTTTGGGGGGAGGCCGTTCTGTGTGCTGTATATGTACAGAACCGCTGTTCGCATTCCATACTAAATGGAAAGACCCCAAAGGAGTTGTGGACGGGCCAAAAGCCATCGGTGGACCATTTGAGAGTTTTCAGGAGTGTGGCTTATGCACACGTCCCTGATCAGCAAAGAACCAAGTTAGAAGACAAGAGCAGGAAGTATATCTTCATCGGGTATGACGAGAAGACAAAGGGATACAAGCTGTTAGATCCCGGCACCAAGACAGTGATGATAAGTCGAGATGTGAAAGTAAATGAGGATGATGAATGGAACTGGAGTGGGTCATCCGAGATCAAATCAGATCCCGGAAAGATGGTTATACAAGACGAGAAGGAAGACGAATCACCGAGTTGGATCCCGGCAAGGAGTGAGACAGATGATGAAGACGAGATGAGACGACCCCAGATGAGGAGTTTGCAGGAGTTGTATGAGTCAACTAACGAAGCCCATCTTGTTTGTTTGTTGACAGATTCTGAGGAAATAAGGTTTGAAGAAGCAATCCAAGATGAGAAGTGGCAAAGTGCCATGGATGAAGAGATCAAGGCTATTGAGCGGAATGATACTTGGGAGTTAGCCGAGCTGCCAAAAGGAAGTCAACCCATTGGAGTTAAATGGGTGTATAAGAAGAAAATGAATGCTGATGGAGAGATAGAGAGATATAAAGCCCGGCTAGTAGCTAAGGGGTATTCACAAAAGGCAGGAGTAGGCTATGATGAGGTGTTCGCACCTGTTGCTAGAATGGAGACGATCAGATTGTTGATCTCGCAAGCGGCTCAGTTTGGGTGGCCGATTTACCAGATGGATGTCAAGTCGGCATTTCTGAATGGTGTACTTGAAGAAGAGGTGTATCTCGAACAACCACCGAGATACTTGAAGGGCGGAGAAGAAAAAGAAAGTGTTAAGATTGAAGAAAGCTTTGTACGGACTGAAACAGACACCGAGAGCCTGGAATACCCGCATTGATGCATACTTCAAGGAGGATGGTTTTGAACAGTGTCCATATGAGCATGCCCTATATGTTAAGAAGAAGGGTGATGATTTATTGCTGGTAGCATTGTATGTTGATGATCTGATCTTTATGGGGAACAGTGAAGAGATGGCACGAGAGTTCAAGAAGAAGATGTCAAGAGAATTTGAGATGACTGATCTTGGCTTGATGAGATATTTTCTCGGTTTGGAAGTCAGACAGGACGAAGATGAAATTTTTGTCTCTTAGGAGAGTTATGCGAAGGGAATACTGAAGAGGTTTAAGATGGTGGATTGTAACCCGGTTTCAACACCTATGGAACCCGGTTCAAAACTTTCAAAGTTTGATGGAGGAGAACAAGTTGATCCGAGAAACTATAGAAGTTTGGTCGAATGCTTGAGATACTTGACGTGTACGAGGCGGGATTTGTGTTTAAGTGTTGGAATTATAAGTCGGTTTATGGGGGAGTCGAGTTACTCTCATTGGAAAGCGGCTAAAAGGATTTTAAGGTACATTCAAGGAACGATCACACAAGGACTTTTGTATTCGAGGTCGAAAGATTACAGATTGAAGGGCTACTCGGACAGTGATTGGTGGGGAGACGTGGATGATAGGAAGAGCACGGCTGGCTATGTATTTTTCATGGGAAACACAGCGTTTGCCTGGATGTCAAAGAAGGAACCAATTGTGACTTTATCGACATGTGAAGCCGAGTACGTTGCAGCATCCTGGTGTGTGTGCCATGCAGTGTGGTTGAGAAATTTGTTGGAGAAATTGGAGCAAGTTCAAGTCGGTACAACCGAGATCCGGGTAGATAACAAGTCGACAATTGAGTTAGCGAATAACCCGGTTAATCACGAGAGAAGCAAGCATATTGATGTCAGGTTTCATTTCATCCGAGATCAAGTGAAAGAGAAGAAGGTGGAGTTGAGTTATGTGACAAGCCGAGAACAAGTTGGAGATATATTCACAAAGCCACTATCGACATTGCTGCTGGAGAATTGCAAGAAGATGATGAGAATGAAGGACGGAAGAAGTATTTAAAGTTTATGGGGGGATTTTGTTAGGATAAACGTTTAAATAAATATTGTTTTATGTAGTTTGAATTTTAAAAGGAGTAATATGGGAAGATAAGATATGAAAAGAGATATTATAGAAAGATATTAGGAAAGATATTGTTTAGTTTTGAATTTGAATTGTTTTAGGTTTAGGTTTTCGTTGATTATAAATAGCATATGATGTAAAGGGATCTGTGTGGCTTTGGCAGACTATTATCAATAAACAAGAGTTTTTGCCCCCAGTAAATTTGTGTTTGTGGTTGTGTGAGTGCACCAGTGTGTGTGTGTGTGAGAGAGAGGGCCTATGAGATATCAAATAACTGATATCACTTATTTGCTGGAAGCATACTCAACATAGTTTACACAGTTAAATCAGGTTATTATTTGGCCATGAATAAAAATTCTGACATGCAGGCAGAGATCAGTTCGTGGTCAACACTGAGGTGGAAAGACCTTTGGGGTATTCCTGCGGCCCCAAAGAGCAGGAATTTTGTTTGCAGAGCTTGCAGAAACATTATTCCTTATAGACAACATCTGAAAAGAAAGGGAATCACCAATAAAGATGTATGTCCTTGCTGTGGATATAATTCGGAGACCATTTATCATGCTCTTCTTACATGTGAACAGGCAAGTGGAAATTGGTTTGCATCTCGGCTTATATTAGAATTGATTTCCTGTCTCAAATTTCTCTGAATGGATTAACTCTTGGATTATGTCCAAAGAAGAGTAGAGGCAATAAACCTCTTCTTCTGTCTCCCATGGGCCATTTGGCAAATTCGCAGAGAAGAAAGATATGGTTTTTTGAGAACAAAAAGCAAATTTTGCAGCAAACTCTGCCAGTAGCAGACTCTCTGTATTACCAGGCCAACACAAGCACTGATCACAATCACACTTATCAAGAGGTAAAGTGGATTCCACTTCCGAATCACTGCATAAAAGGAAACTTTGATGCTTCTTTGAAAGATAAAAGTGGTACAGGTTTTGGGGTGATTTTCAGAGATACTTTTGGGAATGTTTTGGCTTCTGCTACTGATTTTTGTCCCCGACACTTTTCTCCAATTCTGGGCGAGGTTTTTTGCTTTAGATGGGCCATGAAGGTAGGCATCTCAAATGTGCTTCAGAGACATTCTTTTTAAAATAGACAAACTTCAGACCTATAAGGTTTGGAATCAGAACAAATTAAGTTTCTCTGTTTGTGAGCTGAGTTTCACTAAGAGAATGGGCAACATGGCAGCTGATATAGATTAGCTAGTTTAGCTATCTCTGGCCTTTAATGAAAGGTTTTGGATGGAGGACTATCCCCACCAAATTTCTTCTTATATATTAGCAGGTGTAAATAACATTCATTCATCTGGAATATAACACAGCTTTTATGTCAAGAAAAAAATTGCTATCTCACTCAAATTGAATTATCAAATTTCTTGAAAATACTCATTTTACTATCAACAAAATTTAAAAATGATAAATTAATCTTTCTTACTATCACCATTGAGACATCCAAGCGACATGCATGCTTATATCTTGTTTGATAAAAAAAATTAGGAGCTAACAAAGAGGCATTCATTTAAGTCGCAGATTCAATAAAAATAACATAAATTCTAGATACGTTGTTATTTATTCCACGCATACATTTATTGAGATTGGAGGTAGGTTACTTTTCTATGCCTTATATCATTTTCAGTTTTATTTTATTAATTTTTTTACCTTGCCTCCAACACCGAGTTAGACATTTCATTGAAGGAATATACATCAATATTTCTTGAAGAAGAATTTGTCATTGTTGGAGGATGAGCTTTTCCTGTATAGAATCCAGGTTGATTTGGCTCGGGTAATAACTTATCGCCATTCAAGAATAAAGTTACTGATGACATGTTTGGCCTATCCTCTGGTCTTTGTTGTACACATAACAAACCAATATGAATATATCTTACTATTTCAGATGGACAAGCTGAATCATCGACCAAGTCATCCATAAGTTCTGTTGGCCTCTTATCAATCCACAGTCTCCATGCCTGAAAATGATGTGGAAATCAGAAATCATTTTCCATATTAAATACTAAACAATTAATGTTCATTTTTTTATGGACTTGTTACTATTCCCATTTAGATTGCTAATTTTTTTAAACATACATGCCCAAGAAGATTTAGGTGATGGTGTGGGTCATAAAACGCCCTATTCTTCTTCCCACTGATTATCTCTAGCACAATCACACCAAAGCTGAAAACATCAGATTTGATTGAGAAAGATCCATGTACTGCATATTCAGGAGGCATATAACCACTGCACAACAAAACAGGAGTTCACAATCAAACTATAAAAGTAGCCACGGGAAGGGAAGAAAAAAACAAGTATAGAAAAACTTACTATGTTCCCATTACTCTATTTGTATTTGCTTCATCTTGATCTAACCCAAATGTCCTAGCCATTCCAAAATCTGATATTTTTGGGTTCATATTACTATCAAGAAGAACATTGCTAGTTTTGAGATCCCTGTGAATGATCTTTAGTCTAGAGTCTTGATGAAGATAGAGAAGTCCTCGAGCAATTCCACCAATAATTTCAAATCGCTTAGTCCAACCTAATAATGTGTGCCTTGTTGAGTCTGACAAAGTTAACTTCTAAATTAGCTTGACAACTATTGCATAGTTTTTATATAAAAAAAAATAGGATTAGATTGTGACAAATCTCCAACCAAAAATAAAGTAATCCAAGCTTCTGTTCGGCATGAATTCATATATCAACAACTTCTCATCTTGTTGGATAGAACAACCAAGAAGCTTTACGAGATTGCGGTGTTGAAGTTTTGCAATCAACATGACTTCATTTTTGAACTCATCCAAACCTTGTCCAGAAGTTTTAGAAAGCCTTTTGACTGCAATCTCTTGTCCATCTGGTAATATGCCCTGATAATGATTTTGGAAAGATTGAGATTATTTGATGGAGAATGAGGGCTTAGATTAAATTTAATTTTCTTACCTTGTACACGGATCCAAAGCCGCCTTGTCCCAATTTTTCACTTTGCGAAAAGTCATTTGTCGCATTAGAAATGAATGAAAAATCAAATGTTGGTAAATCAATGTCTTCATTCTCACTCTTGTCCTTCGAGTAGTTTGTTACTGTGTGCTCAAATTTATTAGTAGAAGTTATGCAATAAAAAATATAAATAGAAGAGATTATCTTTGTCATTTGTAACAATAATGAGAATTTAAATAGAAATAAAGATGAGTTACTTTCACATTCCACTAATGACATTTAAATCAATATAATAAAAATGTTAGTATTTAATTATTGAAAATTCACTAGACTTTTTGAGTTTTTTTTTTCTTTTAGTGTAAAATTCCAATCCAATTATTGACAATAATGATTGTTGTTTCTTAAAAAAAAAATGATGGTTGCACAAAATGGGAGTAGGAACAAGAGACACCAGAAGATAAAATATAAAAATAAAATAAAAAACTTATCTCTCTAACAGCATTTGAAAAGACTAAAAATTTTAGGCTTCTCTTCTAAGTTAACGAGTCTCTCACATCATTTTATAATTTCAAAAACTTTTATGAATAATATATTTCTTACACTCCTCATATAATAAATACTAAAATTGGTCTTTGGTGATAAACTTGACATTATTACGTTGAGTTCCAGATTTTAGTGCAAATAAAATTAATACTATTAATATATATGATACAATAAAATATATTGTACCTTTTTATATATGAGTAATGAAGCATAACATTATTTTATTTTAAATATCTTATTAACATTCTTCATTTATTTTTATCTCTTTCTTCATATCATCTCATAAATCCTAAAATACCTATAATTTTTTTCTATTTTTTCTTGCTCTAATTAGGTGTTAATAGGATTATGGGTATTCATCTATCTTTTTCCTACATATATGGATAAAGATACATAGACACTTACATGTTATTTGACATTAAGAAAGAGAAAAAAAGCATAGGTAAGATAGTTTATATGATTTGTTAGAAAGAGCGAAAATAAGAGTGTGAAATAGATCTTTGTGATATATAGGTGCCTATATATCATTACTCATGAGTAAAGCTGTAGGTAAATATTTACCAGCATTGTTCCTCCTATTTCTGCAGATAAAATAAGAACTTAGCAACAGAGCCCCACAAATTGCAGCAATGGTGGAAGCAACAATCGTTGGTGTGTTCCTCTCGTGCCCATCTTCAGGTTCTTGAGGGTTGGAACGATTAAAAGAATAATATAAAATTAGAGTGATCTTAGACGACATTTGCAAAGTTGCAATTGAAATGAGAAGATTATAGTTGATGGTGCTTACCTGACTCTGAAGAAGGCATCCTGATATGTAGACCTTGCCCACCCGTTTCAAATTGTCTCATGTCAATGAGATCTCCATACCACATGACACAACCACTACCTGCACCTCTTATGTCTGAATTACTGTAGGCCATACAAGAACAATTATTCAAGCACTTCACTCTGCATTCCTCCAGACCAATAGTCTTATCCAACCAAGTATGTGTAGTATCTGGAACTTTAAGGCCTTCCAATTTGACAAACCCATCTTTATCTTCGCCGATGCAACTTAACGGTTTATTGCGGACACATCCTTGACTCCAGTCAGATGAAGCCCATGCTTGTGGTGACTTTGGACTAAACCCTTTCAAACACTGGCATACTTGTGTCTGATTAATCATGCAATTCCCATAGGCTCCACAGAGACCATAATTGTCACAAAACTCTTTCGGGTAGGATCTATGCATCGTCCAATTATGATCACCCTCCAACCATACATAGCGATAAACTATACCTGTTTGGTTTACTACAGTTCTTTCAATGACAAAATTATTTAGAAGGCTAAACGTGAAGTAAATCTCATCTTTATTGCTTACAAAATTGTAGCCAAAAATAGTGTTATTCTGTAGATAAGGTAATCCACTGAAATACAGGCCATTCCAAGGTCCAGACCGGTATACCTTTCTCTTTCCTTTCATTACATAAAGCTCAGGATAGTTATAGAGTTCTAAAACCCGATAAATGTCTCCAGGGGATGGATCATCTGGACTCTTCCAAGAAGTTAGTTTCCACTCATGACCAGTTCGGAGGTTCCGTCCCAACTTCATCCCTGGCAAGAGTGTATCAAATGGATAGTCAAAGCTTTGCCACAAATACGCTTCTGGGTCTGTTTCTTCCTCGTTTTTTATCACAAGATTGCCACTGTCCAAGAGCACTACTACAGGATTCTGTGCTTGTTTGTGAGAGTTGTTGGTGTACCAAACCAGATATGCATTTTGGGTGAGAACAAGATTGCCGGTGCTGTTGAATGTTAAGATGCCTGAGGAATCATTGATGGGGTTGGCCTTATTAGCAACCCAAACAACTGTCTGAATTGGGATGTTCTTGTACCAAATGCCCACGTAACGTTTCTGGGAATTACCTGGACTGAAAAAACCAAATTCAAACTTCCCACCTTTTGACACCAAGCTCACCCCGTCACTCATAGACTGGAGGACGTTCATAGAATCATTTGCAATGGAAATTCTGAAAGAGGAAACAAGTATGTAAGCAACTAAAATCATGAAAGAAAGAAATTCCATTGTGTCACAGCTTTGGTATTTGGATTTTGATCTATGGATCGAGTATAAATAATGGGAAAGTTAGTATGTATAAGCTGAGAGTATTCTTTGTTTCGTCATTCTTACTTGGCTTTGATGTCATGAGCGTACGGCATACCTCATTTTCTTTGAGTGTCAATTTTTAGGTTAAGATATGTTTTACGTCCATAATAAATGAGTGATTTTTGTTTTAGATCTCTATTAAAAAATTCCACTATATTAAATCTTTGATATATCAAAATTTTTGTTTTGAATCTTTATTATCAATTAAGTGTTAAGATAATATCTTATAAATAGATCTTTTCAGTATAATCAGCAGTTTAGATGGTGTCATGTCATTACTTAATTGAGCTAGAAACTCAAAACTAAAAATTTGATAGGGATCCAATACAACAGGAAAAATTATTAAGTACCTAAAACAAAAATTGATCATTTATCAGTAACCTAAAATATATTTAAACTCATTTTATATATGTTCCAAATTAACTATAATCTTGGGTTTCATTTATTATAATTTTATTTGTTTTATAGAGCAAACAGAGACCAAATGGATTTATGATATTCTTAAAAGCTTAGAATATAATATTGTGATATTATATATCAAATCCAATATAAATAAGGCTAAAATATATTTGTGATTTATAATAAATACTTGAATTTTATGTTTGTTCCTTAATAATAAAAAATCTTTATTTTTTCTCCTTGATAAAACAAAAATTTGGTTTTTGTCTGACACTTTTTTTAGTCCATAACAAATTACAGATTTTATGTTTATTTTGATAGATTTTTTTATTTGTTATTAGTCCCTTGGAAAAAGACTAATAACAAATGAATTTTTTATCAAGGATAAAACATAAAATTCGCTAATTTATCAGGGGCTAAAAAAAATTTTCAAGGACTAAAAACAAAATTCTTGTTTCATTAAGACCTCAATGTAAATAAAATTTTTATTAGGGAGCAAACACAAAATTCAGATATCTATTAAGGATTGAAAATATATTTTAGCCTATAAATAATATTGTTGGAGTACAAGTCTGAGTTAAAATCTCACATCGAATAGGAATGGAAAAGTTGAACACTACATAAGTGAAGATAAGACTCATAAATCCAAGTATTAAGATTTTAGGTTAAAGTACAATGTCTAACTTACTTATGTGGTTGCTCATGGATCATTGGTGAAAATATCCCTAATGTTTACTCCCCTCATACGCACAATGATTAGTATCAAAGTTGATGGTTCGACGTGATAACCAGTTCAAACGAGAAAATGATGGCATTGGATCCATGGACATTTGGAGATCCCTTGTATCAAAAATCTTCTTGACAGAATGAGTCATACAAGGAGGGTCAGGTAGTGAGTCCAACAGGTGTTGTGACTGTGCAAGATAATAGAGCATGTTAGCAACAATGACTAAACAAGTCGGGACAACCATAATTAAACTCTAAGAGCCACCATTCACTTATGCATTGGTTCTTCATTCTAAGTTGACTCTTTCAAGTTCCAATTCAAGCACGTATCCCATTTTCATTGGGTAACAAGAATTTATTTCAAACCTAAAGAAAATAACGAATAATTGAAGGAAATATCTTTTAGTATCATTACCCTTTGATTAAAGCAAGGTAACAACTCAGTGAAAATGGTGACACGGTCAAAGCATGTTGCTATCATTATGTCAGTTCTAATGAAATGAAGGTGTGAGTGTGAAAACAGGTTTTAAATTGTTATCCTTTCAAATTTTCCTACCTAAGAGTTTTGGACACTACTAGTTGATTCGTATATTCAACAAGTATAAGATTTAGAGACAAGTATATAAAAGAATTTATACTTAGCTTTTTGAGGTTATATATATATATATATATATATATATATATATATATATATATATATTAGTGACAATATGGTGAAGTTGTTAAAAAATGTTGAAATACTATCTTAATGTTATTCTGATTTTATTCTCTCGTTTCCTTAATTCCCTATTTTATTCCCTATTAAAAAATGTCATTTTGAGAGAGGATTTAGGACAGATTTCAAATGATTTTTGGACAATTCTCCCATGGATTTCATCTGGAAAATGAATTTTAGACAAAATATAATCTGTCGTAAAAGCCTTTGTTGCATGCAAATTAAAATATTCTGTTGCAAATTTTGTCTGAAAATTTCGAAGAAATTTGAGACGGATTTCAAACACAAACCGGTCAAGATTTATGATATTGTTCGAGTGAATTTCCCATCAATTAAAAAACCAATTTACCTTGTTATTTTTTTATGAATTTAGAAGAAATTAGATTTCGAACAAATTTGTGAGTATTTGACACCAATTAATAACAAAATGAAGCAGCTACAAAATCTCATATTGACAAGTGACAATAATCTTTTAAAGTTACAACTTGGATATGACGAAGACAACAATTAACTTTAATACATTCGCAGATCATTGATGAACATCTAGCGACATAGTTTTTAACTTAGAAAACACACAAATAAACAATTGGTGTGCAATCTACTAACATTCACAAAACACGTATGTTTTCCCATTGTTCTGAACACAAATGTTAAGCATTTTGCTTTCCAAGTTCACAGCTCAGAAGAAATTAAAGTATTCCTAACAAAATTTTTGTTACTATAGATCATTTTCGTCACAAATACTTATGTAATTAAAATTTTATTGATAATTTTTTAAAATATTACATATAAATTGCTTTGTCATTACTGTTAATTATTTTTTTTTTCCAATCCCTGACTTGAGTCTTCTTTGTCCCTCCATCATAGTAGGTTTTTTCTTCATGCCAAACTTATTTCCTTAACAAACAAGGAGAATAAAGAGAAGGAAAATTAGAGAACAAATACTAGCTAAGGAAGGAAGTCTTTAAATGTCAAATTCAATAAAAGACACCAGAATATCTTGCGATTGAAACGGCAAGGCTTTAACACGATTATTCTAAGGAGATTCTAATTGATAAAGTTTCTTTGATATCTAGTAAGTAGCAGTAGAAAAGAATGACAACTCTTCCTTTATGAATTTGGTGAAGCACAATGTCATGACATTCATATGGATTAACCGAACTAAGGTTCTATTTTAACCCGTGATTTTAAGTTTGAAGTTATATAACTATATTAAATATTTAGAGAAATTTTTTTATCTTTCATATTATTTTTATTTGACTCAAGCAAAATTAAGATTTCTATAATCTATAACAAAAAATTAATAAATTAAGAAGAAAAGTTATACTTTACAAGTAGGAAGATTGTTTTCATCTTTTAATTTTTTTTAAAATAAAAAATATGTTTCTCTCTCCTTTCTTGAACCATGTGCATTATAGTTACTATCATAGTTGTAAAACCCGGTTCAGCCCGACCGATCCAATCGAGATTCGGTGACATAACCGGGTCGGTTTCACTATTAGACCGTTCAAGCATGTGAATCGCGACGATCTGGTTAAACCCGACCGATTGTTAAAACATGGATTGGGTTGTGCACGTCGTCGTCACCACTCTACTCGACCACTGCCACACTGCAAGTCGTCATGGTCGCCATCGTCGCACTGCAAGCCGTCATCGTTGCCACTGTCGCATTAAGAGGGAACTCGCCACACCGACCTCACCTTCGATAATGTGGACAAAGATGTCAATGACTTGGAAGGGGTTAAACTTCAGCCGCACTGTAAGAAGTGGTGATGATTGAAGAGGAAGACGAAGAGGGTAGCAGCGTAAAAGTCTAGCAGGAAGCTAGAAAATGAGGCACAGTAGGAAGAGAGGGTTATATATATTGGGGATTAGGATTTTTGTTTATTTTGGCCTAATTTGGCCAGATCCACATACTCTTAAGATGTTGCTTCCTATACTCTTTTTATTGCTTCCTGCAGTTTCCATTTTGCATTCTGAAATGGGCTAATTGCATTTCCTAATGGACTTTTCATTATATAATGGGAAGTGCATAAAATAATAATGGGAGTTCAGAAAGTTTATCTGCACTCTTTTTGTTTATTGGAAAAAACTAGACTTCTGACTCATTTTGTTTATTAAAAGTGGACTTGTGTTTTTATTTTTGTATTTGTTATTTATACTCTCTTTTATTATTAATACACTTTATTTGTGTTATCAATTTTAATACTTTAATTGTTATTTTGGATTTTTGAGTAATTAACTATGAATAGACTTTTCTTAATCAAATAATATTAGTTATAAACTTATATATAATATAATTTTAATTTTTTTAATATAGAGTTGATGACAGTGCTATATAAGAGTTGGTGTTGAGTCAAGAAAGAACATAAAAGAAGCCTTAACTTCCTATCTGATTCGAAAACTTGTACCTAAAACAAAAACCACCATTAATTAATACAACATTAATTAAATACAACCAAAACTGTACATGTAGTGATAAGCGTTAATATGCGTCCACAACCACATATGTGTACTTTGCAAAACCTAGTATGGAAAGAAGGAAAACATTAAGCTGAGATGAGAATATTAAAAAAAAAAACAAACACATAACTCTATTGACCTTGCCTCAACCAGAATTCAGTGAATGAAGTTTAAAATAATGAGTATTTCTTCACTTTAAATAAATAAATAAAATAGTTAATATAAATGATCTTGTACTGCAACTTAAATAATATATAGCAAAACCAATAAAGATGTCCCGCCAGTCCAGCTATGCTGGTATCAGAGGAACCCCAATGTTTTTTTAACAACAAGGCCATGACACGACAAGGGTATACGAGAACCAATACACGTACGTAACTGAGTGTTGCCACTTACCAATGTAGAGACAGTACACAATTTATAGCCAAACTCAAATTAGTTGGATCAGCGAGCTCCATTGGGTCTACAGGCCGGGTTGTAAGGGTTCACTTGCAAAACATGAAATACGTTAGGAGATTCCAGTAAAAACAATGTAACTGGTTGAATGCCTGACTAGTGATGTCACATATTGGGGCATCAAAAGCCCATCTCTGTGGTTACCAACGTATAAACCTGTGTTTTCAGCATACCACTTATATTATGAAATCAACTTGTACTGTCCATTACTTTGTTTTTTCTTTACTGATGGCCTTGGACAAGTGCCCTTAGTGATATCTCTAACTCCTTCCATGTAGCCTTCAAATGATTAAGTGTTTTCAAGATTCCGTAGCAGGTCTATATCAGATCAGTGTGCAATGCATGCATGCCTCCTCCCCCCTCCCCTCTTTCACCATGGTCATAATGAAAGTTTTAACTAAATGTCATTTGTGTTGGTTCTGATTATGCTTACTTTCTGTAGCAGGTGTGTACCAGATTGAAAGATACCCAATTGTCCTAAATCCAAAAGCATAATTGAAGTGCTTAAGGTAATAACTAAACAGCTGTCCATTCCCCTTAAAACTATTTGACATTCGAGGTTTTTTTTCCTAAAAGGGGGCAAATTTTTTTTTATTTACCAATTAGGGGCAAGTTTTAAAAAAATTTCGGATTGGAGGTAAGTTGTGCCACGTGTCATGACTCCTCTTTTTTTTAAAAAAAAAAAAAACAATTGGTCACTAAATTTCGGTCGCTACTTCCGTCTCTAACACTTTTTGCGACAGAATATTGTGGTCGCAAACGAAAAACCACAATATTCTGTCACAAAAAGTGTTAGAGACGGAAGTAGCGACCGAAATTAGCAACCGAAATTTGGCGACCAATTTTTTTAAAAAAGAAAATAGGAGTCATGCCAAGTGGCACGACTTACCCCCAATCCGGAATTTTTTGAAACTTGCCCCCAATTGGTAAATATAAAAAAAAATACCCCCTAAAGGGGAAAATGTCGACATTCGAGCATGCTAGATAACATCTTATGGGGACATATCAGTCAAACTATCGGTTAATTCATCAACTTACTATCGTCCACATTCAATACTATAGCGTAAATCATGGTCAGCTCTAGGTAGAATTTAAAATGTATTTAGAAAATGAAAATTAGAATTCAAAGTAACACATGGACGGACCTCAGTTCAGTTAAAATGTATTTTGATAGCATCTATACGTTTATTTGTCTTTAGGTGGCAAAATCTCTGGGTAGCAAAACCCACTATCAAAAGAAACAACATACGTTTGAAGACAAAAGAAAACAATACTCCCTGCCAAAAACCAGTTCTTGTTTGGAATTGCAGCCCAATATATGAGTAGATAAATCAAGTGATAGTAACATAAAAGGTTAAACAAAACCCTTTAAGGGAGACATATATACAACGAATAGTTAAAAACTTCCTTAGAAGATTGAATTTCAACAAACATGGTTTAAGAGGAGGAACTAAAACCCTCTTCAACATTTTATACAATCACATGCATGCGTCATACTCTAACATGTATCATCTGCTGCTGATTAACAATCAGTTCACTAGGACTGCAACATATAGTACCATATATCAGAAGGAAGAATCCAAATTCAAGTATTTGAAACATATAATCTAGATTCTGTAGATAGAAATTAAATATCAATCACCCTAGGGAGGAAGTATACCTGTGCAATTAGAAACCAAAAACAAGCACATAGACCATAGTAGTCTTCCTACCCTGCCATTTTGTACACAAACTGATGAGTATGAATCTCAGAATTTGTATTTAGAGGGAGAAAAAAGGTTAGCATAGGTCTTCGACTAGTGCCATAGAGATATAGCCAGGCCAAATAGAAATAACACAACTTGGTTGGTTTCTAAATAAAAATGTATATTGGATTAGGAGTTCAGGTTGGTAGAAACCCAACAAATAAGAGAAAAGCCAATGTTAATAAGAGGGAACTTTGGGAACTTATATACACAGTTAAGCAACTGTATAGAAATGAAGAGAACAACCTTTGAATCTCATAATGATTGGACCAAAAAGTAGAAGCCAGTTAAGAGAAATTCAGCAACTTAAAAAATCAGTGGAAGGAAATTACACTTCATATTTATTTAAGGATACGCTTAAATTATATTACAAATTATTTGGACTTTGTAAAAGGAAATAAAGTTTACGATGCACTGTTTGAGACTTTAGCTAAACTTTTTATTGTATTTTTCAAAGTTATAGTATAGATAATTGTTGAGTAAACTTAAAAGATTAATGGGTTTAATTAGTAATTTTTAGGACAATGATAAAGGTCAAGAGTCAACAATGATGGTAGTTTATGGCTATGAATGGCTATAATGGGTTTTGATGGTGGGTTATAGTTATTAATAGGATTTAAGCCTTTTAAATTGTTGAATGACATATTATAGTCTATAAATAGATCATTGTAATGTTAGACAAAAAAAGAGAAGAGGAGAGAGAAAAGAGAAGAGAGGAGAGAAAAAGAAAAAGAGAAGAAAAAGAGAAAGAAGTTGAATAAAGTTTTTTTTATAGAAATTGTTTTCTCCACAAGCTCTCAAGGCATAAATTTTTTCGATTTTACAAATTGGTATCAAGAGCCAATGACGAGTATGATCAACAATGTGTCGTTGCCTTAAATTGTTGAATGACATATTATAGTCTATAAATAGATCATTGTAATGTTAGACAAAAAAAGAGAAGAGGGGAGAGAAAAGAGAAGAGAGGAGAGAAAAAGAAAAAGAGAAAGAAGTTGAATAAAGTTTTTTTATAGAAATTGTTTTCTCCACAAGCTCTCAAGGCATAAATTTTTT
>CM023952.1:16806786-16826352 GCA_013407115.1 Glycine latifolia | reverse complement strand
AACATCAAAAGTCTTTCCAAGTCCCAAGAGATGATTGACAATGTGTGAGAATCTTCTTTGGAGCTGGGAAATGCTTTCATTTGTGTTCATCTTAAACATTTCATACTCATGGATCAATGAATGCTTCCTTGATCTTCTTACTTCTTCAGTTCCTTCATGAGTAATCTCTAACATCTCTCACATCTCCTTAGCACTTGTGCATCTAACTGTTCTAAAGAATTCATTAGAGGAAAGTGCAGAGGTTATCATATTCTTGGCCTTAAAATCATATTGAACAACCATTTTCTCAGCATCATTTATCTCATCCCATTCTTTGGGAATCATATCATTGCCAACAGTTTTGATGGGCACCACAGGACCTTTCTCTATTGCATTCCAAGCACCTGAGTCATTTGATTGAATAAAGATCTTCATCCTATTTTTCCAAAAATTGAAATTCTCCCCTTCAAACAAAGGAGGTCTGTTTAAAGAAGCACCTTCCTTGAAAGTTATTTGTGAGGTATTTATTTTGAAAGAAAATAGTGATCTTGAGTAACTTTCAAGAACCAGCTCTGATACCAATTGAAAATTATATGAATACTTCATACTTAACCAAGAGGGGGGGGTGAATTGGTTAAACCCGGAAATAGTGACCTTGTCCGCCTTCGTCTGATCTTATTCGGATTCTTACCTTGAGATAATATGTCAAAGTGCCAACCCGGAAACCTCGTACTTCACACCGATTCACTTGGTTGTATGTGTTTGTGAGTGACATATGCACTTACGTTGATAACATGTGAGCTCGGCCTATGTGATGGCTTGAGATGATGAATGTGTTTGGATATACATAAATACACACGGGGGTGTATAACAGGTTACCCTTGCGAGGAAGGATTGTGTTCTTAGTTGGGTCATACATTGATGGTGCCGTGGTGATATTCTATGTATAGACGTGAGGTGCCGGGATCGGGTGGTGAACCTTGCGAGGACTATGATCAGTGCATCGATGGGCCCTTGTGTGGGCGGTATGTTGCATAGGGGGTGTATGACGGGTTACGCTTGCGAAGAAGGATTGTGTTTCTAGCCGGGTCATTCATTGATGGTGCCTACATAACATACGACATTTGCATGGCGAAAATGGGGCTGATGATTGGCTGTTGGGTATGGAGGTACTGGGGAGCCATGTCTGTTGGGAACTCCTTCTGACACCCATTGGCTGATCACCATGGGGGATGATTCCTGTGCACGACAGAGTGAACCTGACAAGCTACTGCATCATCTGACCACAGGGATGACCCATTTCTGGATGGTACCACATTGCACGATGAGAATTTATGTGAGGAGCATGCATCATGCTAGATATTATAAGTTGACTTATGAAATGCTTGTGGAAGTCTGTGCATGTTAGTGCTTGATAGATGCTTGGAATGCTTGTATTGATGGGTTGATGACAGTGTTGTTTCCTGACCGGGTTGTGTCCCTCTACTGTTGTATTTATTGTTGTTATTTAATATGATGAACTCACATTTGCTTTATTGTACCTTGTGGTTTGGTACCTGTGATGACCGGGTTGATTGGAGTCGTCGTATGAGCAGATGGGTAGCAGTAGATTCTTTTGGGAGAGGACCGGGTTGATTGGAGTCGCCATGTTTTGCCGGGATGTCAATGGACATGATTCCGGACAGGAGTTGCATTTTGCTAGATGCACCCCTTGTTTTTTATGGATGCACCCCCTATTTTGCTAATTACACCCCTGACTTTTACTTCTCTTTTCATTTGTAAAACACTTGATGTATATTTTGAGACATAATCTTTGTACTTGTAATTGAACTATGTCTGATATGTGCAATCATATGTTCGGAATATCTTATGAGTACCTTTATTTACATGTATTTTCTGTGATGATGGTCGTTATATGCTCGCGAAAAATTTATCATCGTTTTCACAAGTACCCAAAGGGGTGTTCTTTTTGTTAAAATGAATTTATATCATGGTTATGAGTTAGTAATACAATAGCGATGTGGCGGGTTGTTACACTTAGCCCCTCCAAGGAAACCTCATAGAATACACTTTTCCCATCTACATCCTACTCCATAACCAAATAATGAAGCAAAAGTGTACTTTCTTGAGGTGTGATCTATTTATAAAAGCTTCCACTCAGCTTCACTATCAACAATCTTGAAGAATATAGTTTTAGTATTCATCAAGGAATTTTTAAGAGACCAATGTCCAATTCAAACAAACTCTAATGACAAAACTATCTTGGGCAATGTAATATTCATCACAATGAAAACAATATCGTGGGAAGTAAACACAGTACAACCAGGGAATTAACAATTCTGCTACTTAAAAAACTTGAATTTTTTTTCTATAATTGGGGAATGAGATTGCTTCTTACTTCTGACTAAAGTTTACTAAAGATAAAACAACAACTAGAAACAAGGAAGTAAAAAGCCAAAAGAAAACCTAGGAGTATCTAATTACCAATTTACCATCAATCAAGGCCTTTGCACCTGCAAGCTCTTGGGCATGAATAGATATTGCATGACAAATAACATCACTCAATGTTTGGAATTTCGATGCATTGTCACGTAATATGGGTATCCTTGCAAGACATAACACCGTATCCAAAACTCAAATTACCAATAGCTTCAGACTTTGATCTTTCATCAATATCACAAATTAGTTGTTATAAATGGTCATATTCATCAGATTATTAATTAGATAAATGGTTATAAATCTGATGAATATAACCATTTTTTTCTCTATGAACATTTTAAATTACAAAACACCATCAAATGGATGTTCCAAGAGGTTTAAGCAATACTTGCAAATCAACATTGGAATCAACAACAACAGGAGATTTTCCTCCAAGCTCCAACACAACTGGTGTAACATTTTTTGCAGCAGTATTCATCACTATTCTTCCCACTTTTCCATTACCTAACAATCCAAGAATTATTCATTTAATTTTCTTGTTTTATGTTCAAATTAGGCATTTGTACGTTTTATGTTCAAATTATTCATTTAATTCTCAGTCGCTCCATTAGGTCAACCTCACGCTGCGGACTGCCTCGTCGAATCTGCCGTAGGATTTTCTGCCTCCTCCGCCCCATGAACCATCGTTGTTGTCACCGTCATGGTTGCACGAGCATCTCATTGCGCTTAAGGCCCTGGTCGAAATAGTCATTGTGATCGCACAAGCATCTTATCGCGCGTAAGTTCCCTTCTTCTTCTTGGGCTTGGAGTTCATGGCCTCCTTGAGGTTGGGAAAGCATTGGGGCTCAACCACGAGAGAGAACACATGAAAGGGACGAGTGAGAGAGCTGTTACGCCGCGAGAGACTGAGAGAGCATGCAAAAAGGAAATGACAGCGTAAATGGGAAGGGTTTTCAAAGACGATTTTTCAAAAATCGTCCTTAAACCCTTGCTTTCAAAGATGGTTTTTCAAAAACCGTTTTTGAACACTTTCTTTCAAAGACGATTTTTATAAAACCGTCTTAAAAAGGTTGAACTTAATTTCAAAATGCCACCGCTTATTTTTCTACATCATTGTTTTGAAAACCGACTTAGATTCAACGATGTTAAAACATGCTTTTTTAGTAGTGAAAGGTGCATTTGAAATATCAGTTGAACCAATTATAAAAGAAGTTGAATGCCCCATCGAAAGAATTTATTTTGATAGAGATTGATGCTTTTGACAACTTTATTAAAGTACTGAAGAGTTTAAAAGCGCTTAGAAGCAAGACCATTTTGAATTTCGAAATATCTATTGAAGTAGTTATAAAAGAAGTGACACGAATATATAAAATAACATTAGATCTGTGTATTTAGAAATATTGTTGTACAGGTGTCAAAATCATAAAATTCGACTGTTAGTTTTAGAAGTTTATAAATAAGACCTCTAACTATCAATTTAGGGTGGATTTAGTCATTATTACTTAACTCCTCAAACATTGACAAAGTCACACATCAAAATTGACTATTGGTTCAGAAGGTCATTGTGAATGTATTCATTCCTACTCTTGATGAATTCATGTTTCTTTATTTTACTGCATCTTTCTAAACCCTTTACTTTTTTCAATCTTTATTTCTTCTCAAAACCTTTACTTTTTCCAATCTCTACTTCTAGTGACTATTGAAATTACTACTGAAAGATAACCATTATCAAAATTAACTTTAAATTGAAAACACTATTATAAAACCTACTTACAAATCATCTTACAAACCATTCAACAATATTACTATAATTATCTATAGATATCTTTATAGAAATTACTATTGTTTGTGTGTATATATATATATATATATATATATTAAATATTAAACAATTTCCTGATAAGTTGAAAACTATAAACTTACTTGTTTGATTAAAATAACTTAGAATTGAGAATAGATTCTATGTCTCCCTTTTGAATATTTATTTATTTATTTGTTAATAAAATCATTTAGTGAAAATTACTCAATTATTATAATAATATATTCTTTTTGAAGAAAAAGTACAATTTTTTCTATTGATAAATATGTACTAATATTTAGTAGGTTCATGATGGGTATATAAATTTAGTTAATTCAAATATGTTTACCAAATTTTGATTTATACACAATAAATTCTGTAGAAAACTTTGCATATAATGCGACAACTAATTTAACAATGCAAAATTAAAGTAGGAAAATATATGATTTCTTGATGAGATATTATGCAACGTTAAGAAAAAAACTTTAATTGTATGATGTGATACTAGATTATATTTTAGTGATATATATTTAGTTGATTTTAAAATTGAAATATTTATCTTCGGATAGGATATATGGAATCTTGAAGTTTTATATATTTGTTGTGATATTGTTTCATTTTGGCTTATTATAAGATTTTGATTTGTTTTTTTTGTCATAGAAGATAAGAAAACAAAATAAAATGGAAAGCAAAGATCCTAAGATCTATCAGAAGTCACACCCAACTTATCAACTTGGAGGTACAAAATCAAAGGAGGGTTATTCAACAACAACCAGAACCTCTCCAGAATGTCCTGTCGAGCCATGAGTTCTAGAATAGTAGTGATCTCATTGTTGTAGTCATGATGTCTTGACACTCCTCACATGATCAAATTGTCAACTAACAAGGAGTCAGAGTAACATATCACATTTTTTTGTCCAGTTTCCCATCTAATTAAAGTCAAATTCCATGTAAAAGAGCCATGATCTCAGCTAATAAAATAGGAACCTAGCTCCCCCACACAGCCAAAGAAGCCCAACAGAAAATGGCCTTCATGACATTGAAGCAGCCCTCCAAACCCAACCTTAGAAGAATTATTCTTGGCGTTGCCATCCATATTAAATGCTATCCACCCTTGATTAGGCTTCATATAGCCAACTTCATGAGTAATATTTAAACATGTTCGCACAACATTAGAATTATAAGCATCCTAAATATGCCGACCATGAGACCAAACACGACCCACAGAAATATTTTAATTAAATATTTTCTTGACTTTTGAATACAATTTAATATATTTTAATTAAATTTATAGTCTTAAAGAATAGAATTCATATTTCATTTTGTTTAATAAAAAATAATAATTAATGTTTCAAAATTACTAGATTGAAAGGATATTGTGAGGAAATAAGTAATAGAGAGAATGTGAGTAATTATACGTTGTACTTATATGATTTTTCGCGTAGGCAAATATAAGTTCCAAAACAAATGCGTCAATTAAGGAAAATGTGAGGAAATAAGTAATAGAGAGAAGATCACACAAGTAATTTTGTACTGGATTCGTCTTCACTAACCAACCTTTTTAATATGCCATACAATAAACTTGATCTATACGTACTCAAGATCACTTAATCTAGATATTCTTTAACACTAAGTTTCTCCAAATCAAGTTTTAAAGATTTACGATATAATTCTTAATAGAGAGGATCGATATACAACAATAAGCTTAGATGCAAAAGCTTTGCAAAAGCAAAGCAATTGAAAGTTTAAGCATATATAGGTAGCATTCACTATAATCAGAGTTTGAGACTTATAAAGATCAGAGTAAAAGGTCACGCAAAGTTCTTGTCTCACTTCTTTTGAATCTTCTCTTTATATTTGTTGACGATGTGTAGTCATTGTCTCATTGAGGAAGAGCTTCTTTCTATTTTGATGATGCAATAAATGTATGGACACATTCTTCACTAAAGAGCTTTATCGTTGTCTTTGCTGGAGGAGAGAGAAAAAGTGTAGACTAAGATTGTCAATTTATACCACAAAGGTACAACTACTATATTAACTCCTTGAAAAAGCAGCACGTTAGCTTTTCTCTTCTTTTTCTTCACAGGTACAAGAAAGGTTGACTCGAAACCTGTCTTTTGCTATTATTATAAAACAAACGAACATATCATTACGACAAATGCATTAGATACTGGAATAATATACACTACTACAAATCGGCCTTTTTACGACGTGTATACAAACACGGTTGTCAAAAAACTGTCACCGTTTGGGTAGCCGTAACAATTTTGTAAATATTGTCAACATTTCAAAGACGATTTTTAGAAAACCGTGTTTGTATATGCAAAACGATGATGAGCTTTTAAAGAAAGTTTACAAAGACAATTTTTATAAAAACCGTCTTTGAAAAGTGCTCTATTTTTTAATTACCACGACCTCTCTCTCAGTCTCTCGTGCTTTTGTACTCTCTCACACTGACGGCTCACCTTCTCATTCCCACCATAACCACAAGCAAAACCAGCACCGCTCACTACTAACCAAACCAACTCCAACCTTGCAATGCACACCCAACCTCGCCCCAAATCAACTCCACCACAACACTCACAACCCCAGAGAAGCCGTCAATCTAGGCCTGAAAGCCGTAGATCTGGTTACCAATGTTGCGGATTTGGCTACTAACTTCTCTGACGACACCATCACTGTAAAGCAGAACGTGAACCCAAACACGTGGAGAAACGGCATCGTATAGACTAACACCGTGGATTCGTTCCTCTTCTTGCGAACGACATCATATGCCGCGACCCATCGCTGTAAAGTTACTTTTTTTTCTATGGTAACTAAGGATTCTGAGATGCTTTGTCTATTCTTTGTTTTGCAATTTGCAGATGGAGCTTATCTCTAAAGTTCGCAATCCATTTATCGTAGAGTATAAAGATTCCTGGGTGGAAAAGGTCAGCTCTAAAGAACCCAAACAAAACATAAAAATCAAAACTTTTTAACTTTGTTGTCTTTTTTCTTGTTTTGTAGTGTTTTTTGTTTATGCTTGACAAAGGGGACTTATTTTGGACTGCAAAAGTTTAATGTTTTTTTTTTGTTTGCTTATCTCTTTACAAATGTTGAACTTTTATCATATTAATCAATGATGATATTGATGTTGGAGCCTCTTTTTTTGTAACATAGAATAGAAAATGGGTTTATGATTATTGGTTAATTTTTAATTCTGAAAGTTGCAAGCTGGTATCTGCTCTTCCAGTATTTTATTTTGGTGCAGCTGTTGCGGAACAGTAGAAGCGGCCTAATCTTGCCTATAACAGTAAAATATATGAAAGACACAATGCTAGGAATAACACAACTAAGGAATATTCATTATACCCCTAATTATTTTGATGGTCTCAATCCTGTCCTGAATATAAAGTAAACCATTAAATATTTTGACCAGCATATGTACCTTCTAAACTTCTAATATATAGGAAGGTCCACTAGTTATATTGAAAACTTCTTACAGATATAGTGATTGAAGCATAGATTGAATGCTAGAATTTTTGAATTTTTTGTGACTTCCAGATTTGGGTTACCACATGGCCTATATCATACTCTTGCTGATTATCGGCATAGTGTTTACATCTGCTTAACCTTGTAAAGCGAATATCTATTCTAAAGAGAGTTGGACCAAATCCTGTGAATTAATTCTACTTCCAATTATAATTTTTGTTCTTATTTTGTTCTTTTAGTGAAGACTATTTACATTTTCAGGCTTGGCTCAACATATTGATCTTGTATTTCCTATTATGGTGATCAGAATGTGGCGTGTCAGAAAATCACATTTGTAAGAGTTGTCTTGGAAATAATTCTTTTTTCTTGCAATGATTGAAGTTCTTGATATATAATTTCATTTGGATAGCACAAGTATAAAGAATTATTTTTCCCCGAGTACAAAGCCTTGTGCTTGAATAAAAGATGTAATCTCATTTAAATGTTTTCCGCAGTAGTGTGACTGGAACCTCTCATTTGATGACTAATATCACTGCATATTTATATACAAATAAGTGTTGAATGAGAGAATGAAGATTATATGTTGTATATACTAATAGTCAGCTTTACTTCTCATTGACAGTGTCGTAAGACCAAGGGCAATCTCACATGTATTTAATTTGTCTCTGCCATATATTTGGTATTGTGGCAATCTCACATGTTGAATATTTTCGAGCCCGAACAAGAATGGATTCTGAGCCTAAACGTTGGAGAATCTTAGGTTTTCATTTAAGTTGGAACTTTTCATTTATTTATTTTATATCAGCTCTTATTTGTCACAATCTATGGTGTATGATTGTGATAAGCCTTCCATCTTACAGCTGATGTGCTCTATGATTTAGGCACTGGTTTGGAAGTTCTTTCTCCCTTATGTCCACAACTTTTTCTTGAAATGGCAGGCTTAGGGAATTTGGCCAAGGTACACACTTTTATTGAGTTTTTAAAATTAATTTATATGGTGGCATTTGTTGTCATACAAAGTTGATGCAATACTAGTTATTCATTCTCATTCCTGCCTATGTAGTGTATGTCATTATACAGAACATTTATTTTTCTAGTGAAAGTAACTGTTCACTAAACCATTCTATTTTGGGTATAAACTTACTTTTCCATTCATTTTGGAGTCAACAGGGAATGCCAATTGTTGCATCAAGAGCCACAAGATTACCTATATATTATTCATTTGCTAAAGAAGGAAATCTAAGTGACCTATTTGCTAGAGGAGAGGCTATTTTAACTCTCTTTAATGTTATTGGAATTGGAATTCAATTAGCATTTACTGTATATGCCTCAATGCAGGGAAAGGTATACCCATACAAAATTTTAGCATAGCAACATATCCTATAAAACAATTGTGATTTATGTTAGATTTGGTGATAACCATGTTGCTTATTTGCAATTAGAAGCATTGCCTAAAAAGCCTTTTTTTTTTTTTTTCCTTTGCTTGGAAGAGCTTTTGGTGTTGATGTTTATGTTTCTTTGTGTGTGTGTGTGTGGAAGAGAAAGATGGTTTATGTTTCATATGCATGTTAGAAAAAAAAAGGATCAATGAAGACGATTTTAAGGCAAAGACGGTTTTGACTTAAAAGCCGCCTTCGAAAGTGTTTTTTAAAAAAAATTGGATCAACAAAGATGGTTTTAAGTCAAAACTATCTTTGTAAACAAACAAAGACGGTTTTGACTTAAAAAATGTCTTCGTAGGCATGTTAAAAAAAACAAAAAAAAAAAGGATCAACGAAGAAGGTTTTAAGGCAAAACCGTCTTTGTATATAAACAAACAAAAACGGTTTTGACTTAAAAACCGTATTCGAAAGCGTTTAAAAAAAAGGATCAACAAAGACGGTTTTGACTTAAAAATTGTCTTTGCAGGCATGTTAGAAAAAAAAAAGGATCAACGAAGACGATTTTAAGACAAAACTGTCTTTGTATATAAACAAAGACAATTTTGACTTAAAAACTGTCTTCGAAAGATTGTAACAAAAAAAAGTAGGGTCAATAAAGACGGTTTTGCAACCATCATCGAACCTCATGGTTTTTAATGACACGCAACGACGGTTGTACAACAGTCGTCGTAAGGGGTTTAGAACCGTCGTTATTTTGCTGTTTTGTAGTAGTGACAAGGTATAGATATACGGTTAGACACTTGTTAATTTGAAAAGCATTATTGTTCAACAATGAAAGCTTGTTATTATGACAAACTTTGGGCGCTTTTAATAAAACACGCATTGGACTCTTCATGTAAAATGGTTTGCTTGCTTAGTATAAAACAAATTTTATCTCAAGTCCATTTTAAAGCACACATGTTTGATGCAAAAAAAAAAAAAAGAGTGAGAGAAGATATTGTTGATTTGGATTAAAATTGTGTGTAGTACATTGTTAGTAATCTAGAAATTATAATAAATTATTATAATCAAAACATTAAATTACCTTGCAAGAACGTTAACTAGTACCAAAGGATTTTGGTTTCAAATCTGTTCAGTTGTTTTGATGTGTTTGCTTAGTTACGTATAAAAATTTGGTCACAAAAGGTTTTAAAAGTAATATTATCTTTTTTCTTGGGAAAAAGACTGATTCATGTCGTGTTAGATGCTTCACTCTCTATTCTTCAAGCGGAGTCCATTACTACATGGGAGGACCTTCGCCACAAATTCTATGTTAGTCTCTTAATGGTGCGACGGTACTGGAAGAATAGACCTTCCGTGACCATAGTTTTTATTAATGTTAAGGAGTACGTGCCTGTTTGGGTAATACAGTACATGCCATATAAAGTATAAAATAATTCATAAAATATAACAATACATCTTAAAGTATGCATAATAGAATTTCCTTGTGATGAACCAAGCTCACTCACCTTACAAGATAGGAAAAATAAAGTGCATGCCATATATGATTTGCTTAATTTATATCACAAACTGATTTTCAACGTGGATCTAATATGGAAATGGCCATTTGGCTGGTTAAACTCTGATACGTGTGATTTTTACGCAAACCCAGTTCACCTGAAACATTTTCGGAAATGAAATCTAGTTCTTTAGGCTCAACCAATTCCATTTCGCTCCTAACATTAGAATCAGAGTCCATGGTAGGCCTATCATCTGGGTGCTGCCGCGCACACAAGAGACTAAGGCTTTGTTTGAGAGTTAGGAGGGGAAAGGAAGGAAAGAGATTCAAGGAGAAGGGATGGGAAGTAAAGGGAGGAAAATGAGGGAAGTTTCTTCCTCCTTGTTTGGGAGTTAAAAATATATTAAGAGAGGGAAATAGAGAGTTAATAAGATATTTTTACAATTTTACCCTTATTTCAAAAATTAATACACTTTATATTTTATTATTGACTGGGGTATGATAGTAATTTTATTAACACTGACTGGGGTAGGATAGTAATTTTATTACTTTTCCTTCTAAAACCCTCAAAATAGGGGGAACAACAATTTTTAGACTTTGGAGGGATTCAGAGGAGTTTTAAAAATCCTCAAATTCTTTTCCTCAAAAATTAAAACTCCCAAACAATGAGGTATTACTACCCAAACCTTTCCCTTCCCTTCCTTCCCCTCTAAAATCCCTCTCCCAAACAAAGCCTAACATGCATGCAGCAGAATACCTCTGATACAACGTATGAGTCCCCCAAGTTGGAGTCAATCAATTCTAAAGTTCTGTACTCTTTCCACATTCTCCATGCCTGAATCACAAAATAAAAATTATTTGTTATGCTTCAATTTGGCATAAAAAATATTTGGCATCATAAATTGAATATTGTTTTAAGTTCTCACTTGACCAACAAGATTAAGAGCAGTATCTATGTAATAATACGCTTTATTTCTCTTGCCACATATTACCTCCAACAATAAAATGCCAAAGCTATAGACATCAAATTTGACTAAAAACAACCCATCAACAACTTATTCAGGTGCCATGTACCCACTACAAAAACCCATTAGCTTAAGTTAGTAATCTATATGTAAAATAATAATAATATGGTAATTGATATATAGTTAGAAACTTACATATAGGCACTTTTTATTAGAAAATGCTGCACATTTCTAGAATACTCTAGAAGCTTCTGGAAGCTTATAGAACCATGAAGAAACTTATAAGAGCTTCTAGAAACTTATGGAAGCTTATGGAACCTTCTAGAAACTTATGGACGCTTATAGAAGCTTCTGGAAACTTATGGAAGCTTAAAGAAATTAAGAGAGGAATCTAGAAGCATTTAGAAGAATCTAGATACATTGAAAAAAATGTACTTATGTAGATTGTTCTAGACAGACTTAGGAGTTGTAGAATAACCTAGAATAGAGCTTTCTAGATAAACAAATGTATACCACATGTTAAGGAGGTGGAGACTCCTATAAATACCCCCAAAGCCTTGTAGTTTATGTAAGCAAGAAAAGTGATTAAGCAAGTAAGCAAAAATAAAAACACTAGTTCTCTTGTAAACTAAGTTCCCACCTTTCTATACTTATCCAATATTCTCATTACTATCTCACTTATCATACATTCTATCTATCCTATCCTTCAAAGCAAAACACATTCAATCAATATTTTAACAACCATCATCAGTGGCATCAGAGCTTTGTTCAGATAACTTTCGCTCATCCATTCCAATTCCAACCTTTCATAGTGAAAACTATGATTTATGGGTCATCAAGATGAAGACCTATTTTCGTGCTCAAGATTTGTGGAATATCGTTACTAAGGGATATACTAGTGCTAAAGATACCTCCACTCTATTTGTAGCACAAAGAAAGGAATTGAAGGAGAATGAACAAAAAGATTCTATAGCATTGCTCACCCTTTAACTCAGCCTAGGAGATGAATTTTTTCCAAGAGTTATGGGAGCTCTAGTGCCAAAGCAGCATGGGATAAGTTGCAGGAGGATTTTCAAGGATCTCAAAAGGTATGCACTTGTAATCTCCAAACTTTAAGAAGGAAGTTTGAGAATTTAAAAATGAATGGGTTCTTTAGAGCCTTTGGAGATAATATTCCAGAAAATGAAGTTGTTGGAAAAATTTTAATTACGTGCACAGAAAAATACGATCCCATTATTGTAGCTATTGAAGAGTCAAAAGATATAGATAAATTAACAACTACAGAATTAATGGGTTCTTTAGAGGCTCACGGAAAAGGATTAGAAAGGAGATTTGAAAGTAATACAGAAAATGCCTTTCAATCTAAGATTAAGAGGCAATCTCATAAATCTAAAGATGGTGGGAGAAAGCCAAATGAAAATTCTAGAAACAATGAGAATCAAGAAAAACATAAAGAAAGAGGTGGAAAGTTTCCTCCATGTGGCATTTGTAAAAGAAATAGTCACTTGGAGAAGGACTGTTGGTTTAAAGGAAATCCATGGTGCCGAAATTGTAAGAAGTTTGGACATGTAGAAAAGGTTTGTCGCTTAAAACTAAATCATCAAATTAATTTCCCTGAAGAACAAGAGTCAGAGAATGTTCTCTTCTATGTTTCCCAAGATACATCAAAAGAAATAAAGGATACATATGAAGGATGAAAATATTTTCTGTAGTCTTGATAAAATCAAGACAAAAATAAAAATTAGCAATGGAGATTTTATGGAGGCAACAGGAATAGGCACTATTGCCATTGAAACCAAAAAGGGGAAAAGATACATCAACGATGTACTCTTGGTCCCTAGCTAACATATATCAAAATTTATTGAGCGTCGGCCAAATGATGGAAAAAGGATACTCGCATTTTGAGGGAGATTCTTGCAAATTTTATGATAAGCAAGATAAATCTCTCTTAATTGCAAAAATCAAAATGAAAGAGAATCGTTGTTTTCCAATACAATAGAGATATGCAAGTGATGCAGCAATGAAGGCGCAAGTGGACGGTCGTGGCTATGGCACAGAAGATTCGGGCATTTCAACCTACAAGGATTGAAAATTCTTCAACAGAAAAATATAATGAGAGATCTACCACCAATATGGAGCATACCGACGTTTGTGAGGGGTGCATGCTTGGGAAACAACACCGACAACCTTTTCCATCAGGAAATTCAGGGCGAGCCAAAGAACCGTTGGAGCTAGTCCATACAGATGTTTGTGGCCCAATGTGTACTCCATCACAAAATCAAAACAGGTACTTCATTCCCTTCATTGATGACTACACTAGAATGACTTGGGTTTACTTTTTACGAGAAAAATTGCAAGTCTTCAATATTTTCAAGAAATTCAAAACTTGGGTCGAAAGGCGAAGTGGCTACACCATAAAGAAGATAAGAAGTGATAGAGGCAAAGAATACACCTCTAATGAATTCAACAAGTTCTGTGAAGACGAAGGCATGGAGCATCAACTTACAGTTGGATATACACCAGAACAAAATGGTGTGTCAGAAAGAAAGAATAGAACAACAATGGAGGCAGCAAGATCTATGCTAATGGAGAAAGGTCTTGCAAAATCTTTTTGGGCAGAGGCAATAAGTACAACAGTCTATCTTCTTAATAGATGTTCAAGCAAAGTCGTTCAAGACAAGAACCAGTCGAAGCTTGGAGTGGACAAAAGCCATCAGCAAAACATCTTAGAGTTTTTGGTTGCATTTGCTACACCCACATTCCGAAAGAAAAAAAGAGGCAAGCTGGATGAAAAAGCAGAAAAATGAATCTTCTTAGGCTATAACACCCAATCAAAAGGCTATCGAGTCTATAGCTTAAGAACAAAGAAGTTAATCATCAGTCGAGACGTAAAGTTCGATAAAGATGCTTTCTACAACTGGGAGGCTCAACAAGTTGAAAGAAAGAATATCAACTTACTAGAACCACCAAAAGATAAAGAAGATAATGAGCAACCAAGATTTCCAACACAAGCAATAGTGGAAGAATCACTTGACTCATCTCCAGAGTCGACACCAAGGAGAACTAAGTAAGAAGTATGCAATTTCACAATCGTTGAGCCAGAAAACTATGGGGAAGCTTCAAAGCAAGAAGTATGGAAGAAAGCTATGGAAGAAGCAATAAAGATGAACGAGAAGAATGAGACTTGGGAGCTAGTGGATCTTCCTCAAGAGAAAGAAGTCATTGGAGTTAAGTGGGTTTACAAGACAAAACTTAACCCAGATGGCTCAATTCAAAAACATAAAGTAAGATTAGTTCCCAAGGGATATGCTCAACAGTTCGGCATCGACTACAATGAGACATTTTCCCTAGTGACAGGCTTGATACGATTAGAGCTTTGATTGCACTGGCTACACAAAAGAAGTGGAAGATTTACCAACTACATGTATAGTCTGCATTTCTCAATGGATACCTTGAAGAAGAAATTTATGTGGAGCAAATCTATGTGGATGACATTATATTTGGTTCAACTAATCAATCTATGTGCAGAGAATTTTTTGTCTCAATGCAGAGTGAGTTTGAGATGTCAATGATGGGGGAGTTCACATTCTTTCTAGGACTACAAGTCAAGCAATTGAAGAATGGAACTTTCCTTAGTCAAGCCAAGTATTGTCTGGAAATGACCAAGAAGTTTGAAATGGATAAGAGCAAGGATGCTGCAACTCCAATGGCTACATCAACCTATCTTGATTTAGATGACAAAGGGAAAAGTGTTGATGAGTCTAAATACAGAGGAATGATTGGATCTTTGTTATACTTAACTGCAAGTAGACCTGACATTATGTTAAGTGTATACTTGTGTGCTAGATACCAAGCAAATCCCAAAGAGTCACATTTATCTGCAGTCAAAAGGATCCTCAAATATCTCAAGTCGACACCAAGAGTTAGACTATGGTATCCTAAAGGTGCATCTCTCAACTTAATTGGATATTCTGATTCTGACTTTGCATGTTGCAAATTGGATAGGAAGAGCACTAGTGGTACATGCCATTGTTAGGCAGCTCACTTATCTCTTGGCACTGCAAGAAGCAATCCTGTGTTGCCTTGTCAACTGTTGAAGCTGAGTATATTTTTGCTGGAAGCTGATGTGCATAAAGTCTTTGGCTGAAACAACAACTACTAGATTTTGGTGTTGAGCTAAAGGAGATTCCCCTGCTTTGTGACAATACAAGTGCCATCAACATATCCAAGAATCCAATTATGCATTCAAGGACCAAACATATTGAGATAAGGCATCATTTCCTCAGGGATCATATCCAAAAGGGTAATTGTACAATTGAATTTGTAGATACTCTAAATCAATTGGCTGACATATTTACAAAACCTTTGGCAAGAGATAGGTTTAATGCACTTAGAAACATGCTAGGAATACTTGATGAAACCAACATATGTTAGCATGTTATTTTAATTGCATTTCTAATTGATTGATCCACTAAATGATTAACCAAATTCAAACGTATTTGAAATTGAGTCTTTGTTGCATAATCACTGTATATTCTGCATAATTCACTGTGATAATCGATTACAATGTGGAATAATCGATTATTTGATGCTTGAAAGCTGTTTAGAAGCAATTTGAAGCTTATGTAATCGATTACTTCAATGAAATAATCAATTACTGCTTGTCTAATGTGAATCTAAAATTCTTTAAGTCATTGGAGTAATCGATTACTTCAATGAAATAATCGATTACATATGATACGAAGCCTTCTCAGAAATCTAAACCACACTGGTTTAATTGATAACAAAATATGCTAATCGATTACTGAATGTTATTCTGGTTTATACTCTCACTAGTTTAATCGATTACATGTCGATTTAATCGATTACACCATTGAACATAGCTTCTTTTTTATTACAAATTAATCGATTACATAAGTTCATAATCGATTACTTATGGCATTTCTGAAATCTTTGCAGATTTCTTGGAAATCTAAACTGCCCAACTACTTTTAAATTCAAAATTCAAACCTGTACAAAGCTTTTAAACTATTGGGTAACTGAGATAGCTGTTATATTCATTCATATTTCAAAATTTCGAACCCTAGAAATCCCTATATATTCAGCATTTCTCCAAAGAGAAAATCACACCTGAGTTTTATAATGACCCTGTGATAATCCGGGTTTGTATGACCCGGTTGTCACATAAAGGGGGGTGCATTTTGGGGAACTCGGATAAGAGGGGGGTGTAGATAGCATCTCTTCTAAACCGGGTTCGTTTGACTGAGTTGTCACCTAAAGGGGGTGTATATTGGAACTTGGATATGAAGGGGGTGTCAATAGTTTATTTTTTCAAATCCGGGATCATGATATATGTTAGTTCTGATAGGAAGACAGGGATAGTACATGACCGGGTTATCGCCACGTAAGTGGTTTATGTACATAGCATTTTAGAGGAAAAGCGCTAATGTATAGAAAGGAACTCGGACAAGGAAGGAAAGAGCTCGTATATTCCTTTTTCTTGAGAGATCAGGTGATCATCTCGAGAGAGCTCGGTAGAGCTCGTGTTTTCTTTTCTTTGTGGTTCCGAGTAAGTGATCTCGGATGTGTTTCGAGTAGTGATCTCAGATGTGTTCCGAGTAGTGATCTCGGATGAGCAACCGTGTAGTGGTCTCGGTTGAGCTCGGAGGAGCTCGTTTTTAGTTGACTTGTAAGAGCCACGGGGTAGAGAGACTAGAAGAGCTCGCAACCCCTTTTGATAAAGTTACCGTTAGTGATCCCGGAAGTGGTTGGGAGGAACCTTGGACGTACTATAGTACCAAGGACGAGTTCTTATGCAATCGATTACATAAGCATTCGTAATCGGTTAAAACAGTTAGTGCTTGCTGTTTAACCCAGACTTAGCCTTGTGGTTGGAATGAGTGCTCAGGAACCCGGGGTGTGGTAGTGAAGTTGCACACACACACACACACATACTCTTTCTCTCTCTTTCTCTCTCTCTCTCTCTCTCTATATATATATATATATATATAAATCCAACCTGGCAGCGTTAGTTATATGAAGAGAACCCGATAGTGTATGTAGGGTTTAGAGAACTCGGGTAGTCACACGTAACTTGTATATGAGGTATAATAAATTGACTTGCCAAACAGTAGACCCAACCCAGCAGTCAAATATCTCTACATTTTCACTTTACACAAGTGACACGTCTTGACTCTTTGCGGGTTGTTTTGACGTGGGAAAGGTCCTCATTTTACGATATGATGCGTGTTAATTTTTAGGATATTTAAGATATGCATGAGTGAGATATTTCAGTAGAAACTTTATTTTCATCGCCTTTGCTAAAACACTTTCTCTTTCTTATTCCATATTTTCCTCCATTGTTAAAGTGAGAAAAGCTTCTTAAATAACCATTCCTTGACCTAAATGTCTTCACATCCAACGTAGGGATTGAAGAGAACCATTTTATAAACTAGTTTCCACCATTTGTTAGTTGTGAAAACCATTAGGCGGGGAGATCATTTATCCAAAGAAAGTGCAAAGTTTCAACCTTTAAGAGATAGAAGGCACGTTCAGGACATCCAAGCTTGAAGAAGCTGTCCTCTAAGCCTTCCTTGCTGTTTTAAGGTAAGATATGTGAGTTTTACTGTATCTTTTGAGTTTGGAGTTAAAAGGAAAAATGACCCATATGAGTTAGGGTTGGTTTTGGGTGTTATTTCTTTGGAAAAATATGCTTAGGAGGTTGTTGTGATGAAGGTTCAACCTTGAAAGCTAATTTTTCTGGGTTTTGGGTATTTTGTTATGCCAGATAGGCTTTTATGGGGTTTACAAGTCAACGTTGAAGGTATTTGTATGAGATCTGGAAAAGAACTGGGTTCTTTTGATGAGACGGTTGAGAACCGTTCTTGATATCTTTCTTGCCTGGTGTAGGGCTTGATAAAGAAGATATCGGTGGTTTAGAACACGAGGCTGAGAGAGCCAGTGCGGTAATCAAAGAAGGTAAGCTCTCTGTTCTTGGGGAGTTTGTATCCCTTGATTGTGTTACAGCATACTCCTGGGGAGTTATGGTTATTGTATGATGCAGTGCGTGTATTTAAATTGTGTGTTACTGCTTTTTGATTGAAACATACATGTAAATGATTTGCACTATGATGTTTGTATTGTGGTTGAGGAAGCCCTCTGGCCAGGGAAGCGGACCATATATGAGAGTGTAAGACTCATCCGGGATGAGCTTCTCGACAATTCATATACGTCTGAGTGCATAAGATGTGCACGGGTGCATGAGATGTGCACGGTTGATATACATTTGTGCATGAGATGTGCACTGGTGAACTTGTATATCAAGATATACATTTATGCATGAGATGTGCACGGTTGATATACATTTGTGCATGAGATGTGCACTGGTGAACTTGTATATCAAGATATACATTTGTGCATGAGATGTGCACTAGTGAACTTGTATATCTGTGCTGGAATGACACGTTGGTGTGGTTATGTACATGTGATGTTTATGAAAGCCGGGATGGCTATGCTTTTATTTTCTTAAAAGACCGAGATGGTCATACTTCTGTTTTTATTAAAAGGCTGGGTTGGCTATGTTATTTATAATGGCAATATAAATGCTATGTACTGTGGAAGTGAACCAAAGGGAGGTGAGTCTCCAAGAACCCTGAGTTTACTGAGATTGTATCTCACCCCAGTTGGGGATTATATTTATATTGCAGGTGATAGCCAAAGAGCGGAGAACGAGGTCCGAGGTAGGAGACCCGAGTAGGGGTTGTTCGGTGGATCTCAATTGACAGGTCGGGTAGGTCGAGGCCGAGTTGGCAACTAATTGAGGATCCCGGACAAGAGGAAGAGGCCGGGTTCAAGGAAGCAGATTTTGGAAGGCGGTCTTTTTGCGAGTCTGTTGACTCAAGTTTATTGTATGTTTTGTAACCCGATATGGGTTTGTTTTGTTTTATGTACCCTTTTGAAATAGAACCCGGGTGTCGAGATATGGGTTTGTTTTGTTTTATGTACCCTTTTGAAATAGAACCCGGGTGTCGAGAT
>CM023952.1:16755837-16806776 GCA_013407115.1 Glycine latifolia | reverse complement strand
GTGTATCAAATTTCATACATAATGTTAGATTGTATTATATGACGTATGATGACGTCTTATTATTTTATGCTTCTGTGTTTACTTAAATTATGTTAAGTATTGCTGCGCTTAAGACCATAATATAATGTTAATGAACCGGATGCATACGGGGTTGTTACAAGTTTGCATTTCTCTGTGCTTACTGATTTCTAAGCTTTCTTCTTCTCTATTCTGTCCTAAACACTGCCCAAACACCATGTCTACCTCTAAGAGAACCAAAACTGGAAAAAGGAAAGCTGGAGAATCATCCAATCCTTATGGGAACAAAATCAACTCTTGGTTCCTTGAAGAAGGGCATAGGATGCACTATCTTCAATTCCATGCTACAAAGCTGGTTATGCCCCCAAAATATCTGGACCTCAACTGGTTCATCAAACAAGGATTTCAATTCCCTGATCTTCTTGAAATCCAAGGCTTGAAGAAGTTTCTTGAACTCAAGGGTACCTTCTACCCTGAGCTTGCAAAGGTGTTTTACACCTATGCAAAAACTACCATGGAAGGGATGATTACCTCACAAGTGAAGGGTGTTCCCATGGTTATTGATGAAGAAGTATGGGAAGTTGTTGCTGGTATTTCTCCTAATGGTGTAAGGTGATTTGATGAGGAGATGTGGGTACAACAAGATTGATACCTATAGAGGGATGCTTCAAGACCCTCAAGCTAGGCTGAAGCTAAGGCTTGGTGTTGGTAGTATGACAAGTGAAGACAGGCTTCTTCACTATATCATTACATATATTCTGACTCCTAGGTCCACCAACCATGCTCAAGCTACTGATGATGACTTACAACTGGTGTATGGCATCAAATCTTCTACCTAAATTAATTGGGTTCTCATCATTATTGAGACTATGCTAAAAGCCTCTAGGTTGATCAGCTACAACTTTCCTATGCTATCTTGATATCTAGGTTCATTGATTATTTTAAGATTGATGTTTCAAATGAAGTGGTCGACAACACAACTGACATTGTTAATCTTATCAAGACTAAGCATCTGAACAAGCTTGGATTGATAAAGACTCCTCAAGGATGGAAAATGGCTGGACAGCTCCCTCAAGCTGAAGGAGGAGCTGCTGAAGAAGAAGAGGAAGCTGAAGCTGAAGCTGAAGAAGGCCCTGCACAACAGCCTTACAGCCCATTTAAATCTCTCATGATTCAATAGATGGATGCTCTATTGTCCCTGCACCATGAGTATAAGGCTGAGACTAACTCATCTATGGAAGAGATAAAATCTAGGCTTGAAAATATAGAAGCTAGGATTGTTCTTGATGAGTTTGATAAACTCATTTATCTTGCTTATGTTTGCTTTCATGTTATGTTATGTTCTATTTCTGTTTTAGGATTAATGTCTTTCTTGATTAATGTACTGGACTTTCCCTTTCATTGAATAAAAGTTTAGTTTTTATCTTCTATTCTCCCTGCTCATAATCTATATATTGCTATTTTTGTCTTTGATAAGCCAAACAGGGGGAGAAATGGTATCACAATGATAAGTGTTGTGCTCTTTTAATGCTGTGTTACTATTGCTCTATTTTTAATTGGAAAATTACCTAAGTAAGGGGGAGCAAAATTAAAGGAATTCATTTATGTTTATGCAAGGAAACTTAACACTTGATAATGGCAAAAGGCTTAATGAATTTCAGGTTAAGTTTGAAGCTCCTATCACTCCTCTCTCTTATGCACTTAATGGCTACAAATGTTCAATTGGTATTTGGCATGAACAAAGCCAAGAAGGGGGAGATTGTTGGACATAGGGGGAGCTGGAAGAAGATCAAGGCAAAGCATGAAGATGCTGCTCCAAAATTTAGCTTCTCTCATGCCAATCAATTTGAAGACATTTGTAAATGTGTCTAAATGAATCAAGAAGCATGCCTTATGATCCTTGCATTGCATAAAGCATAAACATTCTCATGTATACATGTTTTAACAAAAGAACTTAAGGTTTTATGTTTGCATTTGGAAAAGAAATATTCCATGGCTTTGTTTTCAAAAATATCCATTTTACACTACTTTAATTGATTACACAAAGATATAATCGATTACCTGCTTCAGTTTAATTCTGGAAAAGCCATGAAGAACACTTTAATCAATTACCAGCTGATCGTAATCAATTACATAGTTGTATTTCCAAAACATGCATGACTGTTTTAATCGATTACCACAATCTATAATCAATTACCTAGGCTTAATCTGAAAAATGTACATGACTGTTTTAATCGATTACCACAATCTGTAACCGATTACTAAGGCTTTTTACATATCTGTGATGGACTGCTTTAATCGATTACTTTACGTAATAATCAATTACTTTGTTCATAAAATTTTTCAAATTACCTCAATAACATTTTAATCGATTATTTGGTTAAATAATCAATTACATATCATAAAATAATCGATTACACATACGTTTTAATCGATTACTGTTAGTTAAAACTGTTTTCTATTTAAAGTTGCTTGGGTCTGTGACTAAAAAAAAACACATTATACTTTTCATTCTATGAGAGAATACAAAAACCCAACACAAGCTAAGCTTTCACAAGTCCAAGAAATAGTTTTCTAAGTATTAGATATCTTGTTTGAGATGAAAAGTTTACTTGCTTCATAAGATGAAAATGAGTTAGAAACAAGATTTGAAGAAGAAGTTCAAGAGATTCTATTCTGTGTTTTAATCATTCATGCAACCTGGAAGTAATTGGTAATATTCGTGCATTCATTCATCCATTGAGGATCACAGGTTGTGTCTCTCTTGAATCTTTCTTGTAGATTGTTTTTGTATTTGAAAATTACTTTTGTTAGGCTAAGTTCAAATAGATTCTTTAAAGCCATCCAGAGTAGTGTTCTCCAGGGGAAAGATCTGAGTAGGGTTCTCAGAGTCTTTGTGATTAGATTTCTAATAGGGTGTTAGAATTCTGATTCTTTGTCTAGGGTTGATAAAGAAGATCACTTGTAATTGCTTGTAATGAACACATTTGATTTAGTGGAACTCTAATCTAGTTTGATTAGAAGAACTGGATGTAGCTTTTCTTGAGAAGTAAACTTGTATATGTGCTTGTGTTACGTTCTATTGTTCTATCTTTTCGTGCTATCTTGATCTCTTGACAATTATGATTTCTTCATTACTCAACTAGTGCAGGTATTGGTCATTGGAATCTTGGACTGAGTGGTTTGATTGAATCAAAGTCTAACTGGTTTTAAAAGGTGATTAAGATCCTTAAACTCTGATTTGATAAAGTTTTTAAAAGGTCAACATTATACCAATTCACCCCCCTCCTGGTATTTGAGTGTATTTATATTGTTTTCAGTTTATAATGATATCAGGCCCAAGACAGCCAAGAAATGACATTGATGTTTATCTTAGTCCTTTGATTGAAGACTTGATAAATTTGTGGGATGAGGGGGTTGCCGTGTTTGATGGGTATCGAAATGAGATATTCAAGTTACGTGCAATGCTATTTTGTACCATTAATGATTTTCTAGTGTACGGGAATTTGAGTGGATACAGTGTTAAGGGCAATCATGCATGCCCTATATGTGAGCAAGACACAAGCTACGTACAACTTAAACATGTAAGAAAAATAGTTTACACTCCCCATCGACGTTTTTTGAAACCTTTTCAACCTTATTGGCGATTGAAAAAGCATTTAATGGAAGTCAAGAGCATGAAATTGCACCGATTCTGTTAACCGGTTAGCAGGTTCTTGAGCGGGTTGAGGACATCCATAATGTATTTGGGAAGACCCTGAAGAAGCTGAAAGGTAATACTTGCATATGGAAGAAGAGGTTGATATTGTTTGATCTTCCATATTGGTCTGATCTAGATGTAAGACATTGTATCGATGTTATGCATGTGGAGAAAAATATGTGTGACAGTGTCATCGGCACGCTTCTTAATATTCAAGGCAAGACAAAGGATGGTTTGAACGCTCGTCAAAATCTTGCTGAGATGGGTATACGTGAGCAGTTACATCCTAGGTCTGATGGTAAGAAAATATACTTGCCTCCAGCATGTCACACTTTGTCAAGAAAGGAGAAGATAAGTTTCTATCAGTGTCTGCGCCAAGTGAAAGTGCCACAGGGATACTTTTCAAATATTAAGAGCCTTGTGCAGATCAAATATCTAAAACTAGTTGGCTTAAAGTCTCATGATTGCAACGTGTTGATGCAACAACTATTAGTTATGGCGATTCGAGACATTTTGCCTAACAAAGTAAGGCATGCTATACTTGTTTGTGCTTTTTCTTCAATGCCATTTGTAGCAAAGTTGTGAACCCTGTAAAGTTGGATGACTTGGAAGAAGAGGCTGCAATTATACTGTGTTAGTTGGAGATGTATTTTCCTCCTTCATTTTTTGACATGAAGATCTTGAAAGGGTATACAAAAGAATCTACACCATCCTGAGGCATCCATAGCTGAAAGGTACATTGCAGAAGAAGCTATTGAATTTTGTTTAGATTACATTGAAAAGGCAAAACCTGTTAGGCTTCCCGAGTATCGGCATGACGACAGAGTGGGAGGTAAGGGTTCACGAGGGCTGGATGTTATAACTCCTACTTTAGAGGAATTGCAACAAGCTCATTTGTATGTATTGAATAAAAGTAATGAAGTGTTGCCATACAAAAATGATGAAGAATAGGTTGTTGAAAGAGCATGCCAAGACTTTCTTAAATTGGTTTAAAGATACAATATTTAATGATGAATGTTCCTCTGAAATAGTGAGGAAATTAGTAGATGGGCCTAAAAGAAATGCTAGAAGCTGGCAGGGATACGATATTAACAAGTACTCGTTCTACACCAAAGAACAAGATGACAAGAGAACAATGCAAAATAGTGGGGTTACTCTTAGGGCTGAATCCCAGCACTTTTCTTTTGTGCATGACCACAATCCCCGTTTGGTGTCCATGCCTTACTTTGGATTCATTGATCTAGGAACTTAATTATGTTAAATTCACTGTGTGTTTTCAAGTGTAAGTGAGTTGATATAAATAGTGGTGTGCGAACCGACGATTCGGGATTTACTTTGGTCGATCTTAAGAAGGTGGCTTATCAAAATGAACCTTTCATCGTCGCAGAGTGAGTTGATAGCAATAGTGGTGTGTGAACCGATGATTCGGGATTTACTTTGGTCAATCTTAAGAAGGTAGCTTATCAAAATGAACCTTTCATCATCGTAGAACAAGCTAAACAGGTGTTTTATGTTCAAGATCCTTGTGATGAAAGGTGGTCAATGGTACTACATGGAAAAACCATTGGTATTAATCTGGACGATGATGACTCAACCCTTGATACTGGTTTGACTCATTTCTTGACACAAATCCCTAACATCAATAGTGACGAAGAAATTGATGACGTTCATGCTAATCATAATGATCATGATGAAGGAGAATTAATTAACATAATTTAATGTAATGTTTATTTTATATTAAGTTGTATCCAACTTTACAATTTGATAAGTTACTGGAACATGATTACACCACCGAGCTCTCCTCCTCGTCCTCCTCAGTTAGCACCTTCGCCATCTACGACGAAGAAGACTAAGAAAGCAACATGACTGAGGTCATTGTCTACCAGACCCGTCGGTGCTGACAGACCAGTGGTTCACGTGGATCCAACCACTGGGAAGGTTGATGGTCCCCATAAGAAGAAATTGAGGACGTATCTAGGGATCGTGGCTCGAGACAAGGTGGATGTCACCATTGGTAACTGGAAGGAAGTTCCGGTCGCTCAGAAAGAGTTGATTTGGGAGGACATTCAAGTATTACAATTAAGTGTCCAATGTTTCTACCCTAATTGATTGTAGTAATACAATTTAAATGTTATTGTAACTGTTAAAATTGTTTTTTGTGTCACAGGTTGAATTTGATATACCTGAAGTGATCGACCAAAAAATGAAGAAGAAAATTCTTTAGACAGTAGGAAAGCGAAGGAGGCAGTTCAAGTCTGACTTGACCTCCAAATGGGCTCTGACACAAGGGAGGGGCGAGGATGACGACACCGTTTGTGAAAACTATGGAATCAGCAAAGACAAGTGGCACCAATTCTGTGAGAGTCGCAGAGCAGCTTCCTGGGAGGTTAGTTGACTTGTCTTGTTTTAGGATTTGACAATTATACAGTAATTTTAACTGCATTTTGTTGACAACAATCTGTGTAATTCTTACAGGATGTTAGAAAGAAGGCAGAGGCCATCCAGAAGCTAAACACTGCCCCTCACGTGTTGTCTCATGGGGTTTATGACTTATTGGAATAGAAATTAATGGAGGAGAAACAAAAGAAAATATTGGAGGAAGCAGGCCAAGCTGAGAGTACCGAGACAATTGTTCATCCTCTTTCTCCTGTTAGACGTCACATCAAGTGGAAGCTGGCTCGCATAAAGAAAATAGGACACATGACATCTGAGGCAGCACGAGAGATTGCCGAGAGGATTGTAAGTCAAATGATGGTTTCATTGTTCATTAATTACAAAAATAACAACAAATTACAAAACTCATGTAATACATTATGTTGATTGTAGGATACCCTGGAAGAGCAATCGACACAGGGTAGCTTTGTCGCCAGTGGACGTCAGGATGTACTGACTGTTGCCATTGGACGACCAGAGCACCCAGGCCATGTCCGTGCTGCTGGAGTCGGTGTGACCATCAAACACTACTTCGGAATGACTCCATCAACCTCTCCAAGTCTAAGTCAATGAACCCTGAAGATTTCGATCAACTGAAACAGAACATCAGGAAAGAGATGGAGCATTCGATCACTGAGAAAGTGACGCAGTAACTCATGATGTCCTTCAGCCAGATGCATTCCCAGATGCAGTCTCAGATGCAGTCTCAGGGTTTCATGCCGCCTCCAGAGGTTCAGTTATGCCCTTATGGTGCCCGTGTCAGCACGAAGGAAAGATGTGTCGATGACAATCCTCCCCGCTTGGTTGCCCTTGGAAGAGTTTATGAGGGGTCGACAATCATGCATAATGTTCCTCAGGGGAATGATCAAGTCAAGGTAGGTGTTGAGGAAGTTTGAGATGTTGATGCTCGTGTCCCTGTACCCACAGAAAAGGTTTAGTTAGTGGGACAGGCCCTTAACACCTTCCTTGCTTGGCTAACACATCTTGTACAACCTATTTTGAAGAAGGTATTTCATTTTGTGTGTGTGTGTTTATTATCATTTAAAAAATTGTCAGTGTCATTTAAAGTGAAGATGATATTTGACTTATGTTTATTAATTGTGTAGGATAAACAAGGACCTCAGGGACTGACGAAACCTGTACATAAGCCGGAACCTGTTAAGGATCCCCTGTACTAAATCTAATTGACCATCCCGCAACTTTTCCTCAGACCCATGCAGGTCTCGTGGGACCCTACTTTGTTTGGGTTGTATAACGAGGACTTCCCGTTGTACATAAAGAATGAGGATATTTCTGAAATAATCCACGGCGGTCAATGTTTAAACATCTCTGTTTCACAACTGTGGATTCTGTAAGTCACTTTGCATTGTCTACCATTACATGACTAATTGTTTTATATTCATGCATAATTGACTTTATTTTCAAAACAATAGGCATATGAATGAGTTATGTCTGCAATCGGATATTTCCTCTGTCTATGGATTCATTGAGCCACAGTCCATATAGAGATCTGGGCAATCGCAATTTGAATTTGAGGACTATCTTAAGAAATGGATGCAGAGTTCACAGAAACATGTCTACCTTGGAGCGTACTTGAATGGGTATGTAAAATTGTACAATTGAATCAAAATAATGTATGAAGTACAAAAACTTAATGTTCTCCAATGCAGGGCACATTGGCAACTGGTCGTTATATGTCCTAAGGACAATGTTGTCGTGTGGTTCTGTTCATTTCACAATAAGCTTGATAACTACCTGAAAGGGATTATTAATAGGTAGGTTGTCATTTGTAACGCATTTACTTTATTATTTCTAACACATTAATATGTTAATTGTATAATATGCCTACATGTTTCTCTTAAGCAGTGCTTTGAAGGGAGCCCATGATACTCAGGGAAATAAATCAAATGCTACTACTAAATGGATTGCGGTTAAAGTAAGTCATTTAAATAATGGTTTAGGTCTTCAAAATAACTTTTACTACTATTTACACTAATTTCGGTTTAAATTTGACTATGTTATTGAATTTGGTGTAATAAGCAAAAAGGAAGCACTGAGTGTGGCTATTATGTCATGCATTGGATGTCGATGATAGTATAAGGAGGCTTTAGGGATAACTCGGGCATGGTAATTGTCCAATTCAAAACTATTTATAATTTGTTATACTCATTTTTATTTATATTTAATAAATTATGTTTCATTATGTGATGCAGTATTTTGCTGATCAGAGACCATTGGAGCCAGAGAGATTGAAGGCAATCCGACTTCAGTGGGCTGCATTTTATGTTAGAGTTAGGAATGAAACATTAGCTGATTAGGGGAATTTTTAGTAAAACAATTGTATGGTTTAAAATTACAATTATTTTATGTATATTGACACTATTCAATTTACTTATTATTCACATATCATGTTACTTTGTACTGAAATTTGAAACTTCCTAGGTCTATTTTTAAAATTTACAGGTTCAAATTGGGTTAAATTAATAAAATAGACAGCATATTAAAAAATAAAACATCGATTTTTAGTAAAAACCGATGTTAATTTATGTAACACTGAAAACGATGTTGATGTGCTGTAGCAACATCAGTTTTCTATAAAAACCGATGATGTTAATTCACATGAACAACGGTTTTTACTGAAAAACGATGTTGCTATGACATAACAACATCGGTTTTATAGAAAACCGATGTTGCTGAGCACATGAAACAACATCGGTTTTTACTAAAATTCGATGTTGTTACATCACAGCAGCATCAGTTTTTACCAAAAATTGATGTTGTTTCATCACAGGAACATCGGTTTTCAGTAAAAACTGATGTTGAAAACTTTAACATCGGTTTTTACTAAAAATTGATGTTGAATAATCATATATTAACATTTTTTTCTTTTTTTCTTATTTGCCGACGTCGATTTTTCCAAAAAATCGATGTTGTATACTTTTGTTAACATCGGTTTTGGAAAACCGATGTTAACGTTTAGACTTTTAACATCGGCGGTTTCAACATCGGTTAAAAATCGGTGGAAACGCCAAAATAATTGATGTTAAAAGTGTATTTTCTAGTAGTGACGGTGAGTATAGTCATGAACCCTAGAGAAAACTTTTGTTATATCTGAAAACAATATGAACCTCACATAATAACGAAGATGGGGGTGAATTGGTTAACTTTTAAAAATCTTTAAGCAATCAGAGTAATCAATATCGTATCACAAATGAACCAAGAGTGCTCCAACCAATCAAACCACTCAGCTCAAGAATGCAACCACAAAACTATCACTTGTTGAATAAGAAAGATAACATCAATGAATCACAGATTATGACAGCAAGAATAGATTAAAGGAAGTAGTCAACACAATGGTTTATACTGGTTCACTTCTTACCCTTGAGAAGTTACATCCAGTTCTTCCCACCACAAAGGTTATAGTTTCACTAATAACAAATTGTTCTTACAAGCTTTTTACACAATCACTCTTAATCAGACCTAGATTAAGAACGAGACTTCTAACACCTTAGAATCTCTGTGATCCAAGACATAGAGATCACCCACCTCTACTCTTATCCCCTAGGAACACCTATCCTAGTAAAGCTCTAAGAAATTCTATGTTATTAATACAAAAAGAATCTCAAAAGAATACACAGCAAAGTGTAAAGAAAGAAACCACCTGTGATCCAGTAAATGAAGTATGCAAATGATTTACCAGACTTGGATTGAAAGGTGGAAGAGGTTACTACATAAACTTCTTTACAAAAATTCTTTTGAAACCTTGCCCAAGAAGAAACCCTCATTTGAAATCTTTGAATCTTGAGGATTTGTGGGACTTAACAATGTTTAGCACTTGAAACATTTTCTTGCTCAGAAAGCTAAAGAATGTACTTTGTAATTTCGTTGTTTTTTTTCAAAACAACTGACATTTATTTATGGAAATCTGATGGAGGTCCATTGCAAGCTCAAGGCCAAGAAGGAGAACTTGAAGAACTCCCTTTGATTAGCTTCAGAGGACCCATGACAAAGAGCTAGAACTCAAGCCCTTCAAGACCACATCAAAACTAACTTGTATCTTTTGGACAAGCATGAAGAAGCACACCAACTCAGTGCAAACACAAAAGAAGTGTTGTCTGTTGCAATAGATTACCAGATTCCTATAATAGTTTACTTAGGAATTTTGTAAATAGTTTTCGATACCTGTAATCGATTACCAGATACCTGTAATCGATTACAAAGCATTTTTTGTTAGGGAACACTCTGTTTTAATCGATTACATGACGAATTAATCAATTACTTTGTTCATACATCTGTTTCCAGGAATATCAAGAGCAAAATTATTGATTACAAGACCCATTAATCGATTACTTAAGAGTAATTAATCAATTACATGGACGTATTAATCGATTACTTTAGCATAAACTGCACCTGCGCGTGTTGGGTTAGCCAAAGGTCACTTTAGGGAAAGCTTGCACTTCAAGCTTCATTTCAATTTGCATTTGCCTTACATTTAGTGGCATTTAGCTTGTTATTTTGTGGGCTATATAAGCTACCCAAAAACTATTTGTAAGAACTTTTGGTTCATTAATACAATTCTGAAAATTGTTGTAAGAGTTTCTCTCTTGTTCTTTTGCAAGAACTTCTTGTTTCTTATCAATGGCTTCAAGCTATTGTGGTGATTCTTCCTAGGCTTATTGGGAAGCTTTTCCATGGTGCCATCCACCTTCATCCCTAACCTTCCTTCCATATTCCATTGCTGCAATTAAAAACTTATAAATAGCCCCATTTCACAAGAAGTGCTGATTGCTTGTGTTCTGAAGTTTACTTGAAGTTTGGGTTTCATTGCAAGGTAGATTTAGGAAAGCTAATGGCTATGGTTTCAGCCATACATCAAAATCAGTTTGTAACTGTCAGTAATCGATTAAATCTCCAATGTAATTGATTAAAACCACTTAAGCAATCTATTGTTAACACATTTAATTGATTAAATTGTTCCTGAGCTTTTTGGAAAAGATTTATGAACAAAGTAATCGATTAATTCGCCATGTAATCGATTATCACAGGCAGTCTTAGTTTCAAATACGTGCCAAGTAATCGATTACCACAATGTTGTAATCGATTAAAACAGGAAGACTTTTATGTGACTTTGTGAAGTGTAATCAATTACCATTTGCTTGTAATCGATTAAAGTGTTCTTGAAAGCTTAAGTAATAGATTACCACAAGTTGGTAATCGATTAAAGCAGAGAAAAAATGTTTTTCCAAAATCTTAATCCAAGACTTATGCTTTCATGAAAACATGAATGCAAAAACCATGAATGAGCTTCATGCAATGGATCATAGGAAGCTTCATGTCATACACAAATTACAACTACCAATCAAATTAATTTAGCATGTAAAAAAGCCTAAACACTTTGTAGACTTGAGACTCAGCTTCTTGATCCTCTTGAGCTCCCCCTGACTCTAACAATATCCCATAGGAATGACCTAACTTTTCTGTGTTTTTGAAAAAAACAAACATTTTGAGATATCTGTTAAACATCTTTTGGGTGCGTGGTTTGAAAACGTAGTGAAAATGGGTTTTATGCTATTTATCTATGTTAAACATTTTGATGTTTTAAATAATGTTGAAAGTTTTGATTTATCAATGTTTTTATGCTATTTGTTATCACTTTGGAAAATGGATCAAAATGTGGTTTATGTTTCTAAACTTGTTAAAAGTTTAAGTTATCCCTCTTCTTTTTAGAAAACTCTTTTTGAAAATGGATTTGTACGTTTTACGAGAAAAGAATTTTTCACTCCCGTAAAGTTGTTTTGAATTCATGTTTTGGAAAAGGAAGAGGTTTAAGCTAAGGATCTTGGTTTTATGCAGGAAGTCACGCAGTGCTAGTAAGATAGAAAAAAATGATCAAGGACATTCAATCTAGATGGATTAAGGTTAGTGAATTTGGGTGCATCACTCAAGGAAAATGACAACTTGACCAAACCAAGGATCATAGAAGAAAATCTAGATTTACAAAAGACGAAGTTGTGTGCTGGGACAATGTTCATAGTATATACTTGACAAGCAAATTTTGAGGATGAAAATTTTCTTGTTGGAAAGTATTGTAACACTGTAATTTATATAATGTTTGATTAAATGTTTAATTAGATTGCAAAAGATATTAAATTTATGTAAGTACCTTTAATTAATTAATTATGAGATGATAGTATATATTATATTTATACTTATGTTTATGTATATCATGTTGTATGTGTGTTTTGATGAGTTTTAATTAGAGTGTTTGGACTTAAGTAGATGTGCCTTGAGTAAAGAGAAATGGGTGGGTGAGTTTAGTCAAGGACTTTTTTTTTTACCAAAATGGGTAATTTAAAAAAATTATTTACTAGTAATGGGTGTTTTATAAAACTATTTACCTGTAGGATTATTTTTTCTAACAAGGATTTAGGAGGCAGCACTCTGAGTGGCGCCTTATGTTTTTCATTTTTCCTATAGTAGGAGGCACGACTTTCATTTATACTTCATTTTAGGTGTTTTTTCAGTACAAGAGGCATCACCCACTGTGTAGCCAAAAGGAGGCGCTAAAAACAATATGAACACACACAATAACCAAGAGGGGGTGAATTGGTTAAAACTTGGCCTTTTAAAAATCTTTAAGAATCAGAGTAATAGGATCTTTATCACAATTAAACCAAGAATACTTAAATCAATCAAACCACTCAGCTTAAGAAAACAATTACTAAAACCTTCACTTGTTGAGTAATAAGGATTTCACCAAAGAATCACAGATTAAGATAGCAAGAAGAGATTAAGGAAAGTAATCAACACAAGAACTTATATTGTTCTCCTCTCAACAAGAGAAGCTACATCCAGTTTCTTCTTACCAAATTCCATTCATAATTCTTGATATTGCTCCCCCTATCTTAAGTGATTTTTATAAGGAGCAAACAACGCTTAAAACAAAGTTAAGATTTAATCATTTGAATTATTTCTTCTGTCCCCTTTAATTACTAATACATCATCAATTATTTCTTCTCTCCCCTTCAATTACTAATACATCATCGTCATTCATATATATATGTTCATTTAATCATATTTCTCCCCCTTTTGGCTTAGCAAAGTAAAAAAAAATGTACTATTATAATGAAATAAGCAAGGAAGAGATAAACAACATGAAACAAAATTTTATTCATTGATTGAAAGGATGCATAATCATAAGAGAAACATTAAACATAATTGTTGGAAATAAGAGAAGTAAACAACACAGGCAGAAGCAAGAAATTACAACCAACAAACTAAAGATTATCAAAATCTTTTAGGGCCATCTTAACATCTATGTTCTCTAGCCTAGTTGAAATTTCCTCAAATGAGGAATTAACTTCAGCTCTATGCTCATGATGCAGAGCCAACAATCCATCTATCTTTTGAATCATTAGAGATTCAAAAGGGGTCCACTGCTGCTCAACAGGACCAACAGCTGCATCCTCTTCTTCTTAAGCTTATTCTCCTTCAGCAGCACCACCTTGTGGAGCTTGTTCTCCAGCCATCATCCATCCATTAGAAGGTTGTATTAATCCCAACTTTTGAAGATGTTTGACAGAGATGAGGTTGGTGATCTCAGTTGTGTTGTCAACAATCTCATTAGAGACATTATAATAACCTAGGTTAAATAAATAAATGGAAAAGAAAGAAAAATTTAAATTTAACTATATTCCGTCACAAAAAGTGTTAGCGACAGAATTAGCGACGGATTTTGCGACGGATTTTGCGACGGCCAGAAATGGCCAAAAGGCCTTTTCTCTGGAATTTGGCGCCTAGAGCGTGAAATTGGCGCCTGGGGCGCCATATGCACTGGAATTTGGCGCTTGGAGTGTGAAAATGGCGCTGGGAGCGCCAGAAATGTCCAGAAGGCCATTTTTCACTGGAATTTGGCGCTGGAGGCGTGAAAATGGCGCTTGGAGCGCCAAATCTCGGGCAGGGCCACTATTTAAAGCCCAAAACGCGAAAAACTGAAAGGAAAATGCTTCTTCTTCTTCCTTGAGCCCTAGACCTCCATTGTTGACCCCTTCAAGCTTCCTAGAGCCATATATCTTGACCAAAACACTTCCTTATGGCCTTTGATTGTGAGGGAAACACCTTGGAAGCTTGAATCATTCACCCCTTTTCTTGAGAAAACTCCTTTTGAGAGAATTTGGGAATCTCCAAAGGAAAGCTCAGAGAACTTGGGAGTGGCTGAGACCCATTGCGTGGAAAGGACACCGGAGCTCGAGAGGGTGGTCTTTGGGTCTTCCTTGCCGTTATTGAGGTAAGAAACTCAAGTTTCTCAGCTTGATTTTTTAAATTGGGGGTTCGCATGAATAGTAACCCTTTTGTGATGGGGCTAGAATTAGCTCTGGGTTCTGTAGAAGATTATGTTCAGGGGGTTATTGTGATGATGTTAGAGCCTTCAGAAATCATTATTGATGAAGTTTGATTTTGGCTCTGAGTTATGCATGTATAGAAAAATGGTTGAATGTATGGTCATTGTGAACCCTAGAATAGATGAGAAAGTTGCTCTTAGGGTCACATGGATGCTGTTTAGGAGTTGAAATGCAAGCTTGGCTTGGTTAAGGCTAAGGTATGGATATGCTTGTATTAGCCTGAGCGGAGTCTTAGAAGAGGCTCTGGGGCCTTGGTTAGGCTGTGAATCACTTGTGAAGTGATTGGTTATGTATCCTATGGAAGGATTATAACTCCTTTCGTTTAAACGGCTTGTGACCGTCATTGATATGCTGCATGCCTATTCTTGTGTAGGACGTGAGCCTGAGATCTTTGGTGGTGGTAGCCACGAGTTCGGGAGAGCCGGTATTGTGCCTAGAGCAGGTAAGCTCTTGGTTCTTGAATGTATGCCCTTTGTTGTGTTCAGCCATGCACCAAAATGAGGTGATGGTTCTGTTGTGGGCAAATGCATGTATATAGAAATTGTATATTGATGTGATTGCCTGATGAATTGTGCATTGTGCCCTGTGATGGGAATTGGCATGGTATATGTTTGAATATGAGACTGGAATGTGAATCATATGAATGAATTGTGTCCTATGATAGTAGGATAGATGACGAGAGGTTGAGTAAGACCTGATGTGAGATGTTCCTGTGATATAGATGTAGCCTCCCGAATGGAGATGTTCCTATAACCACAGATGTAGCCTCCTCAGGCAATTGATTGAGATAGGTTGTGAGATGTTCCTGTGATATAGATGTAGCCTCCGTGAGTGGAGATGTTCCTATACACAGATGTAGCCTCACTAGATGGAGATGTACCTGTGGTATATAGACGTAGCCTCTTAACTGAGATGCTCCTATATACACAGATGAAGCCTCTGATGGAGATGTGCCTGTTACATAGATGTAGCCTCTTAACTGAGATGTTCCTATGTTTCAGATGAAGCCTCCAATAGATATGTTGATATCCGGGCAAGAGATGTTCCTAGTATATAGACGTAGCCTCCGTGAGTGGAGATGTTCCTATATACCTAGATGTAGCCTCTGCCTTGCAAAATGATGTGTACCACCTATTTGTTGACAGGCTGGGGTGAAATGATAGACATGGTACCCTGTGATAGGGGATGAGACCCCGTTTGGTATGATGATGAATGAGAAATGTTCTGATGATGAATGAGAATGTGAATGATGATAATGTACTATTTCTATGTATGTGCCTAAAAGTGAACCAGGGGAAGGTAATACCTTCAAGGGCCCTGAGTTTACTGGGATTTTATATCTCACCCCTTGTGTGGGGCTTATGTTTTGCAGGTGAATCCTCAGCAGGAGCAGATAGATCCCAAGGCAAGAAGCCTATGCAGGGATAGTTGCTGCTTATAAACCTTAGGCTTAGATGACATGAGCTTGTGGATCTGATGTTTTGTATTGCCTTGGTTGATTTTGTTGTACCCTGAAGGGAGTTTTATGTACAGTTTTGTACTTGTACAGAAAGTTATGTATAAACACCATATTATAATGTACAGTGTGTATGATGATGGCATTTGATGATGCCCTTTTGTTATATGCTTCCAAACTGCTTAATCTCTGATGTATTATGTATGATGATTGTTGTTTATGCGTGGTAATGACCCCGGTGCATATAAGGGGTGTTACAGACATCAATCCGAAAATAGTCTATGAATCTAGAGACTAGAACAGTATAAGGGAATTGCTAACTCAGAAGCCTCCTAGACTTTGTCATGATCTCCTCAAGAACTAGAACCCAATTAATTTGAGTTCCAAGCTTTATGCCATGCACTAACTGCAAATCATCATCAGTGATTTGGGTATGATTTGTGGACCTAGGTGTGAGGATATAAGTGATGATATAATGCAGCAATCTATCCTCCCCAGTCATATTTCCAACCCCTAGCCTAGTCTTCAATCTAACTTGAGGATCCAGCAACATTACTCTATATGTATCAGTTTTGGAGTACCCTCCAACCTCTTCTTCAAATCTCCTAACTCCTTCACAGGAGATACCAGCCAGCTTCCCAAAATGTGTTGTCAATCTCCATGACAACTCCATTCACTTAAGAACGGAGGACACCATCCAAGCTAGCCTTGGCGGAAGTGTAAAACACCTTCACCAACTCAGGGTAAAAACTACCCTTCATCTCAAGGAACTTCTTCAAACCTTGGGCTTCCAGCATAGCAGGGAATTGAAATCCCTCACCCATAAACTAGTTAAGGTCAAGATACTTAGGGGGCATAACTAGTTTGGTAGCATGAAATTGCATGTAGTTATTTCTATCCACCTCAGATGTGAACCAGGTATTAACCCTTTTCACTGCAGCATTTGAGGATTCTCTAGCTTTCCTCTTACTGGTTTTGGTTCTTCTAGGGGCAGACATGGTGTATATAGGTTGAAGAAAAAATGGGTAGAGGTATGGATTATAAGAGAGAGGCAGAACGCAAGAATTCTCAGATTTCTTAAGTGAAAGAGATTTTCAGGTGTGAAGTATCAACCTTTGAAAGCTTGAATTTATAGAGATTTTTTAAGCTTAAATTTGAATTTTAAAAACTTGGTAACAGTAATTTCGTGTTCCAAGAATGTCTGGGTTCACTGAACCAGATTTCAAATTTGAAATTAAAGATAAGATTGTCAGTTACGATTTTTGAAAATTGTGCTATTTTACAGAAACGCCATAGATAATCGATTACATAAGCACAATAATTGATTATTCCAGAGATTTTAAACTTTTAAAATAGATCTGTGTATCAAGTAATCAATTAATACGACAGTGTAATCGATTACTCCAGAGAGTTTTGTTTTTTTTAAACAGCTCTCAAGCCTTAAGTAATAGATTAAAATACAGGGTAATCGATTACACCAAAGATTTTCTTTTTTAGAATTGCATTTTAATACCACGTAATCGATTAATCCATTGCATAATCGATTACAACATAAAGGTTTTCATTTTGAAATATGTTGTAAGTAGCAAGTAATCAATTACATAAGTTTATAACCGATTACTCCAGAGATTTTTTGTCTCTAAATTCCTTTTAAATCAGAAATAATTGATTAATACGTGTAGTAATCGATTAAAACAGAGAACTATGCAGTATGAACAGTTTTTTCCATCAGATTTTGAATTTCAATTACTTGTGATGCGTGGTCAATTTTGATTGCAAATCATGTAGTCAAACAAATCATAGGCATGCTATCATATAATAGATTCATCAAGAATTCCTAGCATGTTCCTAAGATCATAGAATCTATCTCTAGATAAGGGTTTAGTACCAATATCAGGCAATTGATTATTTGTATCAATATACTCAATTTTGAGATTACCCTTTTGAATATGATCCTTGAGGAAATGATGTCTGATCTCTATCTATTTCGTCCTTGAGTGCATGACTGGATTCTTTGATAGGTTTATTGCACTTGTGTTGTCACACAGCAAGGGAATTTCTTTCAACTCTACACCAAAATCTTGGATTTGTTGCTTAAGCCACAAACTTTGTGCACAGCAACTTCCAGCTGCTAGGTATTCAGCTTCTACTGTTGAAAGAGTAACACATGATTGCTTCTTGCAATGCCATGAAATTAATGAGCTTCCCAACAAGTGGCATGTTCCACTGGTGCTTTTCCTATCAAGTTTGCCTCCTGTAAAATTAGAATATGAATAACCTATTAAGTTCAATGATGCATCTTTTGGATACCAAATACCAACTTTTATGGTTGATTTGAGGTATTTGATGATTCTCTTAACAGCAGTGAGGTGTGACTCCTTAGGATTAGCTTGATATATAGCACACAAGCACACACTCAACATTATATTTGGTCTACTTGTTGTCAAGTAGAGTAGTGATCCTATCATTCCTCTATACTTTGACTCATCAACCTTCTTGCCCTTTTCATCTGAATCAAGATAGGTTGAAGTTTCCATAGAAGTAGCAGCATCTTTGCTTTTCTCCATGTCAAATATCTTGATCAATTCATTGCAGTATTTTGATTAGCTGAGAAATGTCCCATTTTTCATTTGCTTCACTTGAAGACCAAGGAAGAATGTCAATTCTTCCATTATGGACATTTCAAACTCATTTTGCATAGATAGAAAATTATTTGCACAAAGAGTGGTTAGTTGAACCAAAAATTATATCATCAACATATACTTGAACCAATAAGAAATCATTGCCATGCTTCTTGATGAACAAAGTTTTGTCTACTTGTCCTCTTATGAAAGATTGGCTAAGCAAGAAGTTGCTCAATCTTTCATACCAAGACCTAAGAGCTTGCTTTAATCCATAAAGAGCTTTCTTTAGTTTAAAAACATGGTTTGGATATTTAAAATCAACAAAGCCTAGAGGTTGATCAACATAGATTTCCTCCTCAATATATCCATTAAGAAAAGCACTTTTTACATCCAATTGAAACAATTTAAAATCCATTAAGCATGCATATGCAAGTAGTAACCTAATGGCCTCTAACCTTGCTACTGGAGCATAGGTTTCCTCATAGTCAATACCTTCCTCTTGGTTGTAACCTTTTGCAACCAATCTATCTTTATTTCTGACTATGATGCCACTTTCATCAAGTTTGTTCCTAAAACCCCACTTGGTGCCAATAGGCTTGTGAGAAGAAGGTCTAGGAACTTCACCAATTATGTTGTCAAGGGAGAGATCTCTTGTAGTTCTCCAACCCTTTGGCTTTTGGGTAGGTGTTGATGGTTCCATTTCTGTAATTGGTTCTTCCTTTTCTTATTCATTTGATCCATTGAGTTTTATAAACTCTTCTAAAGGACCTGCATCATTTTCACACTTCTTTTCCTCTTTAGAGGAATTAGATTCAGTACAAATAACATGAACTAATTCTTCCATGCATAAAGTTCTTTTATTGAAGACTCTATATGCTTTGTAATGAATATCCAAGAAATATGGCTTCATCAGCCTTAGCATCAAACTTGACAAGTGATTCCTTACCATTATTTAAAACAAAACACTTGCAGCCAAATGCTCTTAAGTGAGTGATGTTTGGTTTTCTACCTTTATATAATTCATAAGGAGTTTTGTTTAAAATAGGCCTTATGATTAATCTATTCAAAGTGTAGGAAACTGTACTTAGAGCATCAGCCTAAAAATGTTTAGGCAAATTTGTCTCATTAAGAAGAGTTCTAGCTCCTTCTTCAAGGGATCTATTTTTCTTCTCCATAACACCATTTTGCTGAGGTGTTCTTGGAGTTAAAAAATTGTGGTTGATTCCATATTCTTCACAGAATTTTTCAAAATGCTCATTTTGGAATTCACCACAGTGATCACTTCTTATTGAGATAATTTTGCTTCCCTTTTCATTTTGAACAAGTTTGGCTAATTTTCTGAAGGCAATGAAAGCAGCACTCTTGGATCTTAAAACAAATTCCATGTGTGTAACATCCTCAAAATTATATCTTGAGTTTATATTTATGATTGAATTATGGAAGTGTGATGATAGTTGGATACAAAAATAATAGTATAGAATTTATTTGAACCTAAGCTGCCCAAAACTGTCCATTTCTGCCACCCGAATTGAGAAAATTTATTTCTCTCTCAATTATTATCCAAATGAGGTGTATGATCTATGAAATTAAAGATCTAGATGTCTACTATAACATATAAAAAATTTAGATAAATATAGTTTGTGTACTGCTTGCAGTAATTAAAACATTAAGAGATGTCAGTGTGGAATGTCTTAGCTTGCTGGCAGTTTTGAAGTCTAGATTAAAAATGTTATAGCTAGAGTTTTACAACTCCAAATAAGGCATGTGATATCTTGTTAGAAATCTTAGGAAGTCTAGTTTAACATACTAAAATAGGAGAATTGATGGGCTAGTAGATTGGTACAGAATCAACAATGAACGAACCTATCTGGTTAAGTGATTCTAGCCTTTTTGACCCTTGGATTGGGCACAACTTGTAACTCTTGGAATTTTGGCCCAAGGAATCAAATCTTCACCCAAACTTTGGACTAATCAGAAGTGAATGAATAATCTAAAGGAATTCACATGAAACAGCCATAGAATAAGCATATCTAAGTGAATTAATAGAAAGAAAATTTGGTAAACCAAAGTCAAGGCAAAGTCAATGCAAAGTCAATAAAGGTAATGAGACAAAGTTGAAACCAAGATTCTTGAAGCATCTTGTAAGATCATTCACGTGGAAGCTTAGGGGACTAAGTGCAAGGAATGATCTCAGCCAAATATTATAGAACCAATCAAAATTGGTCATTTGTATAAAGCTTTCCACACAACCACATGGTCATTTAATGAATGGAATCTTTCCTTAAAACATTAAACAATTGGTGCAACAAATATACTTTCCTATTGTTGTATATTTAGCTGAAGAAAATTGGGCAAAGGATATGTAGATCTTCAGCCAAGCTCCACGTGCATATTGGGTCAAAGGAGGAAAGAATATTTCAAAGCTTAAACAAATAAAGATATAGTACATAAGATAAGGTTTAGGCATAATATCTCCCAATGAAATGATTACCTAGTTAAAACCTAACTAAACTAACTTCTAAAATTAGTTTTAACCCAACTAAAATCCTTAAAACTGAACCAATTAAAGTAGTATAAATAACCTTGGCATTCAAAAATTTATGCACGTAAATTTCAGCTCCAAAATCTATCATACTACCACTTGCTCCTTGCACCAAGCTTTCTATTTTCTACCTCCTTTGCTTGTTTTAACCGTGCCATCCTTATACCACCTCACCTTTCAGCCATTTTCTTTTTCAAGACCTCATTTCTTAGAATATTTTCCCAAGGAAGACAGCCCTTACTTCATTCCTTTTTAAGAATCAAACTCACTTGAGGTAGGCTAGGCTTCAATCTCTAGTTAAGCAATTGTTTGGATTAACCTATATGCTTAATTTGGCAGATTTATGGTTGTTATTTAGGTTGGAAATTCAGGTTATTTAAAGGTTATTTTATGATGTGAAAATGTTGATTTTAACCATAGGATAGGTGATGATTTATAGGTTGAAATATTAGTGATATTTGGAATCACATTTGATGATTTTTGGAAGTGATTTGATGACCTTTGGGCTGTTTGTTCATATTTTTATTATGGGACTGTTTTGTATTAATTTTTAGAAGTAGAGGTTGAATGGTATGTAGACAAATGGTTCAAATGCTTGAGTGATTCAATTTGAGGATGAAGTAGTAAGGTGGTAAGTGATGACTTCCCTATTTGTAGAAATATCAAAGCTCAATACAAAAATAACAAAAATATATAGAACTACGATTTTAACTGAAATCATCGATTAATACAACCATCCCGACTACACCCATCCCGGCTACAACCATCCAGGCTACACCCATCCCAACTACAACCATCTCGGCTAAAACCATCCAGGCTACACCCATCCTGGCTACAACCATCCCGGCTACAAACATCCCAGCTTCCCCCACCAAGCCAGATAGTCCATCATATCAACCCAGCACTGTCATGGGTCCTTTAAAGCTCACCAAAGGAAGTGCTTCAAGCTCTCCTTCTAGACCTTTGGCTTGGAATGAACCTCCATCATCATGATCCTTAGATAGCCCTCTATCATTAAGTGAAAGGAGATTAAGATGCATGCTAGGTTATAATTTTTCTTGTGAAATTTTAAAGGAATTTGAAAGATATATTATGGTTTATTAGTTAGACTACTAACATGATTTTTCTGTAGCTTGAAGATATTCAATTATCCTGCCTAAGTTAGTATAATTTTGCTTGAATAAGGTATGGTGGTTTAACCATACTTGTGGTACATATGATGTTATGATAACAACATTTTTCCATAAGGTGGTATGTATTTTGCTTATGGATTTTATTATGAATGGATCTTGATTGATGATATGTTGATTCATGTTTTCAAGACCAGTACGAGATTTGTGAGACATAATCTGAGACTACATACAATATGATATGTAGTGACCAGGTGCAGATACATGGAATAAATCATGCATGTTTGCGTAAGACGATCGCAATGTCTACATCCAGTACGAGGTGTAGCTACATACAGTACGATATGTAGAGGCCATGTGCACCCTGGGAAAATTCATTTCATGCATTCATATAGCTTGCATAATTATTTTATGATGATTAACTAACCTACTAACGTGTTTGGTGGTTTAGTTTTGCCTATTAGGAAATTTTATTTCTCACTAGATTTGTTTCATGTTTTATTTCTAGATGGCCTCAATCATCATATTCCTTGATGCACTAGATTTGGGGTGGTACATCGATGAGGAGAGGAACTGTTATGTCGTAACCATGCACCCAGTTATACGTGCATATATTTATTTTGGCACTCATTTTCCAGTTTCTGTACTTAACAGACTGTTTAATCCTAATGACCCATTCCTACAGTTCGCTCCTGCCTATCCAAACCCAACCATGGAACCAAATAACTTGGTCAGCGAAGAAGAGAGCATTATAGAGAACTTCTGAAATGAAGACATGGGTTGTAGGTTTTGTACATAAATAATAATCCTAACTAGTGTGACTAGGGTGTTTTCTAGTAGCTAAGGTCTATGGTGTATTAAACGTGAAGTAACCAAAAGAAATGATCTATGTAAAAATGGACTATGACTACTTAAATATATATCAGTTTAACAACTTCTATAATTTATACGTTTTAGAATTTTATACTAGGATCCGTTCAGTAAAAAATAAAATTGTAATTATCTAACGATTCTTAAAAATTTAACCCAAATAAAAATATAATCACTACTAGAAAAATAGGTTTTAACATTGCTAGTTTAACATCGGTTATTGGGAAAAACGATGTTAACGAAAACGCGATGGCAAATTTGTAAATAAATGGACTTTGTTAACATCGATTTTCAAGATTTTTAACAAAACCGATGTTAACCAAGTCCTGTTAACATCGGTTTTGAAGATTTGAAAGAAGAACCGATGTTAACAAAGTAATGTTAACATCGGTTTTCAAGATTTTTAAGTAAAACTGATGTTAACCATGTACTGTTAACATCGGTTTTCCAGATTTTTAATAAAACCGATGTTAAAATAAGATAGTTAACATCGGTTTTGTTATGGAAACCGATGTTGTTGTTATCATAAAACCCACCCCCAGGGATTAAACCCTTCACTCTCGCGCCTATATCTCCTCTGAAAAGCTCTCACCCTTCACTGCTCGTAGGTTTTGTGTCGCACCAACCTCTTCACTGTCACGATGCTTCCGGTCTAAACCTTGCACTGTCACCCACTGCTCCTACCTTTGTTGTTGTCGCTGTCATTGTTGGTTCCAGGTTCCAGTCACCATTGTCGCTTCCAGTCACCACTGTCATTGGCATTGTTGGTGTCTTTCTGAGGTCGCAACTGTCGGCGCGCAGCTCCCACAAGGTTAGCATTCCTCTTCTTCCATCTATTAGTTGGTATGAAATGGAACTGAATCATATGAATGCTCCGTGGCTCATTGGCACCAGCTCAACACTGATTTCATGATTTTGATATGTTTCCATAAATTAATTTGTTAATGTACCTTATTTGATATCTTTAGGTCTATGTTGAACAAAAGGTTTAAGAAAGCAAAGATGAAATTTGTAAAGAAGCCATAGTGCTTTAGGTGTATGTTGTGTGGGTTTTTTGTGGATTTGAGTTTTCTGTTGTTGGTTGTGGTGAAGGGATCAGTGATGGGTTGTAATATATAGGGCCTTTTTATGTGTGAACATCTCGAGTATTTAATGGTTAACATATACTGCTCTTGAGGTAAATCTGGAAGAATGTAGGACTCTAGATAAACAGCAAGAGAGTTGTTGGGATAACCATTGTGCTTTGTTTGTCACTGTTGAGGATTATTAGAGGGCCCCTGAGAAAACCAATAAAATAAAGGCAGAAGCAAGACCATACTAAATTGATGTTATAGATGTTGTAAGATCATAAAGCCTATAAGGTTACTATAACATACAAAATGAATATAGCATAGTACTTAAGGAACAACGCAGTGAGTAGTTGTCATAACATACACAAAAAGAATAAATACATATATACTAACAAAACAAGGATATGAGAGCCATTCGAACTAGAATTTGAAGTTGTTAATAGAGTGTTACATTGAACATGTAGGAGGTCCTTGACATGATGGTATAAGGTAAAGGTAAGGGTGAGAAATGCTGTGAAACTAGTGCGTGTAGTCATCAATTAACCAATTGTTTGCATATGGTTCATGATTTTCTTTGATGGTATATGATCAATTGATCAATGTAGTTAAGCCACATTTAATCATAGTATTCGATAAATGGAAAGTGACTAACCAAATGTGGAGGCGGTGAACGAGGAATGTCATGCAATTGTTCACAAAGTGTTGAAACACTCTACATAGCATAATAAGAGTGAGCTACTTCTATAGTATATTGTAATCTAAGCTTACATAATTAAGACGATGGTGTAGGCACAAGGCCCTCCCAACTCCAAAGCATATAGTCCACCCCATCACATTCGCATGCATCCTCACAGCTACATCTAGCTATATGTCTAATTAGCCCGTACTACTACATACCTTGATGTGAACCATTCACTAACCCAAATTGTAATGAAAATGACTATCTAAGTACACGCATGCACACATTCCTTGTATCTCAACCTTACTTTTCTTCTACCATTGCCAATTACATCATTCTTTTCACTGTTCTTACTTAAGTCCTTCAACTACTAGAAAATGAAAATCTACCATCTATGGTATATAGCCGTCTACCCCCTATATGATAGTAATTTAGAGGTTCTCTTTCATATCATCCACATAAATAAGAATAGAAGCCAGTTGGTTTTGTCTCAACTTAACCCATCATGATATACAATTGGAGAGAGGCTTAACATCTCCTTAATTTACTCAATTTATGGCAATCATAGTTTATGTACTAATAAATTGGTGAATCAGAAGATTGAGGAATTAAGACTTTAACTTGGCAATTCAACCAAACTTGTAAATACATGTTTGGAGGAGAGCTAGGAGAATTCAAAAATACTTTTAACATTTTATTCTTAGAACAACAAAGTCTTCCTTTTTTATTCTATATCTTAAAATTCGAAAAGTGTATTAGCACATTCTCAACATTTATCTTAACAATGTCATCCAATTCATACGAGGTTTCACAATGCTTAACAACAAAAATCTTAAGGTCATTACAATTTGCAAGGCATGGTGTAGTATTTAGTTTCTCTCTTACTTTTTGCATTGGTAACTTTTTTCTTTTCCATTGCAAGCAAACTTGCATGAATGAATACTGTCATTAATTTTAACATGCAACAACTTTGTAACAGGACCACATCTCTCTCACGCATTCTGTCTTCGCACAGTGTCCCTCCGCCCCAAACAAACCACTTTTTCCGCTTTAGTCTCTGCAATCCCAGGTGAATACTGAATCAATGATCTTTAGATTGGGACTTTATGTACTACATGAGTAGCTTGTGTATAGAGAATTACTTGTGATTTGCATTGCATAGTATGATTTGCATATAGAGAATGAATAAGGCGATTGGAAGCTAAATGGTGGTGTTGATCAAGAAATGAACATCCTTTGGATTGGTGGAGGTTAGGGAGGACAAGGCCATTGGATTGGAAGCTGAGTGGTGGTGTTGAATTCCACAATAGGCTTAGACTGATACCATATAGAGAATGAATAAAATAAAATGTGGTAGTATTGCTCTAGTATAAATAAACTCACTCTCAATCCTTTCTCATAACCCACACACTAGAAGAGAAGCCCCTCCTAACTCATTTCTCTTCATACCTCTATGCCTTCGAGTTGTCATTCATTTCCCCTTCATCACTGTGGGATTAATCTCCAAACTTATACCACATTGTTCAATCCATTAAAACTTCTTCCCCTCCATTTTGAAAACATTAATGATAGTAGTGTTGACTTATGCTCGGTAAGACTCACACCAGCCCAAATTATGTCCTACACCTTGAATGATTTCTTTGTCACACACCCCTGTTTTTGTCGTACATGCAGTCAACCACATTAGTATTTTGTTAAAAATGTGTGTGCCGTCTTTGAATATAACATCTTCAATGTTCAACATCATTTGTAGGCAGTTGTACTTTTTCTCTTTGCATTGTCATCACTAGATTCCTAGTTGGAGTTTGTCAGTGACCATCATCACAGGTACTTATGAATATGTATAGTATTTTTTTTAGCTTCTACATGTATACGCGTGCTTTTGCAACTTCTTTTATGTGGTTAATGACTACTGTTTTATATATACAATTGATGTTCATTATGAGTGAACCTTAGTTTCCCATTTGAGATTCATTATAGTGATTCTTCCGGACAGTTTGGATTAATCATTGTATTGATTCTTGAATTGTCCGTTTGGACAGTTTGGGAAGAATCATATTTTTTTAGTATATTCATATATATAGCTTGTGATTCTTTTGTTAAATATGATGAAATTTCGGTACAATGCATTTCAGTTTGTTCTCCGGGTGCATACTTGATTGTGGTGGAACTCATGTCACCGCTTTCATGTCGTGTACTTGGAGACCAAAGCGAAATGCTGCCGAAATTTTGTCAAATTTAACATAAGAAAATCAACCTATACATATGAATATACTATAAAAATATGTCTTCCTGAATGGGATAGGGTCACACCTTCAATGAAAAAAGTGAGATTTTCATGCATGGAATAACTTTGTGAGTATGAGGAAGGCAAGTTGCATCACAGTTGAGTATGAGGAAGGCGTTGAACATTTCTTGCAATTTGCCTCCGAAAGAAGTTGATCAGATGGGGATGGAAAATATTTATGTCCCTGTATCAATTGTTTGAATGGGAGACGGCAAGCGTTGGACGACATACGAGAGCATCTTCTGTGCGATGGGATTAAGAAGACATATACCACATGGATATGGCATGGTGAATTGACAGACACGCAGTGGGTCTCGCAAACTGAACCGGTTAATGTTGACATCGGAGATCAATTAGAGGATATGATTCGTGATCTGGGACATGAGTCTTTTCAGCAAGCACATGCCCCTATGTATGACACATTGGAAAGTGATTTGAAGAAGCCATCCGGGGTGCAAAGAGTCATTGACACTGTTGTCAGCGATGTTAAATCTAGTTAATGTAAAGGCCAGATATGGGTGGAGTGACAAAAGCTTCAGTTCACTGCTTGAGGTAGTTCATGACATGCTTCCAGATGAAAACACGTTGCTAATAAGTTACTATCAGGCCAAGAAGATTATTTGTCTGATGGGTATGGAGTATCAGAAAATTCATGCATGTCCTAATGATTGCATATTGTACAGAAATGAATTTCAAGAAATGCATAAATGCCCCAGGTGTGGGGTATCACGGTATAAACTGAAGGCCGATGACAACTGTAGCATTGATGAAAGCACAAAGAAAGGCCCCCCCCGCGAAGGTGTTGTGGTATCTTCCTATCATTCCAAGGTTTAAGCGTCTGTTTGCTAATGAAGATGATGCAAAAGACCTTACATGGCATGCAAATGGGAGAAACTGTGATGGAATGCTCCGCCATCCGACAGATTCCTCGCAGTGGAAGAAGATTGACCGTTTGTATCCGGCATTCGGCGAAGACCCTAGAAATCTTAGGCTTGCACTTGCCTGTGATGGAATGAATTCGTACGGCAATCTAAGTACTCAGCACAGTTCTTGGCCTGTTTTGTTAGTCATTTACAACCTACCTCCTTGGTTGTGCATGAAGCCAAAATACATGATGTTGTCTATGATGATATCGGGCCCAAGGCAGCCAGGAAATGACATTGATGTTTATCTTAGTCCCTTGATTGAAGACTTGGCAAACTTGTGGGATGAGGGGGTTGCCGTGTTTGATGGGTATCGTAAGGAGACATTCAAGTTGCGTGCAATGCTATTTTGTACCATTAATGATTTTTCTATGTACGGGAATTTGAGTGGATACAATGTTAAGGGCCATCGTGCATGCCCTATCTGTGAGCAAGACACGAGTTACTTGCAACTTAAACATGGAAGAAAAACAGTTTACACTCACCATCGACATTTTCTTAAACCTTATCATCCTTATCGCCGATTGAAGAAAGCATTCAATGGAATTCAAGAGCATGAAACTGCACCGAGGCCGTTAACCGGTGAGGAAGTTCTTGAGCGGGTTTAGGACATTCATACTGTATTTGGAAAGACCTAAAAGAAGATCAAAGTTAATACTTGCATATGGAAGAAGAGGTCGATGTGTATGGATTTCTCGAGCCACAGTCCATACAGAGATCTGGCCAATCTCAATTTCAAATCGAGGACTATATGAAGAAATGGATGCAGAGTTCACAGAAACATGTCTACCTTGCACCGTATTTGAATGGGTAAGTATAAATGAGTATCACAATTTAATTAATGTATGCAGTATAATAACTTGCTTTTCGACAATGCAATGCACATTGGCAACTAGTAGTTGTTGAATTAAGGGGGAGCTACTTCAGGAATGTGAAGAAATTTGATTCAAGATTTGGTTTTGAGCTTTCAACATGCAAAGGATAACTTAAAGACAATTTAGGATAAAATGTGTAAGAGAAAAGCAATTCTGGTGATCCAAGTGCATTGCATTCATTTAATCCATATTCAACTTAATTAAGTTAACAAAAATCATAAGGCATTAACAATTTAACTAAGGTTTTAAATTAATTCAAAGGTTTTAAAGAAAAAAAGTATTTCTCACTGTAATAATCGATTACAGTAATGGTTTAATCGATTATGTTGTTCTTCATCAAATCTGGAAAACCTTCAAGAACAGTTTAATCGATTACCATGTCGAATTAATCGATTATTTGACCCACATTTTCATATAAACTGCCTTGTTGAACTCTTTAATCGATTATGATGAAGTTGTAATCAATTAAATGCCTATATATGATTTTAATACTGCACTGGATTAATTGATTAGCAGGTTTTGTAGTCGATTATCTAAAGCTTTCTAAAAATACACTATGACTGGATTAATCGATTACCAGGTTTCGTAATCGATTAAATAAGCTTTTTGAAAAATATGCTTTTACTGGAATAATCGATTACAGCTCGAGATAATCGATTATTTTGCTCGTTATTCAAACCCAGAAAACACATGAACAGCTTAATCGATTAAAATGGCAATTTAATCGATTACCTTGTTAATTTAATTGATTATTTGGCGCGTCTTAATCGATTACTGGCGGTTACAAGCTTCTGTTATAAATAGAATCTTGGCTCAGCTGTTTTTCTAACTTTGTGGAATATTACCCATTCGAATTTTATGAGCTTAAACAGTCTTGTGAGCATTCTTAATTGTTTTCTGAGGGTTTGATTGTGTCTAGCTCCATGATACATTAATCATGTCTATTTAAGTCACTCTTGGAGCTTGAAACCATTTCAAGATTAAGGAAAGTTGTGCTTCTTGTGTTTTAAACATTCAACCTAATCTGGTAACTTCATTTTACATTGCATAAATTGGATCATCAGGTTGTTTCTCTCCTTAATCTGGTTGTAACGTTTTGGTTATTTTCTTGGATTTTTCTATTGTAATTGAGTTCTTGCTTGTAACTAGAGAAGGGTTCTCTAGGTGGAAGAACTGAGTAGTGTTCTCAGGTTCTTGTCTCTTAGAATCTAATAGGGTTTTAGATTTCAGACTTTATCTAGGATTGATAAAGGGAGACATTGTAATTGCTTGTAAGAACAGAAAATTAAATAGTGGAACTTCAATCTAGTGTTGGTTGAAAGAAACTGGATGTAGCTTCATGGTTTTGAAGTGAACCAGTATAAATTGCTTGTGTATTGATTCTGAATTTACTCTCCTCATTTAAGTTGTTTCTTGATTTATTTGCTTATCTTATAAAGTCAGTTTTGATCCATTGAATTTTAAGGGGCTGAGCTACTTGATTGAATAAGATTTCTTGGTATTGAAAAGTGATAAAGATCCTACAAACTCTGATTTTGATTAAAGAATTTTTAATTTGCCAAGGCCTAACCAATTCACCCCCCCTCTTGGTTAAGTGTGAAGTATTCATATCATTTTCAGTAGTTATATGTCCTAAGGCCAATGTAGTCATTTGGTTCTGTTCGTTGCATAACAGGCCTGATAACTACCTTAAAGGAATTATTAACAGGTAGGTTGTAATTTGTAACACATTTATGTTATTTCTATGGCATGAATATGTTAATTGTACACTATGCATGCATGTTTCTCTTAAGCAGTGCTTTGAAGGGAGTCCTTGACACTCAAGAAATAAATCAAAGGCTACTACTAAATGGATTGCGCTTAAAGTAAGTCTTCTAATAAATCATGGTTCATGTATTGAAAGATATTTTTATTACTATTTACACTAACAGCGGTGTTAACTTTGACTATGTTTTTCAATTTAGTGTAATAAGCAAAAAGGAAGCACTGAGTGTGGCTATTATGTCATGCATTGGATGTCGACAGTAGTCCAAGGAGGCTTCTCAGATAATTGGGACATGGTAATTAATTGTCTAATTCAAAACTAATTCTTTTTTAGTTATTTTTGTTTTGTACTTATTAAATTATATTTTCTTATGTCATGCAGTATTTCACTGATGAAATACCATTGGAATCCGACACCTGAAGGCTATTAGGGTTCAATGGGCGAAGTTTTTTCTTAAAATTAGAGATGACATATTAGTAGATTAGGTGCTTATTGGATTTTCAAAACAATTGTATAAACATTAGGTTAGGAAATTCTTTTATGTACAATTGACACAATTGAATTTTATTTGTTATTCAAATATCAATTTATTTTAATGTATTCTGAAATTCCTAGAGCTGCTATTTAATTTACAGGTTGAAGAACTGCTAAAATTTAAAAAATAGACAAAATATTAAAAAAAATAAAGAAACAACATCGGTTTTATTGAAAACCGATGTTAACTTACACTACAACATCGGTTTTGTAAAAAAATCGATGTTGATTTGATGTAACAACATCGATTTTGGAAAGAAAACAGATGTTGTTACATGAAATCAACATCGGTTTTCTTTGCAAAACTGATGTTGTTACATGAAAGCAACATCGGTTTTGAAAAGAAAACCGATGTTGATTTCATGTAACGGTTTTGAAAAGAAAACCGATGTTGATTTCATGTAACAACATCGGTTTTCTTTCCAAAACCGATGTTGTTACATCAAATCAACACCGATTTTTGATAAAAACCGATGTTGTAGTGTAAGTTAACATCGGTTTTTATCAAAAAAATGATGTTAATATTCTATCATTATGACACCTTTAGGTTTTAATATATCATATATCCACATCAGTTATTTCTGGAAAACCGATGTTGTTTAGTTTCGTTAACATCGGTTTTCAAAACCGATGTTAACTTGCACACTTTCAACGTCGCCTGATTCAACATCGGTTCAAAACCGATGTGGAAGGCTGTTTTTCTAGTAGTGAATATCTAGAATAATTTTAGGTTGTTACAATGTGAATCTTGAATAGCCATCAACAATTACAAGACCATATAAATTACCCCCTTAGCTCATAGTTCTAAAAGGACCAAACAAATCCACATGAAGCAATTCGAGGGATCTTAAAGTAGAAACAACATTTTTATTTTGAAAAGAAATCTTTGTTTGTTTTCCATTTTGACAAGCATCACATAGTTTGTCCTTTTCAAACTTTAGTTTAGGTAAGCCAATGACTAAGTCTTTTCTAATAAGCTTGTTCATGTGATGCATGTTAACGTGACTAGCTCTCCTATGCCATAGCCAAGATTCATCAACTTTACTTACTAGGCAATTAGTGTTATGAATGAATGCATGTTCAATAGAAAGTAGGTAGATATTACCTTTTCTTTTACCTACATGGATAACCTCACCAGATTGACCATCACACATCAAACAACATTTATCATTGAAGGAAACCTTCAATCCTTTATCACATAGTTGGCTTATACTTAGGAGATTGTGCTTTAAACCTTCCATATAGAGAACATTTCTGATCTTGGTTTTACAACTGTCTCCTATACTTCCTTCTCCAACTATCTTTCCTTTGTTGTTTTCGCCATAAGTGACAAATCCTCCATCTTTAAGAGTCAAATTTGTAAGCATGGACATGTCACCTGTCATGTGTCTAGAGCATCTACTATCAAGATACCATAATGATGATTTTGCTCTTAGACACACCTGCAATATTCAAATTAAGTGGCAAAGGAAGGTACCCAATTGAAGTTGTGTCCAAAAGGGTTAGCTATTTTCTTTTTCTTTGGAACCCAAATGCAGTCTCTATTAGGCACATAGAATCTTCTAGCATAGCACCTATGGGATGTGTGACCTTTCTTCATGCAGTAGTTACAAGTTACAGATTTTGATTTTTTTTAAAAGAAGACTTTTGATTATACTTTGCTTTTGAAAAGCCTCTTTGATTCTTCTGTTTTGGTGGTACAAACTTGGTTTTTCCAACAGGTTTTACTTCATGTTTGTAACCCAATCCAGAAGTCTCTCCAGCATATTTTTGTACACTTAGCATTTGATCTAGACTGCATTTTCCTCTTTAGAGTCTTTTCAAAATATCTACTAACTAAGAATTTTTTGAAAGCAATAGCATGTATTTTTCACATTGACTCTTTTTGAAATCATCAAACTCTTTTTGTAAAGCTTTACATTTGTCTACATTTGATGAAGAAGAGGCACATACACACCCATTAGTTTTGTAGCTTGAAACAAGTTTTTCATTTTCTTTCAAGTTACAAATTTCAGTTTGCATTGCTAGAAGTTTAGTAACATGCCATCTAAGATTTCCTTTCATCCTATTGTTCGATTTTACAAACTTTTAAGCCTCTTCATGCATACTATGGAAAGCATCTACAATTTGATCAAATTCAGGATTTACCTCCGTTTCAACACTTGAGAATTCTTCATCTTCACATATTGTATAAGTGAGGTATACATTTGCTTCTTCATTCTCACTTGATGATTCAGAAGTTGTTGAGTCATTGTCTTCCCATGCTATGTAGGCTTTCTTTGGCTTTCCTTCTTTCTTTGCCTTCTTTTCACCTAATTGCATCTTCAAGAAAATAGGACATTTAGATTTAATGTGGCCTTGCTTACCACATTCAAAGCAGGTGAAGTTAGTGTTGTTGTTGTTGTTGTTGTTGTTGTTGTTGTTGTTGAACTTTGTGAACTTTCTGTTCTTGTTCTTTCTCATGAACTTGCTGAATCATTTGACTATTAGGTTCATATTCTCATCACCATATTCTTCACTCAAGTCTTCTTCTTTATCCACCTTAGAGGATGCAGCTTTAAAGGCTATACTTTTGTGTTTCTTATCTGCATGTGTTAGTTGAGACATTTCTAATTCATACTCAATAAGCATATCAAATAATGCAGCCATGGACATCTTGGATAGATATTTTGATCCCTTGATTGTTGTCACTTTTGGTTGCCATGATCTTGTTAGACACTTCAAGATTTTGATGTTTAACTCTTCAGCATCAAATATCTTTCCAAGACCAAGAAGATGATTTACAATATGAGTGAATCTTGTTTGGAGCTGAGATATGTTTTCTGTGGTGTTCATCTTGAAAATTTCATACTCATGAATCAAGGCATGCTTCCTTGATCTTCTGACTTCATCTGTCCCTTCATGAGTGACTTCCAACATCTCCCACATCTCCTTTGCACTTTTACACCTAACAGTTCTTAAGAATTCATCAAAAGAAAGTGCAAAAGTAATCATGTTCTTAGTTTTAAAATCATATTGAACAACTCTCTTTTTTACATCTGTCATCGCATCCCATTCTTTGGGAACAACTCTCTTTTTTACACCAGGGTCATTTGATTGAATGAAAATCTGCATTCTATTTTTCCAAAAACTAAAATGCTCTCCTTCAAACATCGGAGGACGATTGAGGGAGGCACCCTCCTTGAAGGTAATTTGTGTGGTATTCATTTTCTTTTTAAAAAAGATAGTGATCTTGAATAACACTTAAGAACCTGCTCTTGATACTAATTGAAAACAATATGAACACACAATAACCAAGAGGAGGGTGAATTGGTTAAAACTTGGCCTTTTAAAAATCTTTAAGAATCAGAGTAATAGGATCTTTATCGCAATTAAACCAAGAATGCTTCAATCAATCAAACCACTCAGCTTAAGAAAATAATTACTAAAACCTTCACTTGTTGAGTAATACAGATTTCACCAAAGAATCACACATTAAGATAGCAAGAAGATATTAAGGAAAGTAATCAACACAAGAACTTATACTGGTTCACCTCTCAACAAGAGAAGCTGCATCCAGTTTCTTCTAACCAAAACTTGATTAGAGTTCCACTATTCACAAAAATTCAATTCTTACAAGCTTACAACAATCACCCTTAATCAACCCTAGATTAAGAACAGAAATCTAAAACCCTTTTAGACTCCTAGAGACCAAGACATAGAGAACCCTTCTTTACTTTTCCCTCTAGAGAAACCTACTCTAGAAAAGCTTTAAGAAACTTTTGTAAAAGTTACAAACAACCAAAAATCCTAAAACAAATTTACAAGAAAAGTTAATGGAGAAAGACAACCTGATGATCCAATGAATATGGTTTACCAATCAGGTTTGAAATGAAAGCAAGTTTCAGAGCTTCCTCTCCAAATGCTTCTTTAATATCTTGCCCAAGAAGAAATCTTTCAATGCAACATGAAGATTAAGAATTTGTGGGACAAGAATTTTAGAACTCAGAATATCCTTTCTCACTTCAGAAGGCTTTTGAAAACAATGAAAACTTTGTAGGGTAGTGTGTTATATTTTTTCAAAAGACCCAACAACTATTTATAACAAATTATTGTAACTGAATGTAATCGATTAAATCGCCAATGTAATCGATTAAAACAACCAATGTAATCGATTAAAAATAAATTTAATCAATTAAAATGGTCTTCAACATTCTGGAAAAGATATATGAGCAAAGTAATCGATTATCATAGGAAGTCCTGTTTTCCAAAAATGCACCAAGTAATCGATTACCACAAATCTTTAATCGATTATCACAAGAAGACATATCTGTGATTTTGTGAAGTGTAATCGATTACGATTCTACTATAATCAATTAAAGTGTTCTTCAAAGCTTAAGTGATAGATTACCATGAGTTGGTAATCGATTAAAACAGTATGAAATTGTTTTTCCAAAACAAGCTCTAAACACTTTGGCTTTCTCAATACAATCATGAATACTTTAAAATCTTATTCACAAACCATATGTCATTTGTAAAACCATGAATGCAAGCCAATGAATGATGTTTATACAATGCAAAAGATCAAAGGGTGAACTATTATCCATCTAAGAATTACATATGTCTTCAATTGAATGGCATGTAAAAGTTAAAACTTTATCCAAGATTCAAATCCTCAACATCTCGATTCTTTTCAAGCTCCCCCTATATCTAACAGGCGCTACCCCAGGTACGCTCCATCGTTGTCTATAAAATAAGTATTTAGTGTTGGCCAGACTGACTCTAAAAAAGAAAAACTAATATTAAATACCTATTTAATGACTAGATCCCATGTCACCATTTTCACTCAAAACACTCGTGATTCGTTTGATTGTTCTTATTTTTTACTGTTTGTTTCACTATTTTTTATACTAACTTTTTAATTAAAAATAGTGATTTTTTATATTTATTAGAGAAGCAAAATAAAATATTTTCTTAATTGAAAATTTTTTTAAGTAGTTTTTGGTTTATTTGGTGTTTTCATTTTCAGTTTATGTGTGTAAGTTTAAAATGAAAATATAACATAAATCAAATACCATAAAATTTTCTTTTAAAAAGAACGGAAGAAAACTGTACAAAATGGCTAAGCATTTGCAAGTTGTATTTCATAAAAACATGTTTAGCATCAACTTTTCTTTTTTAGAGTTGGCTTGGGCAACACTAAATACCTGATAGGGATGGAGCGTAACAAGGTGGCTCCTTTTGTTGGCTACACACATGCTGGTGCCTCCTATACTGACAAGACACCTTAAAAGAAGGTATCAATCAATATGGCGCCTCCTACTACAAGTCAAACAAAAAACACAAGGTGTAACTTAAGGTGGCGCTTCTTGCATTCTACATGGCAAAAATCACCCATGTCAAGTAAATAGTTTTGTAAAACACCCACTATGGTAATACTACAAAAACATCCTTCTATGATGTTCCATCAACAACGGTTCCTAAAAAATTGTCGTTAATGAAAACACCATGACAATTTTATAATAAATGAATATGGACAAAGTCAGTTCTTTAAAAATCGTCATGATTTAGTGAGTTCAACGACGGTTATCGTAAAAACTACCATGGTTGTGTGTGTTCAGCAACATTTATTTTAAAATTGTCGTGGTTGAATAATATACTTTATGCTTTGTCTCTTCATTTTCACTCTTTCATCCTAACTCTCTGCTAACCCCTCACTCTTGCGTCATTCACAATCACAAACTCTATTGGTAATGCCTCGAAGATGCCATTGAAGACCTCGACCACCGCTGTTTAGAAACCCAAAATTGGTACTAATTAACCATTTTCCCTTGTGGTCTACAACATAACTCATCTTTTGGGTCTCTGATTGTCGCCGCTAACAAGAAGCCCTCGTGAGCTACCATTAGTCCACCACAAGAAAATTTTAACCACCCTTGAATGCAAAGGTCAATGTCTTCTAGCTAGATCAATAATAGGGTTTGATCAAGGTATGAAAATATTTCCTTCATCTTTCTCTCTCTAACCCTAACCTGATTTCTCCTTTTATGTGTACTTGCGAAGCAATGATGAATGGCCAAGTGTGTCAACCGAACTTCATTAGGTGGGTAGCAAGATTTATGGTCAAGTGGAAGTCATCGTATAGAATTTTCTTGTTTGAAGACATAGGGGAAACCCAACTGAACCTGGGACCAGATATTCTTTCAACCGAAGTTCATACACTTACTATTTGGAACAATCTTCTTTCACTAGAATTCAATTTTTAGAATTATGGCTTAGTTATTGTCTCCAGTGTGCATGGAGGCTCTGAAAATCAGCAATCCATCACTGAATCTTTGTTCAAGAAGCTCATGACGGATGTTTGTAAAGGATGCAAGTCCTTGAACCTTTGTGACACACAATGGTAGTAAGAGAAGAGGGTGTGGCAGGTCAGAGTTATTGCTGAAGATTTAGTTTCTCCCATGCTTTTATTGGGAAATTGACTATTGCAGTGCAGGTGCTCAGCAATCCCATTCAAGGCAAGATTTATGATGAAATTCATGGTCATTCTTTAACTTCAATGAATCCTTTCCTAGATGATTCAAGCCCAAGGGATCGTGCCTTTGTTGATGAATTCAGTTGCATAGGTGCTTGCTTATTCATTCAGGGAGATGTGTAGGATATTGTGTGGAAGAGATGTGCAGGATATTGTGTGTAGGAGATGTGCAGGGACTAGTGGAATTGGCCAAATAACAATCCCTGGTGTGTTTGGAGCTTGAAATCCTAGTTTTCTCTTTGATTCATCTACCACTTGACAATTTGAGTGCAACGTCATGAGTATGTTTATATTTATTAATGTAGTTCAAGAGATGTTAATTGATATAGAGTTTTATGACAGCTTGGTTAGCAAGAGTACTGCCCATCATCTGTTCTTTGTGGCTTTTTACTACGATTTACATCCGTCTTTGAATCCACCGTCGTAGAAAGTCAACATTTTCCATGACGGTTTCTAAACCGTCTTAGATTCTTGCTTTCTACATCGGTTCCTCTCTAAACTGTCTTAGATTTTATTTTTTTTATAAAAAAATGTTAAAATTTGACGTTTCTAAGAAGACTATTCGAAAAAACTGTCGTAGAAAGTCTCTACATTCTAAGACGATTTTTAAAACAACCGTCTTAGAAAGGGTTTTTTTTTTATATTTTACAGACCAGTGGGAAGGATGTTTACAAGATATCATGAGCTTTTACATTCAATGTAATAGATGCATTAAAAAGTATATAGATATCAGAAGATTGATGTGAACATATTTTTACCAACATAACAGAAGTTGTGCACGTTTTTCTACTTAAAGGTATATGGAAAACATGAAAACCATACAGATGTAACCATGGACTCCAACCTCACATTTTTAAATAAGAATAAATGACATCTGGAACATTTTTAATTAGAAGAATGAACTATGGAATACGGTGAAAAGAAGATTGGTACAAACCTCTTATTGGATACTGACCTTCAAGCAATAGATCAACTATCTCATAGAATCTTTTACAGTTTTCAATAAAGGCTTTGCCTGTAAAAAAATATACATGCATCATAAGGTAGTGATTTTGGAAAGGTAAAAGTGGTCAATTTACATAACTAGTCAATGAGAAAAATAGATCAGCAAACTTAAAAATAAAAAACTTTTCTTCAACATCATCAAACAACTAATTTGAAAAGTAGTGTGTTTGGTGGTTATAAGGATAAATAAAGAGCTCAATGAATTAATGTTTGTAACAATATAAAGGCTAACTGAGTTAAAAATAACTACGGCAAGTAAGCAGTGTCATTACAAACTAGAAATCAAAATAAAAGGGCTCAAAGGAACAATTTGGGATTATCTATCAATCAATGCTAGTACATTTGAGATTGTGTACTATAAAATTTAGCATTTAAATCAATAGTAAACACAAATAAATATATCAAGTTACAAACAGTGCCACTAGTTCCCTTGTAACACATGACAAGAAAAATCAACTTGTTTTGTGGATAAAGTACTTCACTAACTATTGTGTTATATTCATTGTTAGGAAAGCAAAATGAATGCAATAATCTGTGTAGTGGCATGACTATTGCATGCCAATCAGACTCAAGATTTAGTAAGCAATTTACAAGTAACTTATGGTAGGATAAGGGCTTATCAAAGCTTCCAACTCTCTTATTATCGAAACTTAACTAATTTGAGTATTCAAGTTTATCAAAGGCATTGACAACAGATGTGTATAGCAATATCACAACAAATATGGATTCCAACTTAGTAAAAGATCATTGACATACCCATGCAACTAGATTTTGTTCTTTGTAGGTTTTGTATTGTCGATCGCCTTCCTACATGAGATGATCTCCAAAAGAACAACTCTGAAGCTATAAATATCATACTTGAACATCAATTGACCAGTCATTGCATAATCTAGGGCACAATATCCATATGTTCCCATAACTCTTGTTGAAACATGGGTTTTATCACCACTAGGTCCTACTTTTGCCAAGCCAAAATCAGATAACTTGGAATGATATCCTTTGCCTAACAGGATATTTGAGCATTTCTGGTCCCGGTATATGACAGGAGGTTTCATTTTAATATGCAAATACTCTAAGCCTCTAGCTCCACCAGTTGCTATTTTCATTCTTGTATCCAGTCAATTGGTTTTCTACAAGACTGTAAGTGGTTGATGTATTTACTAAGGGGCTTCCTACTAGTAGATTCCAGGAGCTTATAGCTAAGTTGGAAATCATTGATATTCATTTACAGACTTGAGACGGAGTGTTGTAAATATAAGAAATATCTTATTTGATTTTTATTATCTTTTTTTTTCCTTTTCTCTTTTATCCTTTTACCTGTAAGTCATAGTTTCCTTATTTAAAGGATGAGTTGTTCCCTTATAAAAGCATGACTAGAGAATTTGATTCAGAAAAACATATTAATAAAAGCACTTCTTCTTCCAACTATCTCACTGACTGATTTCACATGTCTATATATCTTACAAGCCATATCTACAAATTCTTCATTAAAGATTGGTTTGGTTTGTTTGCAGTCTTTTTCCACGTCCATATTCCAATAGAAAGTAGGAGATATTCTAGTGAATGTTTAGAGAAAAATTCTAGGCCTTTCAGTCTAGACATTATAACTACTACAAACATACCACAACCTTTTATACAATTAAATTTAAGTCTAGACATTGTAATAAATTGATTCTACTCATTTTTTTTATAATAAGAAACTTATCAGTGTAGAAACACAATTATATTTGTACAGAATCATCATCACATGTTTAGAGACAAAGAAAGGCTAATATAAAATGGAATAAAGGATATAAAAAAGATACGAGCAACAAAAGATTTACCTTTCTTTTTCGTCTCTATATATTTGACATCAAGAAGCACTCTAGCAACAACCTGGGCATACAAAATTAATTACAATCAAACATTCTTAATAATGTCTCTAGTTTTTTATTGTTCATGCTAATGGTTGTATCTATTAGTTAAGTCAAATCACAAGTCAAAAATGGATGCCAAATAACCAAACTCCATCAAGTGATTTAGAGAATTACTTTTAAAAATAATTGTTATTTTAGTATTTTTGCCTGCACATAATACTTGTACACAACCAATGAATAACTAAAAATTCACCTTCAACTCTTAGTGAACCGGTTCCACACAAACCTTGTACAATGGTAACCCTGTTCTCTTGAATAACAGTGCCATAACAAAAAATGTAAAGATAAACAATTAGGTATTGATTAGGAAAAATCTTTGCAAACAAGAAATCATTCATTAGGTTTCTATTATAAATCACTTAGCACAAAGTCAAACTTTATTATCCTCAAAGCCATTTCAGAAAGACAAACTATTTAAGTGAGTTACCATTTGAGTTATACACGTGAACCAAGTATTTTACATCAATGTTATGATAGATTGATAGGTATTTTCCTCCAACTTATCACTTTAACTTAAATAACTAACTTGTATACATTTTGTAACATGAATAAGCCTCATAGTTCTCAGATAATGATCTTGTTATGAAAGTTCATTCCATTTCCTTAGAAGTAGTTCAATCGAATTAACTCCTAAATTAATTGAAACCACAAACCTAATTGAAATATCATCCAAACAATCTGTGATTAAAGTTCAAAATTAGGAAATGAATCCATAACCTAATCCGTTTTCAATTCTAAACACATTCATAATCATGAAAATTGAATAGAGGATTGAAGAAGAAAATCAACATTCACACAAAAATTGAAATACTAAACCAGAACTCAAATTCTCCTTGCTTGGACTGGATCCTTGGATGGATTGATTATTTAGCCTTCGATGATCATCATCAGTGGAAGAGCCACGAGATTAGTGCAAGAAAATGGAAGAATAGAAATGAAATGAAGAAGAAAACTGAAGAACAATGAATAACAATGAAGAACAGCTGATAAAAAAAGAGAGAAAATATTTTAATTCTGAAAACATCTAAAAGAAACTACAAATTTTGTTTGTGCTAAAATGATTCTCTAACTAACTAATTGTGCTAATATATAGTGACTGAGTCAGTAGGAAATTATGGGCCATAATTAGGCCCATCTAGTCTAACTAATTACTAATTACACCAATTCGCAGTCCAAAATTCAAGTACAGAGGTTTTGACTTCCAAGCCTAAAATGACCCTCAAAATGATAGAATTTTCCTCAGCTTATCTCTGACAATTCTAGATCTTTTCCTTATCTTTTCATTGACTACTCATATGCGCAATTTGGAGTTTTGTATAACTCTCTAGGTCCTGGACAAGGAAGATAGGTCAAGTAAGCAAAAAATCTGAAAATAAGCAACAATTATCAATTAAGCCCACTTGTTTGCCTAAGCAAAAACTGAGTTAGAGTGAGAAAATAAAAGTTCAAGAGAATTCGAATAACCTAAGAAGAATAGAAAAATATTAAACTAAAAAAATTCAATCAATAAACAACTAAAAGAAGCTAGAGTACTGGGAAAGGCTAAGATTAAGGTAAAAGAAACAATATAGAATCTTGCAAGCTACATATAGAATCCTCCAAGCTAGAGGGCCAAATGGTCACTACAGCTAAAGCCAACTAACAAATGGCTAGAAAATACGATTAAAACTAATTAAAATTAACATTGGAAATCCCTTAAGTGAGAAGGGGTTTTTAAGTTCCTTTTGGGTCTTTTTGTGGCATTAAGCCCAACTAAAGAAATAGGCTTATCAATACGTGAAGACCAGACATAGAAAAAATGAAGAGGAAAATGTTTCCATGGAAGATGAAATTCTTGTCTATAGGTGAAAGGGTGAGTCTCATTAATTCTTGCGTAATGGTGACTCTTCTTTTCTTCTTGTCCTTCTTTAAGGTACTTAGGAAGGTGGCTCAGACAATCATTTCACTTTAGAGGAATTTTCTCTGGGGAAGGGATGGTGAGGTGAGGATTGGTGTGGGTCAAATGGAATCAAGTCTATTGGCCGGCCTAAATATTGTGAGGGATTGGGTATCAAGGACCTGGTAACCTTCAACAAAGCTCTACTAGGGAAATGACATTGGAGGATCCTAAGTGAATTGAAGGCTCTATGGGTCAAGGTATTACATGCTAAGTATGGGTTATTAGGTGGAACGCTATGTGTGGATCAATATAAAAAGGGATCCCTGTGGTGGAGGGACCTAGGGGTGTGACGGAGGGAAGGTTTTAGAATGGGTGGTCTAAAAGAAGCATCAACAGGGTAGCAAGGGATGGTTCATCAATCAGCTTTTAGCATGACCCTTGGATCTGTTTTGAACCTCTAAAGGTCAAACTTGAGAGACTATTGTTAATCTCAACACATCAATCTGTAGGGGTGTGGGATTTAGGTGTATGGGAGGGAGATGTTTGGGATTGGAGACTAGTATGGAGAATACAATTGAGAGGGTAGGGAAGTAGGCATACTACGACATTTCTCCATCTTTTTCAATCTGTTACACCCAATTATAATTTTCATAATGCATGGGAGTGGTCTAGATCACAAGATGGTATCTATATCGTTAAGCAATCATATGTTGGGTTACAGGAATTGCATCAGGTGTAGCAGGGTGATGTGTTAAAGGCCATTTGGAAGTGTAAAGCACCTTCTAAGGTCATTGTGTTTGCATGGAGGGTTTGGATGGACAGAATTTAGACAGAGCAGACATTATGGAATATAGATATTGACATTGGGGATTTGGATTTGCTATGTCCATTTTGTACCAGGGAGATTAAATCATCTTTTCATTTGTTGTTCTTGTGTCCCTTCTCTTCTTGTGTGTGGAAAGCTTGTTATGATTGAGCTGGTTTCTAGCAACCTCTATCGGGTAACATCAATGACCACCTTTAGCAGCATGTGGGTTCAACCATAAGGGCAAAGGCTAGACAAGCATGGATGTTGATTCGGTTTGCAACCATCTGGCCTATTTGGCTTCATTGGAGCAAGATCATCTTCAAAGACACCCATCCATGTGCACAACAAGTTATAGATTTGATAAAGTTGAGATCTTGGATGTAGATCAAAGCAAAATTTAGCTTGACTCCCTACACTTTTTTTTTATTGGAAATCTTTGCCTTTGTTGTGTATTAAAGTTGTATCGTGAGTCTTTATGCAGGATCCTAACAAGAAATTGTATGGCAGATAGAGTTTCATGTTGGGAATTTCTCTTTGATGTAAATTTGGATTTTTGGTTTCACTGGGGTTGGGAAGACTTGGTCTTGGAATAGGGAAGGTTGTGTATTGCTGGATATGGGACATTCCCTGTCATGGTTCTTTTTCTGGCTGTTTTGCAGTGCTGCTTCCTCACTTATTGTGAATAGTTGCAGCCTTCTTTCATGTCTATATATATATAAGTATTACCTTTGCCCTCCAAAAAAACATACTATTATTGCTCTCTCTCTCTCTACAACTAAAACTCCCTTTCTCTCATTATTGCCTAGAGTGATCAATGGGCCTTAGTTATTCTCAAGCATTCAGGGGTAAACCTATAGAGTTTTAGGGACCTTGAAAGGATTAGATATTATGTTCCTATCAATGCCATCCCCGAAAAATTCTTCCTTACTCTTAAGGCAAAAAGAGGGAAATTCCTTTTGATCTAATTTACTTCCTCCCAACTCCTAAGTAGCATTTGCCAAATTATGATCCAGCTCATCTCTTTTTAAAGTTGAAAAATGAGTGTAGCACACACAACCAAATATTTTTAAGTTCTCCACCGAAGGCTTCCTTCCAAACCATGCTTCAAAAGGAGTTTTTGCCTTCAAGGCTTTGGTAGGCAATAAATTCAGCAAGTAAACTGAGGTATTATAGCCTCATCCCAAAAAGTCTTAGGAAGGCCTTTCTCAAAAAGCAACATTAGGCCATCTCCATCGTTGTCCTATTTTTCTTTCACTTACTCCATTTTTTTTAATATAAGGAATGGTGAACTGATGTTGAATTCCTTCTTATTTACAGAACTTCTTAAATTCCGCTACCGTGCACTCAGTCCCATTATCAGACCTGAACTTTTTAATTTGACATCCAACCTCATTTTCAACCGTAAGCTTGAACTTCTAAAATGCAGCAAACACATCAGATTTTTGCTTTAGAAAAAACGCCCAACTCATCCTTCTAAATTCATCTATAAATAGTAGATAATACTTGTTGGCACTTAGAGAAGTTCTACTCATTGGACCATACACGCCAGTATGTATAAGATGTAATTTTCAGTAGCCCTCCAGCTTGCTATTGTAGGGTATGGAATTCTTGTAAAGCCCCTGAGTGTCAACTTTTCAATGGCTTGCACACTACAACATTTCATGCGATGGCACTTCACTCGATTCTTCGTTGGTTAGAACCCTCCACCGATTAAAACCCTTCATAGTTATCCCTTTCTGAGACTTCGACAATCACCCCTGACAGCTTCTAGGATCAATGACTATCCCCACAAACCAACATAAGACTTTTCAGCATGTTTTGTCCTCACTTACACACTTTCTAGGAAACTTCCCAGAACCACCCATCGCATCACTACTCCAAGCCAAGCATGCTTAATTATTGAGTTCTAAAGTGATATGCTACTGAAAAGTAGATGCATCTTAATGGTATAGGTAGTACCTATTAATTCATTTAAGTCATCTTCAACTATACAGTCTCATACCAACGTAGCATATGGATCCCTCTCTTTCTGGTGTGATTTGTCAAGGTATTATAAATCTACTTTGGTTTCCAAATTGGCATGCATCACACACATCAACATAATCTCTAATGGAATGTAAATTTTGAACTAAACCATTTGAGCTCATTTGCTTCAAAGTGTAAAAGCTAAAATGACCAAGTTTTTTATGCCACAAAAAAGAATCTACTACTACACTAGGAAAAGCATGCATAGTTGTTTGTTTCTACTCTATTGGAAAACTGTTATCTCTCATTTTGATAGACATTAGCTCACACCTTGCTAGATCAAATATGGTGTCTCTCATGTCTTTAAAATGCAAGGTATAATTCTTTTAGAGCGTTTGTCCCACACTCAAAAGACTTTGATTTATCTCAGTCACAAATAAAACATCTTAAATGTATTTATTGCCTGTGGGAGTTTCTACTGCAACTCCTTTTCCTTTGACATCAACACTTTCTCCATTGCCAATGGTTACTTTGGTGAAGTAGGACTGATTCAACTCCTTGAAAATACTTCCATCATTAGTCATATGATTTGTGCATCTACTGTCTATTAGCCACATCTCTTTGCAACTGCTTGCTAAATAACAAGAAGCAACAGATAAATTCTCTTCATTTTGTTCTTCATGCTCAGATACTTAGGCCTACTGTCTTGGTTCCGTTGCTTTGTTTTCACACACTTTCTCTGATATCAGAAATTCACTCGTTGTGATAATACTGATATCTCACAGGCCCACTCTGATACACTCACACTGGTGCACTCACACAAACACAAATACACAAATTTACTGGGGCGAAAACTCTCTAATATTATTGATAATAGTCTGCCAAAGCCACTCAGAGCTCTTTACATAATGTGCTATTTATAAGCACCAAAACCCTAAAACAATTCAAATTTAAATCTAAACAATATCTTCTCTAATATCTTTCTATATTATCTCTTTTCATATCTTATCTTTCTTCATATCTTATCTACCCATATCTTCTCATATATCTTTCTCATATTTAAAATTCAAACTACGTAACTAACTATCTATTTAAATGTTTATCCTAACAAAATCCCCCCATAAACTTTAAATATCTCTTCCATCTTTCATCCCCATCATCTTCTTGCAATTCTCCAGCAGCAATGTCGGCAGTGGCTTTGTGAATATATCTCCGACTTGTTCTCGGCTCGTCACATAACTCAACTCCACCTTCTTCTCTTTCACCTGTTCTCGGATGAAATGAAACCTCACATCAATATGCTTGCTTCTCTCGTGATTGACCGGGTTCTTCGCTAACTCTATAGCCGACTTGTTATCTACTCGGATCTCGGTCGTGCCGACTTGAACTTGCTCCAGCTTCTCCAACAAGTTCCTCAACCACACTGCATGACACACACACCAGGACGCTGCAACGTACTCGGCTTCACACGTTGATAAAGTCATAATTGGTTCCTTCTTTGACATCCATGCAAACGCTGTGTTTCCCATGAAAAATACATATCCAGCCGTGCTCTTCCTATCGTCCACATCTCCACACCAATCACTGTCCGAGTACCCCTTCAATCTGTAATCTTCCGACTTCGAATAGAAATGTCCTTGTGTGATCGTCCCCTGAATGTACCTCATAATCCTCTTGGCCGCCTTCCAATGAGAATAGCTCGGCTCTTCCATAAACCGACTTACAATTCCAACACTCAAACACAAATCCAGCCTCGTACACGTCAAGTATCTCAAGCATCCGATCAAACTTCTATAGTTTCTCGGATCAACTCGCTCTCCTCCATCATACTTCGAAAGTTTTGTACCGGGTTCCATAGGTGTTGAAACCGGGTTACAATCCGCCATCTTAAATCTCTCCAGGATTCCCTTCGCATAACTTTCCTGAGAGACAAAAATTCCATCTTCGTCCTGTCTGACTTCCAAACCGAGAAAATACCTCATCAAACCGAGATCAGTCATCTCAAACTCTCTCGACATCTTCTTCTTGAACTCTCGTGCCATCTCTTCACTATTCCCCATAAAAATCAAATCATCAACATACAAAGCTACAAGCAATAAACCATCACCTTTCTTCTTAATATATATGGCATGCTCATAGGGACACTGTTCAAAATCGTCCTCCTTGAAATATGCATCAATGCGCGTATTCCAGGCTCTCGGTGCCTGTTTCAGTCCATACAAAGCCTTCTTCAATCTCAACACTTTCTTTTCTTCTCCGCCCTTCAAGTATCCCGGTGGTTGTTCGAGATACACCTCTTCTTCAAGTACACCATTCAGAAATGCCGACTTCACATCCATCTGAAATATCGGCCATCCATACTGAGCTGCTTGCGAGATCAACAATCTGATCGTCTCCATTCTCGCAACAGGTGCGAACACCTCATCATAGTCTACTCCTGCCTTTTGCGAATACCCCTTAGCTACTAGCCGGGCTTTATATCGCTCTATCTCTCCTTCTGCATTCATTTTCTTCTTATAAACCCATTTAACTCCAATGGGCCGACTTCCTTTTGGCAGCTCGGTCAACTCCCAAGTTTCATTCCTCTCAATTGCCTTGATCTCTTCATCCATGGCACTTTGCCACTTCTCATCTCGGATTGCTTCTTCAAATCTTATCTCTTCGGAATCTGTCAACAAACAAACAAGATGAGCTTCGTTTGTTGACTCGTACAAATCCTGCAAACTCCTCATCCGAGGTCGTCTCATCTCGTCTTCATCATCTATCTCGGTCCTTGCCGGGATCCAACTCGTTGATCCTTCTCCCTTGTCTTCTATCACCATCTTTCCGGGATCTGATTTGATCTCGGATGGACTACTCCAATTCCACTCATCGTCTTCATTTACTTTCACATCTCGGCTTATCAATACCGTCTTGGTGCCGGGATCTAACAGCTTGTATCCCTTCGTCTTCTCGTCATATCCAATGAAGATATACTTCCTACTCTTGTCTTCTAACTTTGTTCTTTGCTGATCCGGGACATGTGCATATGCTACACTCCCGAAAACTCTCAAATGGCCCACCTCTGGTCTTTGGCCCGTCCATAATTCCTGTGGGGTCTTTCCATTCAATATGGAATGCGAACATCGGTTCTGTACATATACTGCACACAGAACAGCTTCCCCCCAAAACTCCTTCGGCATATTCTTCGTCTTCAACATTGATCTTACCATGTCAACAATGGTTCGATTCTTCCTCTCTGCTACTCCATTTGGCTGAGGCGAGTATGGTGCCGTCAAGAATCTTCTGATGCCATACTCCTCGCAGTACCTCCTAAAAGCATTTGATGTGTACTCTCCTCCTCGGTCTGATCGTATCGACTTGATCCTCCTTCCAGTTGCATTCTCAATCATCATTTTGAACTTCTTGAACACTTCAAACACTTTGGATTTCTCTTCTATCAAATACACCCACGTTTTACGACTGTAATCATCAATGAATGTAACAAAATACCTCTTTCCACTGAAGGACCCGGGAGTAATGGGTCCACACACATCGGTATGAATTAGTTCCAGTGGTCGCCGTGCTCGGTATCTGGCCGACCTCTGAAATGGACTCCTCGTATGTTTGCTCAGCACACAATCTTCACAAAATCTCTTCTCACACTTCATTCTCGGCAATCCGGTCACCAATCTCTTATTTACCATCTCGGCCAGGCTTCCAAAATGTAAGTGCCCAAACCGACGATGCCACAAGGATGCTTCATCATTCATTTCGGCTTGCAAACAGCCGACCTCCACACATCTCAAGATTAACTTGAACATTCTGTTCTTCTCCATCGGCACTCGGGCTATCAGTCGCCCTTGCTTCTCCTTCAATAAAAGAACTCGGTCTGTCATAATAACCGAGTAGCCTTTCTCCATCAGTTGTCCCACGCTCAGAATATTGCTCTTGAGTTCTGGCACGTAATACACATCTTGTATACGTCCAACTCGTCCATCTTTCTGCAAGAAACTAATCGTACCTCGGCCTTTCACACCGACCTTTGAAGCATCTCCAAACGATACATGTCCGGCTTCTATTTCTCTCAAGCTACTGAACAAATGCTTGTACCCACACATATGATTACTTGCACCAGTGTCTATAAACCACTCCATCTCGGATGTCTGGTTAGCTACACCTCCAGCCATCATCAACATTCCTCCATCTCTTACTTCTTCTGCAGCATAATTTGCAGTTTCATTCGTTCTTCTCTCAGCTCGGCAGTCCTTCGCAAAATGACCAACTCGGCCACAGTTGTAACATCTATCCGAGTTGTTGCAATCTCTCGAATAATGTCCGTACTTTCCACATTTAAAACATTCTACATTTGAATGTCGGCCTCTTCCACGTCCTCGGCCTCCTCGCCAATTCTGCTGACTTGATTCAGCCTGCTCCTTGTTCCAGCCTTCTTGACCTCGGCCTCTACCAGCTCGGTCATATCCACGTCCTCCTCGGCCTCGTCCTCTACCTCGGAAATTTTGAGAGTAGAGCGCTTTCTCGTCCTTGACTGAAGCTTTCGTCTGAAGTGCTTGCTCCAGTGACTCCTCTTTCTTCTTTTTCTTCCTCTGTTCATGCGCCTCCAATGAACCAGCAAGTTCGTCAACGGTGAACGTTGCTAAGTCCTTTGACTCCTCAATCGCACATACTACATTCTCGAAGTCATCAGTGAGAGACCTCAGAATTTTCTCCACTACTCTGGCATCGGGCAGTATCTCTCCGCTTCTCTTTAATTGGTTCACCACGGTCTGAATCCGAGTAACGAAATCGGATACGCTTTCTCCTTCCTTCATCTTCATTGCCTCCAACTCTCCTCTGAGGGTTTGAAGTCTGACTTGCCTGACTCGATCGGCTCCCTTGTAGACATTCGCAAGAATGTCCCACGCCTCCTTTGACGTTGTTGCGCCTGCAATCTTCTCAAATCCGGAATCATCAACAGCTCGGAGCATCATGTATAGTGCGCCTTTGTCTTTCAACCGCATCTCCTTCAATGTTTTGTTCTGCGCCGCCGTGTATCCTGTCGTGGATTGTGGTTCTTCGAAACCATCATGGACAATCTCCCAACTATCATTAGCTCCCAATAGAGCCTTCATCTGGATACTCCAGTTCTCATAATTAGCCTTCGTAAGGCGGGGTAATGGCAGACTACTACTCGGACCACTCTCCATTCTCTCTAAGCTCTGATACCAATTTGATATCAGAAATTCACTCGTTGTGATAATACTGATATCTCACAGGCCCACTCTGATACACTCACACTGGTGCACTCACACAAACACAAATACACAAATTTACTGGGGCGAAAACTCTCTAATATTATTGATAATAGTCTGCCAAAGCCACTCAGAGCTCTTTACATAATGTGCTATTTATAAGCACCAAAACCCTAAAACAATTCAAATTTAAATCTAAACAATATCTTCTCTAATATCTTTCTATATTATCTCTTTTCATATCTTATCTTTCTTCATATCTTATCTACCCATATCTTCTCATATATCTTTCTCATATTTAAAATTCAAACTA
>CM023952.1:16738594-16755827 GCA_013407115.1 Glycine latifolia | reverse complement strand
TGTAACTAACTATCTATTTAAATGTTTATCCTAACATTCTCCACATGACCAAACTGGTTACAAGCTCTGCATTTAATTCCTGGCTTTAATCAACAGAAATTTTTTGTATGATTCTTCTTTTTACAGTGATGGCATGGTGGATACTTGTCTTACCAACCTCCTCCTTTGTTGTTTTCTTCTTCCTTTTTTTTCCTTTTCCTTTCTTCCCACCAAATGACTTTTTCCCAGTGCTACTCTTGCCTTGAGTTTTGCCTTTTGTGTTAGCCACAAAAAACCCTTCAACATTTTCTTCCATCCTTAAGAATCTTCTACGTTCAGTGGCTTGCAAAGCATTTAAAAGCTCTGCAACTGATATTTAAGAAAAATCCTTGTTTTCTTCGAGGAGATTTTTTACTCAAACCTCTCCGAAAGACACCAAGATTATCTCCCCAACCCGTTGACCATTAAAGTTCTTCACCTAGCAATATGATATTTTTCACCACTTTAGAGAACCTTATTCTCCTAGTTCTTTTCACAGCCTTGGAACTTCTCATTGTGTTTGTCCTAAGCGTCTTTTACAGTTTCAAGATTCACAATCTTGATGAAAATATCAACATGGAGTGTTGTTAGTATGATGACAAGTGCTCTACCCTCTTAAGCCACTTCATCAGTGTGGAATCTTACATGATTCACTGTTGGGTTGTCGGGAAAAGGAGCTGGATTGCTTCCATTTTTCATTATTTCCCAAGGACTTTGAGCTCTCAAATAAATTCTCATCTTTGTAGCCCACAAATTATAATGTTCTCTTGCAAACATTGGAGGTGGAGGTAAGGAACCACTGCTGGAAGCCATTTGTTGAAGGTTTTTTTAGTGAGTTTTCTTTCTAGTTTTCTCTCACACACTAAGATTGTTTTTCAAGTTTCTCTATTCTTCACTAACTCTGGTTTTTCACTCCCTCACAGTCCCTTTAAGATCATTTAAGCTTTGATACCATGTCAAACTAAAAACTAGCAGAACATAAGAACATGAGAGAAGAAAGCAGCACAAGAGCACACAATAGATATTGGTTGAATGGGAAGTGTATTTTTGTTCTCTTGTTTTCAGCTTATATAGAGAGACTTGCAATCAGCGAAAACACAAAGTTAAAAGCAAAAAAGGTACAACCAATACTGACATAGCTTACCCACTACCTGAAAACATGGTTTTTTACCCAATTTCACCTACTACATGATGACTAAACTGATATATATCAGAAATATGACAGCAACGTATTTTATATTTAAAGTAACAGGAAAAGTCTCAATTCTAACAATCACACTCAACCACAAATTCCTTCGTAGAATCCAAATGGCCTAAATATTGAATTCATGGTGGTTTGGAAGGTGAAGGGAACATTCATGAAACAAAATGGCATTGCAAGGTACTTATAATGCCCCTCGTGTGCCAAAAGAATTTTTTTTTATTATCCTCATCTCTCACCCTCATTTGATTGAAACCAGATTTTAAATTGATCTAAGAGAAAAGATGTGACCCATTCAACTTGTCCAACAACTCCTTTATGGTAGGAATAGGCCATTTGTCTAATATAGTGGCCTTATTCAACACCTTATACTCCACCACTACTTCCTCCAAGTTCCATCTTTCTTCTTAATTAGTATCACTTGAATAGAAAATGAGTTTGTGTTGTGTCTGATTTCTCCTGAGCCAACAACTCTCCTACTTGCTTCTCAATCTCATCCTTTTTGGTGATAGGCATAACGACAGAGGACACTTATGGGTTTACTATTATGTTGCAGGATAATGGCATGATAGTGGGATCTACAAGGTGGTAGTCCCTTGCTATTATAGAAAAAAGAGTGATGTTTATGAAGAGCTATCATGAATTCAGACTTTAGAGACAAAAATAAGCTTGAGAGAGAATAAAAGAATATTTTACTGACAATGTTTCTTTTGTAGATGAAATAAATAGCTAAGTATAACTCCGAAAGTTGCAGCAATGGAGGTTACAATTATTATTATTTGAGTCCTTCTTGTCCCTGATAGACTACTCTTCACGGTTGAATTTGATCAAACAAAACAGCAATTGTTAAATTCCACATTGAAGGACCAAGATTAAATTCCCAGAGATGGAAACTATGGTGAGAAGAATAAAAAAAGGATTAATTGGAAAAGTCAATAAAGTATTTACCTAACTCAGAAGGACGCAACCTTATGTATAGATGCTGCCCACTTTCCTGAACTGGAAACAGTTTTATGTCAAATAAATCACTAAACCACATGACACAGACACTGCCTGTTACACTTATATTAGAATTTGTATATGCCATACAGTAACAATCATTCAAGCACCTGGTTCTGCATTGCTCCTGATCAATAGTCTCATCCAAATATGTTCTTTTAGTATTTGGCACTTTAAACCCTTTCACATAAGCAAGCCCATCATACTTGCAACATAATGAATGTTTGAGGACACATTCTTGGGACCAGTCCATTGAGTTCCATTTTTCAGGAGACTTACGCTTGAACCCTGTTAAACAATTACACATCGGTGAAGCAGTAGTGCTACAGAATGAATTGGCTCCACAAACCCCATAATGGTCACAGTAGTCTCCTGGCCTGGTTGAATAAGGCATCCATGATTTATTAGTGCTTGACCACGAGGATGTTCTTGTGTGGTTTGGTTAAGTACCACTTTTGATAATAAACTAATATGGTTCAGGATTCATGTGTACGAAATCTCTTCCTTGTTGGAGACAAACTTATAATGGTAAACGGGATAGTTAAGTTCTGGCCTGCCACCATTGAATCGCAAACCATTCCATGGTCCAACTCTGTGGTACTTTTTGGTTCCATTCATCATAAAGAACTCCAGATAGGGATGCAGCACAATGCCACATGTGAAGTCTCCTGGGGTCTGATCATCAGCACTATTCCAAGCTGCAAGGTGAATACTTGGATTTCTTTTGAGGTCCCATCCAATCTTCATTCCTGACAGCAATGCATCAGAAGGATAATCAAAGCTTTGCCACAGATATGCCTCTTGATTTGCTGCATTCTGTTCTCTTATCACAAGATTGCCAGAATCCAAGAGCTCTGCCACTGGATTCTTTGCTTCTTTTGGAGAACTTGGGGACCAAACAACCGTGTTGTTGTGCGTAAGGACCAAATGGCCAGAACTGTTTAGTCTCAAGAGGGCAGAGGAATCATTGATTGTGTTGCCACCGTTTGCAACCCAAACAAAATTTAGGGAGTATACTGAAGTTATGAATGGATTAGTCAGTGGGTCGTTGATGATTAATAAACAATGACAAGTCATGAGTACATGATGCAAAAGGCAGAGACTCTCTAACTTGTCATGTAAATGCAAATCACGTGAGCTTTTAAATAGAATTTTCGATATATTTCGTGATTTACTTGTTTTGCTTCTGTTTTTCTAGCCTGTGTGGATAGATGGACCTCGGTCTTGAATATTGCGGCTTAGTCATTGTCGGTGTAACCTACGAGCTTGACCATTGAGACATCTGAAAAAAAACAATGTCAGAAAGTAGCATAGGAATTATGGATGCTCATAAGGAGGACTATTTACCAAAGTTGTGAAACGCCCACTTAACTGATGACTTTACTCAAAAAGATATGGTAAATTACCACTTTCGTCCATCACGAAAGTGTAAAAAATGTAATGCATATTGTGATTACAATTAGGTCTTTAAAAATGCGATGTGGTGATAATTCAGTCTTTAAAAGAAGAAAAAATTTAAAATATTTTCTAAAAGTGTCAAAAGTGTGTCAAAATGTTAATTACAACTTTCATCCATCTAGAAGTGTAAAATATGTAATGTAGATTGTGATAACAATTTAGTCTTTGAAGATGTGATGCGGTGACAATTCAGTCTTTGAAAGAAAAAAAATTAAACATTTACTAAAAGTGTAAAAAGTGTGTCAAAAACATCTTGTCATTAAGTGTTAAACATTAACTTTAGGTCCTATGTTAAATAGTCATTGAACTTTAAAACTTAATTAAGTTAAATTAGTCCTAAAAATTACAATTTAATGTCAAATTTATTCTTGAAAATTATAGCTTAATCACAAAATGGTCCACAAGAAAATGTATAAATTAAAGTTAATGTTACACACTTTAAGACAACACATTTTTTACACTTTCAATGACTATTTTAAAATATTTCTTATGCAAGAACTAAATAGTCACTGCTTTACACTTTCAATGACAAAAGTGATCATTTACCCCAAGAAGATACTAATTAAATGAACTAATGAATAAATCACACTGATAATAATAAGGATAAATAGTCACTTTCATTCTTGAAAGTGTGAATTTTTGAATGAATTGAATACACACAGGAAGAAACGGGATCCAAAGGCTACGAAAGTATAGTGATGTACAATTAAGGATGATTTAAAGTAATTAATTAGTACTATCAATACCAACAATATGTATCTCCTTTTCTGTAGTTCATCATTTAAGAACTCCACATTTAAGTATCAATATCTTGGAAAATGCTACCTATAGAGGATTCTAACTGATAGAAGATTTTAAATAACAAGAAAGTTGATTGAAATGTCATCGAGTGAAGAATCGTAGAGTGTGAATTACCAAGATGTTGACTTTCAGGGGCATAACAACCTTGTTATGCCAATTTTGCTAGAGGTTTCTAGGTTTTTAATATATTTTTATTTACCAAAAAAAATGAATTTTGAAACTGAAATGGATACATGAGTCTTCAAATTAGTAACAATAACACTCATTTATGGTAAAGTATAATTAAGAGGGATGTACATTAAAAAGTGAAAAATGGAGTTCTATTCTAATGAAGTATTAGTGAGAACAAAGAATTCAGAGTAAGGGAAGGTGTGGATAGGGGTGTTCACGGGTACGGGTCACTCGTGAACCCGAACTGATCCGAATCGATCCAAACAGTTTGGGTTGGGTCATTTATGTATTTGGGTCAAAATCGAACCGAACCGATAAAAATCGTTCATGTACGGGTTGGGTCACGGGTTTAGATTTACAAATCCGTTGACCCGATGACCCGATCTGTTAACCCGTAATAATAATATAAATTTTATTATATATATATTAAAAATTACAAAAATAATTTGACAATAAAAAAGGTATGGTATTGTAAATGTGTAGGCTCAATGAAGCCCAATCCATAATCATCTTATCTTATTTTATCTTATCTTTAGGATTTATGTTTCTTTTTATCCTCTCATCCTTCTCTGCACTTCTGTTACCATTTCATCTCATCTCTTTCTCTGCACTTCTATTACCCTTTCATCTCATCTCCTTCTCTGCAACTGCATTAGAATCCTTTGGCTGGATTCTCATTAGAATCCCTTTGGGTTTGTACTTATCGTCTGGCTTTGGCTACCAATCACTCCGCTTGAGGCATTTTTGTTCGCCGTTGAAACTCCGTCGTAGGTAAGTGTGATTCTTCGTTGCTATATTGCGATTAATATTGAATAGTACCCAAACGCTATATTGCTATATTACCCAAACGCTTTGCCTTTAAAAAAGAATTTGTGAGGTAACTATTTGTCTGGATTTGATATATATGCTCGTGAGTAGTTAAGAATGGAGTTTGAATATTATATAGATGATAAATTCTAATTAGTAGCATTTTAAACACGTTCCTAATTATCATTAACAATCAAATTTGATATAATTTTTAGCTACTATTTGCGATAAATTAAAATATATTAAACTTGTTGCATGTATCAAAATTAATTTATTCATTTTAATTATTTTTCAAAAATTCCATCATTTAATTGTTTCTAATATAATTTTAGTAGAATCCAACAATATTCATATGTTATAAAAGTTTTAATAGTAGACTTTTATAATTAAAAAAGTTCTCGATTGCTTTCAAAAATTGGACCAAATGAAATAATTTTCAAAATTAAAAAAGTTCTCAATTGACTTAAATTGACCATCCACAGTTTTATATAAATAAATCATGGCACTCAGCTAACTGTTTAGGACCTTGTATTTTAGACATTTGAGTTATGTTCCCTACTTTAAAACTTTAAGTAGCTGAAATCAAAATAATGGAAAATTTGATCAGAACCAAGGTACTGACAGTATGTTGCTTTGAAATAAGAATTGATTTATTGGGAACTTTGGGAGTTGACAAATTATTAAGTTGTCTTTTTATTAAAAGATGTTCTTTATGAGAAGCGTTTAGAAACATCTTTTATTTGTTGTCTGCATGTAAGTAGCCATTTTCATTTCCTATTCATGTTTATCACTTGTATTGAGTATATCTTGTTCAATAATTTAAGTTGCTTCTATTGTTCAATGAACAAGGTCCATGTTACTTCACTTATATATTTTTTTTTTACTGTGGATAGATTCTTTAGAATTTGAAAATGAGACAATTGGAAAAGAAAAGTGGTACAGAAAGTGTTAATGATTCATCTCTAATTCCACCAATTAGCACTCTCTCTCCATGTCATACTCAAAGTCCATCACAACAAGGGACAAAAGTTTTTTCACAACCACAAGGACATGAAACTCCACCACAACAAGGGCAAGGACAACAACCTGAATCTGCACAAGCAGAGGTAAGGAAAAAAAAATATGCTAGATCCCCTTCTAATGTTTGGGAACATTTTACTAAGAAGGAAGATGGTAGGACTTATTGCAAGTATTGTAATGCATTATATGCAGTAGCTAGTTCTGTCTATGGAACCTCTAACTTGAGAAGACATGTGTTCCAACAATGTAAGAAAAACCCATAAAGGCAGGTTGATAAAAAGCTAAAGGCAATTGTTTTTGGAAGTGATAGTGAGAATGACCCTAATAAAGTTAGTATGAAACTTGTTGATTTTAATCAAGAGCGGACTCGAATAGCACTTGCAAAGATGATCATTATTGATGAACTTTCCTTTAAGTTTGTTGAAAATGAAGGGTTTAGGAAGTTCATGGAAGATGCTCAACCTAAATTTAAAATTCCTTCTCGTGTCACTATTGCTAGATATTGCATGCATGTGTTTAATGATGAAAAGGAGAAGTTGAAGCATGTGTTGTCTGCAAATAAACAAATGGTTTCACTTACTACGGATACTTGGACGTCAATTCAAAATATGAATTACATGTGTGTGACAGCTCATTACATTGATGAAGGGTGGGAATTGAACAAAAAAATATTGAAATTTTGTTTGATTTCTGACCACAAAGGTGAAACCATAGGGATAATCCTAGAGAATTGTTTAAAAGAATGGGGGATTTCAAAAGTTTGTTGTGTGACAGTGGATAATGCAAGTGCTAATAACTTGGCTATTTCATATTTAGCTAGAGCGTTGAGTATTTGGAATGGGCATACTTTATTGAATGGAGAGTTCATGCACATGCGATGTTCTGCTCATATTTTGAATTTAATTGTTAGTGATGGATTGAAAGAAATTGACCTATCCATTAGAAAAATAAGAGCTACATGTAAGTTTGTGAAGTCTTCTCCCAGTAGATTTGCAAGTTCTAAGAGGTGTGTTGAAGAAGTAAGTGTATCCACTAAGGCCATGTTAATACTTGATGTACCAACTAGGTGGAACTCTACTTATTTGATGTTAGATGTTGCTGAAAAATATGAACATGCATTTTATCACTATAAGTATGTTGAGGCTTCATATGTGTTAAATCTCATATCTAGTGAAGGGGAAGGATGTCCCAAAGAGATTGATTGGCAACGTGCTCGTGTTTTTATTAACTTTTTGAAGACTTTCTATGATGCAACTCTTTCTTTTTTCTGGGTCATTGCATGTTACTGCTAACACTTTTTTTAAGAAGCTGGTTAGTATTCAAAAATCACTAAATAAGTGGAGGCATAATGATGACATAGTGATACAAAGGATGACAGCAAATATGCAGTTAAAGTTTAACAAATAATGAGAAAGTGGTGGAATTAACTACCTTTTGCTTGTTGCTATTTTCCTTGATCCTCGTTATAAATGTGAATACATTCAAATTTTTTTTAATTGTATGTATGATGTTGAGAAAAGCATGAACATGATGAGAAAATTGAAAGACCTCGTTCACAAACTGATTCAGCAATATGTACTAGAACATCACATTTCTCATTCTAGTAGCAATTCAGCTAATTCTAGTATATTGGCTTCAAACATGGTCTCACAACATAATGACGATAAAATTGATAAGGATGATGATTGGGATGATGAATTTAGAATGAAAATTTAAAAAAACAGGGTGAGGTGCAAAAAAATGAGTTAGATAGGTATTTGGAGGATGATGTTGAAGATGATTACCCTGAATTTGACATTTTGAATTGGTGAAAATTGAAGGCATCCAAATATTATATTATTTCCTGTATTGCTAGAGATATATTGGTCATTCCTGTATCTATTGTATTATCTGAGTCTGCATTTAGTACATGGGGTAGAATTCTAGATTCATTTCGTAGTTCCTTGAGTCCTACTACTGTGGAAGCTCTCATTTGTGCCCAAAATTGGCTTAGATCTACAAAGCAAAATGTTAATGATTTGCAAGTTGAAATAAATGAAGCGGAAAAAATTGAATCAGGTGTGTAATCCCTTATTCATTTTTATATTTGTATAAAATATCAATTAATTTTTGTGCTAACGGGGTTGTGCTTAAATTTTAGAGTTGTTTGGTTTGACTTTAAGTACTGCTAATATTGGGTATCCAAGTGCTGAAACTGCAAGTGCTGGAACTTCATAATGTATTATTTTCAGGTATATTGTTATTTGTTTCATCTTTTTTTTTTCATATTTTGTTTACCATGTTTATAATATTAATGAATGATATGTTATTTATTTATTTGTTTCAGCAAATCTGATTGCAATAAATTTGGTTATTAAAAAACTTGGTTTGTAAGAAACAGTTGTGATTTAGACTATTATAGTAAATTTTGTTCAAAAATCTTTTGTTTTAATTTATATTATAAGTCTATTTTAGAATATTATGTTGATGGTATTAAATGAATCAATTTTATTACTTTCATACATTTGATAATATTGTGTTAATTATATGAGATATTTGAAAGAATCGTGATATAAAATAGTAGTTCTAAAAAAATTTAAATGGTTAACCCGGTGATCCGAACCGAACCGTTCATGAACAGGTTGAGTTAGATTGGGTTTCAAATTTTTTTTTTCTGAAAATCGAACCAAACCGAACTGATCAAATTTGATTGGGTTGGGTCTTAAATTTGCCCAAAACTGATCCGAACCGACCCGCGAACTCCCTTAGGTGTGGATGTATGAAAATGATGATTTGGCACAATAATAGGAAATATTGTTTATCCTAACATTATGCTTTGCGCTTCAATTTTAAATTGTATATTGAATTTATCGTTGAGAACAGAAAATTCAGTAAAGATAATTAATTAGTCGAATTTTTGGACAGAAATTCGTTGGTAGCCATTGACATAATTGATCATACTTTACCCTTATAACAAGATAATCAAAATAAATAAAAAATAATAGATAGATAAAGAAGAAATTGACATCAAACCATCACAAAATATGCACTTCAATTTTATAGATTAAAAATAAATTATATCAAATTTACAACAAGAGAACTGCTTTGCTATTCAGTATGAAATGATATATATCCGAGTGAGTACGAAATATATGTGGCTTCTTTCTACTGGTTAAAGATTAAATTAAAAGAATAAACTGAAAAACAGAATTGAAGGAAACCATGTAACAACTGTTGATTTACATTTTCGTACTTCTCGTGTGAGAGATCCTTCGTACCATTCAGCAGTTTCCTTTACAATAATATATCCACCTATCGCATTGATTATGAGCGAGCAGTTAATAAGGTTATGGACATTTCATTGGTTGAACTACATGAGCATGAATTTGCTTCAATAGATTCCTTCTTCAGAAAATGCCCTGGCTCTTTAGGTTCATCCAATTGCACCTCACTCCCCAACAAGAGAACCACTGAGGTCATAGTAGGCCTATCCTCTGGGTATTGTTGCACGCACAAGAGCCCAATATGGATGCAACGTAAAACTTCAGACGCAATGCATGAATCCTCCAAGTTTGGATCAACTATTTGTAAAGCCATATCTTTTTTCCAAAATGTCCACACCTAAATCACAAAAGAAGACAATTGTTATTAGCCAAACAAAATTGTTCAACAACATGTCAAGTTTAACATAGATAAATTAAAATCAGCCAAGTGCTTACATAATCAACAAGGTGAACAATTTCCTTTCCACTAGAACATCTACTTTTCTTCCCACATATTATCTCCAACAGTAAAACACCAAAGCTGAAGACGTCAGATTTTATAGAAAATTGCCCATCGATAGCATATTCTGGTGCCATGTACCCACTGCAATTAACCATTGAGGGAAAGTAATATTACTGCGTGTTTGGATAACAAGCAAAATAAATTCTAGCCTAAATAATCATGGTGAATAATTGAAAGTTTAGAAGCAACAAAGAGTTGCTTTGCTGTGATCATGAAAAACTAAGCAAGGTGTGGTGACCGCACCACATACCCAAACATGCACTTAATGTGTCATGTTGCTTAAAAACAACAGAATGGTGCTGAACAGTTAAGACACTTACTATGTTCCAACAATTCTATTTGTATTTCCTTCAATATTCTCTCCTCCAAAAGTTTTAGCCACTCCAAAATCTGAAATTTTTGGATTCAAAGTATCATCTAGTAAAACATTACTTGCTTTGAGATCTCTATGGACAATCCTCAATCGAGAATCTTGATGAAGGTACATAAGTCCCCGAGCAATTCCACAAATTATGTGGAAACGCTTGGGCCAATCTAGCAATTTCCCTTTGGTAGAATCTGTGGTATTCATAGGAATCATAGCAACTTCATTATTTAGTATTGAATATGCAAGCTATTCCTATAGTCATAAAGCACTAGTGAGTTCTAATGTAAGATTTCATGATATTCCTTACCAAATATGAAGTAGTCAAGGCTGCCGTTAACCATGTATTCATAAACTAGCATTTTCTCTTTTTTGTGAATGCAACAGCCAAGAAGCTTTACAAGATTTCTGTGTTGAACTCTTGCAATCAGTTTTACTTCGTTTACGAACTCGCTCATTCCTTGATCCGAGTTCTTTGAGAGTCTCTTCACAGCAATTTCTAGCCCACTGGCTAATTTTCCCTGCATAATCACATTCATGAGTAGATTCTCTTTATACTATAATTATATAAATATTTTACTCGTGGGGTATTTGAATATTATTAGAATCCAAATATTGAATTACCCAATATACAGATCCAAAGCCACCTTCTCCAATCTTGTTTCCCTCTGAGAATTTGTTTGTGGCTGCAATGATTATTGACAAATCAAGCAATGGCAGATCCAGATCATTCACATAACTTTCATTGTTATATTCTTCCATTGATTTTTCTGGAAAAAGAAAACAAGTATTATGTGAATATTTTTTTATGCCTTCACATTATTAAAATATAAAACTATGAAATTCTATAAAGAGACACAGAACAGAACCCTGATATAAGGCCACCTAACCAATTTCACAGCATACTCTGAAAACCAAATAATTTGAATAACAGCTAGCACTTGTCAATGGAATTTAGTAATTGACAAATACCAGAATTCTTCTTTAAATATTCTGTGCAGAACTATTCAGCTATGTTGTTTAGTCAAATGTGAGAAAAGAGAAGAATAACTTTACCATAATTTTTCCTTTTGTAGAGAAAATAAATAGCAAGTATAACTCCTATAGCTGCAGCAACGGAGGTTACATACATTATTTTAGACACCTTGTCCCTGATAGAATCTTCATCAAACAAAATAACAAGGATTAAATTCCATATGAGAAGAATAACAAAAGGATTAATTGAAAAAGGTAATAAAGTATTTACCTAATTCTGAAGGAGGCAACCTTATATATAGACGCTGCCCACTTTCTGGTGCTGGATACAATTTGATGTCTAATAAATCACCAAACCACATAACACAGCCACTACCTGTGCCACTTATATTTGAATTGGTATAAGCCATGCAGGAACAATTATTCAAGCACTTGGTTCTGCATTTCTCAAGATCAATACTCTCGTCCACAGATGTATTTGTAGTATCTGGCACTTTCAAACCATCAACATGAGCAAATCCATCAAACCTGCAAGTCAATGGACTTTTCAGGGCACATCCTTGTGTCCAAACCATTGAGTTCCATTTCTCCGGAGACTTCGGCTCGAACCCTTTTAAGCAGTCACACATTGGCGATGCAGTGGGGCCGCAAAATGAATTGGCCCCGCAAACGCCATAATGGTCACAGTACTCACCTGGCATGGTTGAGTAGAAGTTCCACGATCTAGCGGCCTCGGACCACACGTAGCGAGGACGCTCTAGCGAGGTTTGGTTGAGCACCGCTTTTGTGATCAAGCTAGTCTGCAAGGTCCACATATAGGTAACCTCGTCCTCGTTGGAGACAAATTTGTAATTGAAAACAGGATTAGGCCTCATCTCCGGCATGCCGCTGAAACGCAAGCCGTTCCACGGTCCAAGTCTGTGGTGCTTCTTTGATCCCCTCATCATGTAAATTTCAGGATAGGGATGAAGCACAATAATCCATGATAAGTCTCCTGGGGTTGGATCATCATCACTCTTCCATGCTATGAGTCTTCTATTTATCTTCCTTTTAAGGTCCCAACCAATCTTCATCCATGCCAACATTGTGTTAGAAGGGTAATCAAAACTTTGCCACAAATATTCTTCCCCTTCTAGCTTTGCTTCATTCTTCTCTCTTATCACAAGATTACCAGAATCCAATAGCTCTGCCACTGGATTCATTGCTTCTTTTGGAGAACTTGTGGACCAAACATGATTATTGTAGTGTGTAAGGACCAAACTGCCAGAACTGTTTAGTGTCAACATGGCTGAGGAATCATTGATTGGGTTGGCACCGTTTGCAACCCAAACAAATGTTTGGTCCGGATAGCTCTTGTACCGAATTGCGAGGTAGCTTTTGTTTGGATTTCCAAGATTGAAGAAACCAAGTTCAAAGATTCCACGTGGGGAAACTATGGTCTCTCCATGACTGAGGGATTGGAACTGTGAATTGGATGGTGTGTCTGCTGCTATGGAAACTACAAGAGAAGAGACAACGAGTGTATAAACTATGATACTCATTAGAGAAAGAATAAACTGCGTTGAGTACTAAGCTTGAGAGTTAAGTTAGCATATAATAGACATGCTGAAGACCAAGAAAACTGAAACAAGTGTATATATAAAGGAGGAGTGCTAACAACCTATCAACACATTATCATTAAAATTTATTAAAAACTAGAAAATCAAAAAAGAAAACTATTAAATATAAAATATGTCTCCGAATATTTTTAAATTTTTAATTAATTTTAATCAAAAAAAAAAGTGCTCTTTGAATTTTTCATATGTATGGAGAGAGAGAAAGAAGAAGTAGCTAGTCCAGGATACCAAAGTTTACGACACATTGAGTAAACGGCAAAAGTAATGCATGAACAATAATGGAGTCAGCTCATGCACAAAATTTACAAGGGTGGACAAGACCACAAGTACACTGCTGGATGCTGAACTAAGAAAAATCAAAGTCACTTGTGTCGTGTTGCCAAAGGCAGAGCCTAGTGTGTGGTTGGAACTTGGAATAGTGAAAATTTATATTTAATAAATCCATGCTAAATATACAGCTACATTTTTTCGTCATTATATTAATGATGCAAAATATTCTTTGGCTACATGTTATATAGGTGTCACAAAATCGTAGAAGTCATATAAACTTTTCTTTTGACACCTCACACCAGGAAGTCACATAAACTTAGGCATATAATAATCCCCCTTACTAATGTTTCATTAAACAACAAAATATTAAGTAAATGAGATATAATGTTTCATTAAATAATAGAATATTAAACAGATATAAAATATCAAAAGGTTAAATTATATGCTTTTAGTTACTAATTTTTTTGCAAATTTTATTTTTAGTCTTTAAATTTGTTTTAGCATTTTTGGTCTTTATACTTTTTTCTCTACTAGTGATTTTAGTCCTTATTGTTAAATAACAACATTAACTAATGAGATAATAGTGAAGTTAATAATCCAGTGACTTGTCACGTTATTAAGAAATCTAATGAGATAGTTGCATATAGTTTTTTTTTTATAAATTCTATTTTTAATCCATCATTTATTCAAATCAGTTCAAGATGTCAATTGTCAAACTAGTTAATCAAAAATTAAAAATATAGTTTATCAAAAAATTAGGGTATGATGTAGCAACTCACTAGACTATCAACCTCATTATTACATCATTAGTTAACATTACTTGACAACAATGATTAAGATGTTTTTTTTTGCATAAGGACTAAAATGGTTAATAGAGGAACAGTATGGAGACAAAAATATTATGCTAAAATTTTTGTTTAAAAACTAAAAATGAAATTTGGAACAAAAAAAATAGAGACCAAAAATATGATTAACCCAATATCAAACAATCACTTTAACAATTTGGATAAAATGGCCTAATTGAACTCAACTTAAAAGTTAAGTAACTTAACTAAACTTTAAAAATAAAGGAATTGAATTAAACTTATTTTTAAGGGAAGGATTAAATTAAACTTGATAAATAAATTAAAGGACTAAAAAAATGATTAAATTTTCTTTTAATGGAATCAAAATTTTGGAGATTAATTATTAGAAATGAAAGTAATAAATATTGATAATGATTAAGAATATTAATGAAAATTAAAAAAGAAGTTATTGGGAGTAGAGAGAGAGTATATGAATATAAAGAGATAGAGAGAGTATAAAAACTTGTGTGTAAAAGGTAGAATGACAATTACGCTAAAATTCTAATGTGGCAAAATTATATTATTAAATATTGCTTAATTACATGGTGATGCTACAATAGATTTGGATTGATATTGTGGAGAAATTATATTATATTGGTATAATTTAAACTAATAATTGCATATCATCAATCACTTCTTTTTTGTGTGTATAACAGTTCTAGGAATACATTTTGTAATGCATTTCTTTAAATATATTATATCTAATTAGTTAAAATTTATTTAAATTATAAAATTAGAAGAGAGAATAATTAAATATAATGTGAGACCCACATAATTTTATCATTTTTAATCAATTTCAACCTACATGAAAATGTGTGTTCAAAATAGTGTGTTAAGGAGCATGTGTTCCTAACATAACATTTCTCATAACAACAATAAGGATTGAACATAATTCTTTATGCATGTACCCCAACCTCCCGCCATTAGGTCGATCCTAGTGAATATTCATTAATAATTTTTTATAAAATTTGATTTTTATTTATTTAATCAGTAAATTATAACTATATTATTTTAATTAGTGTATTGAACTTTGTCAAATTAAATGACAATAAAAATTTAATCAAATTATTTATATTTTTATGTTATAAAAACACATTACTTTGATTTTGATGTAAATGAACTAGGTATTAAATAATTTTACATTACTATAAAACTTTTTGAATATAATTTTTGTGAAAGAAACTTATAATAGTAGATTGTGAGATTAAAAAGAATATTTAATAGTATCATAGTTGTTTTAGGCCATTCAATGATATGATGGATAATATAATTTTTTTTATGTAGATTATAGTTCATATATATATATATATATATAATTTGCTCTCTTTTCTTATGATTAATATTTTTTTAAAACTATCAACTTATCTCATTTAATTAAAAATAAGAGATTCAAAGTGGAAATACAAACAAATATTTAGTGTTTAGCATGAAATCTCGAAGTTCTAGTTAGAATGTAAACTACTTTATTTATTTCACACTGAACAAAATGCACTTCAACATTTTAAGATTGAAAAAGTAATGACAAACTCTATGAGTATATAGGCATAAGCATTTTCTATTATTAAGACACATTATATTGTTGAACCACATCATCCAACATTTCTTAATCACAAAAATGCTTCAACTATTTCACAATGTTTCCTTAATTATCAAAATGAGTAAACATTAACATGCCAACCTTTCATTTTTCCCTTTTCTTTTCCCTACCTTTTGCATCACCGTTTTTATGTATATATACCATCTACATTGGATAATTTCAAACCACGCTTTCCCTAGTATCCTTCATGCTTGTTCTTTTCCTTTAACTTTTGAACATCTGGTCCCCTTTCTCTCTTTTTTTTTTTACCTTTTTGTTTTCAATTTGCATGGCTGAATAGCATTCCATATTTTTGTTAACAGGATAGAATGTTGCATGCTAAGTAGTTTTCTTTTTTTTTTTTTTTTGCTAATTAAGTGAAGTTATTAATTGTATAATATTTTTAAATTGTTTTTTAAGATAACAATTTCAAGTATCCATATAAACGGATAGATTAATGTTTACCTTTAAAACAATCTGCTTATACAGATCTATATTTACGCGATTCTTTATTCAACAAGGAATTTCTATTCACCACATGCATTCGCAGCTATGTGAAAGCAATTTCCGAATTTCAGTTTATCTAAGGCAGAGTAGGCGAAGGTTTGATGTTACTAGTCAAAAAAGCAAGCATGTTAGTTTTGATTAACTTTTCATATATAAATACAACCTTAGGTTATCAAAGAAAATGTAAAGCATTCATGTCTCTTCCTTCTGGTGTACTATGTATTTTTTTTCTTCTCATTAAGAGATAACAAACATTTTGTTGGGAAATACCAATACTATTTTCCTCTATGTAGATTCAAAATAGGCACTTAGCGAAAACGGAAAAAAAAAAATAGAGAACAAAAGAATGACACCAAGAATTTTTAACATGAAAAACTCTTTCAATGTGAAAGGTAAAAACCACATGACTAAACTAGTAAATATCTCTACAATTAAAAGTAGGATTACAATGACTTTCTTAATACAATAAAATATCTCTTAACCTTACCCAACAAACATGATTTACAATTTCTCCCAACTATCACCAAGTGTGGTGAAAATTAGAACTCACTTTCTCACTATATCACTCTTGTTTTGCTTCTCTTTGGATGGGATGAGATGGGATCCTCCAACTCTTCACAAACGTCCCTATTTATAGGAGAGGGGTGTGGCTTCCTTCAAGAGTGAGTGGTGGATGTTAATAAATGAATTACATTCACAAAGTTCCTTGTAACTCCAATCTTCACTTTCCTAAGTGGAGTGTGTAAGTCTCAAGGTCAAAGAAACTAATTTCAAGCCATTGGAAAGTGCTCCTTGTAACGACCTAAATATTTACTTATTTTTATTGTTACTTAAGGTTAA
>CM023952.1:16694752-16728594 GCA_013407115.1 Glycine latifolia | reverse complement strand
ATCATCACATTTCCACAAGTGTTTAATAAAATTTTTAGGATGTTACACTCCTCAACTTCCTATGCATGCCTTGGAATGTGCTCCTCAATTTTCTATGTATTTGAATGTGCATACTTACTTGAATGTGAATCAACCTTAACTATGGAGGAATTTCCAACAAATCTCCCCCTTTTGACATAATTGGTGTGCACCACTATACCAGCACCTTGACAATAGTCTTCGATCTTCTTGGTTGGTATTGTCTTGGTCATCATATCAGACCAATTAAAGTCTATATGAATTTTCTCTAACTTCAGTTTTTTCTTATCCAACACCCTCGTGCCAATGATAATGGATGCAATGTGTTTGGAGCGTGAGTAGAATGTGGGGTCTTGGCTAAGTGGATGACACTTTGATTATCATAGTTTATCACATAATCATCTTGATCATGCCCTAACTCATTTAAGAATTTCTTTATCCATAACATTTCTTTGAATGCTTCAGCTGCTGCAATATATTATGCTTTAGTGGTTGATAATGCAACACACTTTTTGAGTTTTGATTGTCAAGACACAGATGTATACTTTCTAGAATCCACATCTCTTGCCATATCTACGTCTGCATATCCAAGAAGCATTAAATGTCTATTGTCATAACACAAGCACCTTTTGGAAGTTCCTCTGAGTTACCTTAGTATCCACTTCACGACATTCCAATGCTCCTTTCTTGGATTTGATAAGAATCTACTTACAACTCCTACAGCATAGGCAATGTCTAGTCTTGTGTAGATCATTTCATACATAAGGCTGCCTAAAGCAGGCAAATAGGGCTCCTTGCTCATCTCTTCTTTTTCTTCTTCATTCTTTGGACATTGCATCTTGATTAATTTGAAATGTCCAGGAATAGGAACATGCACTGGTTTGGCATTATGCTTGTTGAATCTTTCAAGAACCTTCTCAATGTAGTCCTCTTGAGATATCTAGAGCATTTTTCTAGATTGATCTCTAGTAATCTTCATTCCAAGAATTTTCTTTATTGGACCAAAATCTTTCATGGAAAAATATTTTCTCAATGCCTTCTTGAGAGCATCAATCTTCATTTTATTTTTGTCAACAATCAACATGTGATCAACATACAATAAGAGTATGATGGACTCACCATTCTTGTAGTTCTTCATAAATACACAATGGCCTGCGGAGGTCTTTTTGAAATTATGTTGGGCCATAAAGAGATCAAACTTCTTGTACCATTATCTTGGAACTTGTTTTAAACCATAGACACTTTTCTTCCGACAACACACTAAGTGTTCATTCCCTGGTTCTACAAAACCTTCTGGTTACTCCATATAAATTTCTTCCTCTAAGTCTCCATGTAAGAATTATGTTTTGACATCAAGTTGCTTAACCTCCAAATCTTTTTTTGCATCTAGACCAAGAACTGCTCTAATGGATGTCATCTTCACCACCGGTGAGCAAATTTCTTCAAAATCTATGCCTTTTTTCTGGTTACATCCTTTCACCACAATGTGAGCTTTGCACCTTGGGTTTGGGTTATTCTCTTCATTCTTGAGTTTGAACACCCACTTGTTTCTTAATGCTTTCCTTCCTTCTAGTAACTCCACTAGATCATTTGTTTGATTTTAAATCAGGGACTGCATTTCTTCTTTCATGGCTTGCATCCATTTCTCCTTATCATCTATCTCAATAGCTTCTTGGAAACTTTGAGGTTCCACATTCACAATGAGATTAACATATTCATCAGAGAAATACCTCCTTGATAGTTTTTTGACTCTTGTTGATCGCCTCACTTAGGATTCACCTTCCATATAAAAAGTCTCCATTGTTAAGTCTTTCATCGTCTGAGTTGGACGCTCCGTCTAACTCTGCTCCATCTGGTCAAGTTGTTCTATCTGAGGAGGTTGCTCCATCTGATTGGTTTCTATCATATGAGTGGGTTTTGCCTCTTTTAGAAGAGTCTCTCCCCTTGAGTTTCTCACTATGGGCTTTGGCTTCTCAGATTGTTGGATATCATTTATTTCTGATCTTTGAAGAACACCACCTCTCTACTTTGAATAGTCTTCTTGTTTATAGGATCCAGTAGTCTAAATCCAAGTTCATTTCTTGGTGAACCAAGGTATATGCACTCCTTCGCCTTAGTATCAAGCTTTGCTCTTTCATCTTTCAAAATATGGACAAAAGCCTTAGCGTCCAATAGTTTGATATTGTAACAACTCACCTCGTCGCTATGATATCACTACTCTAAACGTATAATTTTCAAATTTTAAATGAAAACTCTACTAATTTGATTATGAAAAAGAGGGTAAATTTCTCGTGACAATACACTCATAAATAACGCACAAATATGTAAATAAATACATATACATACATACATACATACATATATATATATATATATATTGAACCATTACATATCATTCACATGTTAGAACATAATTCAATTTGGTACAAAATTGCAAAGGTAAGTTTATTATACATGATCAACAAACACCAGATGACAATGATTAGCAACAAAACAATAATAATAACCACAATTAGTTGAACATACACTCAACCAACTAGTCATCAACTTTTTCCACAATTCAAATCAATTATGCTCAAAATGATGCATGCAACTGACTCAACTCTCAAATGCAATGTGGTACCATTCGTCAGAAAATAGCCTAAGCGTGCCCACATGAAACTCTCACTTAGGAAAACGATGCAGTAGCTCGTCGAGGTCATCCTGTCGTGCACAGGAAACCCCCCCATGGTGATCAGCCCGAGTCACAAAGGAGTTCCAAACTGAGTGATATGCACCCAAGTACCTGCATTTTTATCCTCATGAAAAACCACAGGTAATTACTACCATCATTTATACTATTTCCATACAATTATGAAGTATGAAACATAAGCATCATCAATACACTGACCGTGGATAGTTAAAAATTCTAAGCAATTCATTTCCCTCTCCAGGGATGCTTAAAATTCTTAAGCCAATCATCTTCCCTCCCAGGGATATCCAACAGGTCACTACACCCCCCATGTACATACACAACATACATCCATCACAAAATCATCGTCAACATTACCATCATCTCTCATCAATGTCATCATCAACATCAACATCATCTCATCTCAATGTCATCTTCAACATCAATATCATCTCATATCAATGTCATCATCAACATCAACATCATCTCATATTAATATAATCATCAACATAACCACATTTCAATATCATCAACATCACAAGCAATCACATTCCACATATATACATATAACACATGTCTAGGATTCATATTTTCCATGTCTTCAAACAACACAATTCTCATACATTCACAATCCATAATACCATGAGATTGATATTTTAGTAAAATCCCATTTAAAATTTAATAAAGTAAATAGGAGAAAAAATTATAAAATTTTGGGCAGAGTCTCCTCTGTAATTAAAACTTTTCCCAAAAAGATCTAATCATTACAACAACAACATCATTCACAATTTCATTCACCAACAACAAATATATCACATCTCATTAGTTTAAAACATAGTTTTTCTTGAAAACCAGGACACAACAAAGATAGACATACATTCTCATAATTGGGTTCCTTGTACCCAACTATGATATAAAAAGCTGTAAATAAACAATAAACTCTCATCACTTATATATATCCCTCGGTTAGCTCCTTGTAACGTCATTTTGAGAACTCTCAGGTTCACGTTCTTTGGTCCAAACACAGAGCTCTATATACCAAATCGAAGATAATTTAGTATAGATTTTGAAGACAATGTTAATATTAACATTCAGAGTCAAATACTCACTCAAATTTAAAAAGGGCTAAAATGGTATTTTGGAAGTCCACATCAAAAGACGTCATTTTGAAATTCCGATCACACCAATGTGATTGGGGTTCAACGAAGGTTACAAAAATGACATGAATATTATAAAAAGGTAACTTTTACAACGTCTCATTTTCAAAGATTTTTCAAAAAAAGTGCAAAAGCATCCAATAATGGTACCCAAGTCACAAAAGATACTAAGAGAGGTCCAAACTAGCTAGGAGAAGGCATAGAAAACACAGTTACTCAAAATTTTAAGCGTATAAGTGTGTTTTGAACTTATAGTCCAAATTTTAAGGAGATCCAACGATTACAAGCCCAATATCATTTATTTACCAAAACAAGTTTTGGGTAAAACTTGAAATCACACATTTCAAACATAAATAAAATAAACTTCACATAATCTAACATCTACACCAAGCAGTTGCACAAGGATAATTTATACAACACTTCAACTAATCTAAACTAATCAAATAACACAATAAATACATCAAACATATATTTTTAGCTATCAAAATTTTAGGGTGTTACAGGTATCTCTCCATTTAAAGGTCTTAAGGAGACAAATTGATCAAATCAACTGCAATCTTCACTGTCTCACCCCAGACTGTCTTGGGGAGTTTTGAATGTGAAAGCATACATCTGACTTTATTTCTAATTGTTGTATTCATCCTTTTAGCTAATCCATTCAACTGAGGAGTTTTGGGAGGTACATTCTCATGTCATATCCCATGAGCCTTACAGTATGCCTCGAATAGGCCTCTGTATTCTCCACCATTTTCTGATCTTAAGCATTTCAACTTTCTTCCAATCTCTCATTCTACTATGGCATGAAACTCCTTGAATGTTTGAAGAACTTGATCTTTCATCTTCAACGGATACACCCACACCTTTCTGGAGTGATCATCAATGAAGGTAACAAAGTATTAGGCACCACGAGGGGACTTTCCAGACGTTGAGCAAACATCTGAGTAGACAAGATCTAGGATTTGCTTTCTCCTTCTGGCCTCATCCGATCTTTAAAAAGACACTCGATGTTGTTTACCTACAAGATTGTCTTCGCAGTATTCAAGTAGCTGCCCCTTTATGTTTGGAAAGTGATCCTTTGCTAGAAACTCCAAACCTTTCTCACTCATGTGGCCCAATCTCTTGTGCTACAATTCTTTGGTTTCATCTTGAGCAACATTTGTCTCCCTTTTGCATATATTTCCATGCGTGATGTACAAGGAGTCTTCCTTCTTTCCTCAAACAACAATCATGCTTTCTCTACTAAGCTTTCATCTGTCGGCATCGAACTAGTTTATCATGGCCTCATTTACCACGGTGCTCGCTCCCTCCTCTATTTTCAACAACATTTGCTTCGGAGTGACTACTCAAGCCTCTCTTTTTTCGTTTGGACTCTTCATTTAACAAACTATATGTGACATTATCCATGTTAAGCATTCCATCTGGTGCAAAGTTGCTGAGAGTGACATCCAATGTGTCCTAACTCTTAGGCAGAGAACTGAGGAGTAGAAGAGTTTGTAATTCATCATCTATATTCATATCTACCATCTTCAATTTATTAACAATACCTTTGAAGGTGTTTATATGTTCAATCATGTTATGATCGTCCATATACTCCAACTTGACCAAGCATTTGACAAGATGAGCTTTATTCCTCAACATCTTCTTTTGAATCAAAGATTCAAGCTTTGTCCATAACTCAAATGCATTGGTATAAGTTGATACATACTTGAACAATCTTCGGTCAATATACTTAGGAATCATAGCTACAACCTTCTAATTAATAAACTCCAATTTGTTGTCCTCCTTCCCCTCTAGCCTATTCTCGTGGGTGATTGGCTCATGCAAATCCTTGCCATATAGTTGGTCTTCCATCATCGACTTCCAATAGGAATAATTTTCTGCTATTAGCTTGAACATATCTCAATCACAAATGATAGCTCCCTCCATCTTGAATCACACAGGATAATAGCTCCCCCAGAACCAGGCAAGCTCTTATACCACTATTGGGAAATAGCAAGACTATTTCCCTCTCTGTAGACTCAAAATAGGCGCTTAGCAGAAATGGAAAAAAAATAGAGTGTAGAAGAATGACACCAAGAATTTTTAACGTGGAAAATCCTTTTGATGTGAAAGGTAAAAATCATTGGACCAAGCCAATAAACATCTCCACTATTAAAAGTAGGATTACAATGACTCTCTTAATAGAAGAGAATATGTCCCAACCTCACCCAACAATGATTGTTTACAATTTCTCTCAACTCTCACCAAATGTGGTGGAAACTAGAACTCTATTTCTCAGTATCACTCTTGTTTTGCTTCTCTTTGGATGGGATGAGATGAGATACTCCAACTCTTCACAAGCCTCCCTATTTATAGGAGAGGGATGTGGCCTCCTTCAAGAGTGAGTAGTGGATGCCAATAAATAAGTTACATTCACAAAGCTCCTTGTAACTCCAATCTTCATTTTCTTAAGTGAAGTGTGTAAGTCTCAAGATCAAAGAAACCAATTCCAAACCTTTGGAAAGTGGTCCACAACTTCCTATGCATGCCTTGAAATGTGCTCCTCAATTTCCTATGTATTTAAATTTGCATGTTTCCTTAAATGTAAACCAACCTTAATTATGAAAGAATTTTCAACACATTATTTTCTATTTGTTGTTTCGCTTCCTTAATTATTCTTGTAATAATAAGTTACATATATTTGTCACATATACAATTCAAATTTGAGAAATTTAACTTTCATTTGGAAAAACCTTTTATAGTTTCTCCTTAATTGCACAAAAACATCACATTATTTTACTTCACTTTTTGTTTCTAAAAGTTTATGTAAGAAACAGTAAAATCAATACTGTTTTTACAATTTTCTATATAAAAAAAATTTACAAATAGAGAATAAATTGAAAATAGAAAAATGCTATAAACATACCCTTTAATACACTGATTCAAATACTCTGCTAGCATAATAACTAAACAATATGCTTCTATTCCGTTCTACAAAGTATTGAGAAAAAAATCCAGCTTTATCAATTTGGAAGACATTCCCCTCCTTACACACAGAAACAGTCCATATTATACAGATACGTGAAGAACGTGAATTGCTAACTTTCTGCGGCTTTCCTTTTAACTATGAGAAGTGTGAATTTAAGGTTTCTGAATAAAATAAGAAAAAAATCAACATTATATTGGTCATACAAAAATTGAACTTGAATCTATTAAATAAAATTTTGAATTTGAGATTTGTAAAAATTAAAGACCACATTAAAAATAATCAATTAGAGTCAGATAATTTTTTTAATAAAGATTAATAATTAACAAAATTGATCCATGATACTTTATACTAATAACATATTTACCCAAAATAAAATAAAATATGAAAGATCCATTCTTTGTTATTCAAAGTCAAGCATGTTCTGAGTCGCATTAAAAGTTCACCATGTGAACCGCAACAAATATCTAACAGTTCTCTCTTGTCCTTGATATAGTTCTTGAATGGTTGTAGTGAAAGGATTGCCATGTAGCTCTGATAGGCTGAATTGGAACTTCAAAGGAAATTAGTGTGGGGTCACGCATGAAAATTTTCATGAATCACACACCACTCACAAAGTAAGGCTATGAATGTTAGTTATCCTGTTTTCACACTTAATAGAAACATCAACTTCAAAACGTATCAACTTCAAAACGCGGCAAATTAATGTTTACGTCAAGTAGTATTAAAGGATGAAAAAAAATTAATTTTGAGAATCTAAAGACCTAAAAGTTCATGGTTTTGCTAGGTGATTTCTGGACAGTAAATTGAATCTTAGAACGCCCAGGAAGTCAAGTAACTAACAAACTTGATTGCTTTGCCATTTCTTCATCATTGAATGCCGACGACTAGCTACCAATTTGTTTTTATAAAAGAAAAACATGGAAAAACACATCAAAAAAGTATAAATGTAGTCAATTACGTTAATTGATAAACAAGGGGTGAAATGAGGAATATGAACCTTCCCCTGAAATACTTTGCACCAAAATCAATGCCGTAGCCTGACCACTTAATTTATTGGACCTGAATAAGCTCAAATTAATACTAGAAAAGACCGAAAGAAAGTCATGAGAGCAATAGCTTTCAGCCCAATAACTGTAAACGCCTGGAGCAAACATGGGGAAATGACCTTTTTTTTCATTGAAAATTTTGATTTATTTGTTGAACATGTAAAAAATACATTTTACTATCATTAAGTTTTTTGGGAGTATTTTGTTATTAAATTATAAGGTTCAAATATCAATTTCACATTTAGTTATAAAATTCAGAAATTAATTTGTGATTAAATTATATAAAAATATGTAATTCTTGCATTTTTATACATTAAGAGATTCAATCAAAAAATTTGTTGTTCATGGATTAATTTGTTATTAATTTATATATTTAAAGACCAAAATTATCAATGATGGAAATAGTTTTGAACCAAATTTGATATGTGGTCGTAGATAGTTGGATGTGAAAATATTAGGATACATGCGGCGGGTCTAGAAAAAGACAGTGGAAGTAACAAGATAATAGTCTATTTCCATAGAAAAAATATTTTAAAACTTTACAAAATTTATAATCTCATGTAAGAAATTCAATTTATTTTATCTTTATCTCTTATAATTTTCTACATGAATGGAAATCTGTTAAGCAAAATTCTTTCTCTCAACCTCAACTTTACATGATAATATGCAGATTTGTTCTTGGCAGAAGCCTATTGAGGGTCACTTGAAATGCAACATGGATGTTGTCATATTCTCGGATCATGCTAGATATGGAGTTTCAGCTGTCATCAGAGATCACCAGGGACATTTTATCTTATCAAAACTAGCCTGGTTTCACAATTAATTCTCCAAATCAATAAGAGACAGAAGTAATGATTCTTTATGTATCCGTCAAGTGAATTGCAAATTTGAAGCTGCAAAATTTTATTTTTGAATCTGATAATCAGCTAGTTGTGGATACAGTTGATTCCCGGAGCTATAGAAACAATAAATTTGGAGCCTTTTTGAAGAAATGCAGAGCTAAGACCAATAGTTTATAATTAAAAAATCTGTTAAGTTTGCTTGTAGACAAGTTGATATAGTTGCTTACATCTTAGTGAGGATTTATTGAATAAATACTTGATTAAGATATTTATCTAAATTCTATAAAAATATATTTATCTAAATATATCTTCAACGAAAATTAAATTTCAGCTAAATACCAATTGAAAGGCTCCGCAGTACCCTCCTTAAATGCCAATTTATCTAAGCTCCAGAGACTGTGCCCCTTATTACAACCATATTACCATATCACGGACACCTCAACCGTGAGCAATCACAACCAAATACTACCATCAGCACCCAACAAAGAAACCACCCAACAACTCCTTATCACTACTACGTGTCTACCCTAACTCTAATTGGATAACCACCATGAGCTCCTTGCTTTTATCCTTTCTACCACAACCCAAATTGACCAATCACATATTGGATATGGAATTTAAAACAAAACATAAACCAAAATTCAAATCTCTTCATCGATGTGTATGGTGTGGAGCTGGCATCACTCATTGACACAACTCAAACTCATTTAATAATAGGGTTAAATATGTTGGAGATCTTTAAAATATATCTAAGTTTCGCAACTGATCCCTGAAAAAATTTTGCTTCTCGTTGGGCCCCTGAAACTTCAAAAGTTTTGTGAGAGATCTCTGCCGTTAGTCTCCGTCCAAAACGTGGTGAACCATAGATGTGCGAAGTCACATCACACGTCCAAATGCATGAATTATACTATCTCCCCCTCCTTAAATCTTTTTCCTCCTCACTTCCCCCTTCTTCGACCACCACCACTCTCACGTCCACACGCACAAGTACCGTGCCTTCCATCATAGTCCAAGATCAAGAAGGCTAAGGCACACACACACACGCATACCTGAGCTAGGACCTTGTCATCTTTAGCAACAACTACACACTTTTCTATTTCGCCTTCATCTTCTTCCCCATCTTTCATAACTTCATCCCACCACTAACTCATCCCCTTCAAACGCTCCTTCATGTAAGAAAAAGGCCTTGAAGCCCGAAGGCATGTGAGAAAAACAAAATTTTCAAAGCGGAAACACACATACCACATAAGAATCATTCTTTAGGACATAGATGTTACCTTGTTTATATTCGAAATTTGATGATCAAGGATAGGCTTGAAGATACAAGCCCTCTAATGTTGATCCACACCACTTCTTGTCAAGACTCAAGAATACTTCTTGAAGGCTACCAACAAACACCAAAGGAGGCAGGCTAGGCACACCAATGGAGAGGAAGAAGGTTATGTTTTAAAGTGTTTTTACTTATCTAAGAGGCTCACCAATAGATGATATTGGTGGCTGAATCTTCAGTCAACACTCACACAAAGGGGCACGCGAAAATAGAGGAAAGTAGATTAGGGTTTTTCCTCTCAAAATTATTAGAGAACTATGATCACAATAGCACACTTTATAGAAGAGTTTGAGTCAGATTTTTAACCAAAAAATCTGATCATGAAGCATCCCACATGTGAAGATAAGATAGAGTTGTTGTATTTCAAAATTTCCAACAACCTCCTATCTTATCTTCCTAAGACCAAGTCAATTACTTGGGATTTAACTTTGCCAAAAGATAATCATATGTCAGCCGTGTATAAGCCCATAATCAGCCCTCAAAATTCTTCCTAAAATCTAGGACATGATCATGATAAGATTCTAGTTGAATTCAAATTCAAATCTAGCTCTTATCTTCTCCTTTTGATATGAAACTAACTACTATAGTTAATTCATATTTAAATTCAAATATTTAAATTCAAAATTTAAATTATCAAATTTAAATATTAGATAATTAATTTAACTATTTAAATTAATTAATAATGTCTTGGACTATCCAAGCCCATTAACTCCATTTATGTGCCTCTCTCTTTTAAGATAAGTATCAAAACTCTTTCTTGGGCCAACAACCATTATTAGGCCCAAAACCTTTAATGCTATAATGTCATGACAATAAAGTGTTAGTGTGTGACCCATTAGGCCCAACATAGCTACTGACATAAATGAGTTTGGGCCCAACAAGGCCACTACTCATTTAATGACAACACAGAGCACTAGAAATGCTTTGTTGCCCCAGAACTAGTTAGGTAAATGACAAGATCATCCTATTAAATCTATTTGGTTTCCGTATGTATTTCCTTTCGTCTCAGTTACCTTCCCATAAAACCTAGGGTAAGGAAACGTATCAGCCCTTGCAGTCTAGGGTAAGCTTTAATACGAAATAGGGAGTTTCCAATTTTACTAACTCTAAAGGCAAATCATCTCATGATATCTTTTACTATGCATAGATTCCCGAGTCCCATAAATGTCATCCCGATTTCTCTGATATACAGATAACCTAATCTCTCACAGAGATTTGACGAATTCCTTCAGCTAGTCACCCTAGACTCGTGTTCTTTCAGGACATGCCCAAAGGTATACCTATGTGTCTCCATGTTTTAGGCATACGAGGCATACAATCAAAGCATGTCTTCTAGAACACAGTCTAGGTGAAAACTTCTGGTCTAAGGAAAGACACACCCAAATAATAAGAGACTACTCTAATGATACTATCTGTGAGATTTCCTCATAGAGTCTCTTTGTGGGTCCGTTCAGTGCGAGCTATACCCTTATAGGTCCACCCACGATTTTAGCTAAGACATCTCCATGTCTGTAGCTCATGAGATCTTTACCTTGTATCTGCATACAACTAGTTAAGCCATGCTAGTCTTACCCGAAATCACTTATCCCCATTCTCAGTGTCTCTAGACTAGGAACTTAAAATTTAATAGTAGACATCTGGTATCCTTGAATCCTCATGATCGTGATCCCATCACTGATACTCAAGAGATACCTATTCTATTCCAAGGGTTTTATCCAGTTACTCATATATTAATAATGATATCGAGACAGAATATGAAATAAGATAAAGAGCACTTATAATTTATTCATGACAATATGAAAAATACATGTACGTCCTAATCTAATGAAAAGATTGTCTCTAGGACATCCATATACTAACACTTCATCCTTCTCAGCCTTTGTAATTACACACCCACAAAAATACAAACAAAATCCATTATTCCAAACCCAAAAAGATCAAAACTTTAATTTCACGTTTCAATTTCTCAACCCTCTATACCACAAAATCAAACGTGAAAGTTTCTTCAGACCTCAAACAAGACAAAGCCTTATTTGGCGAAGGAACAACGAGATCCGACATGCTCCGTCGGAATCTCAACGGCAAGGGAGGCAGCCTAAAGCCTCTTTCTGGCAATAGCGATTTTGAACTATGTACTCGATTATCATAATCTCGTAATCGATTAAAATGTTCTTTGTTTCCAAGTAATAGATTATCACTTGCTAGTAATCGATTAAACCAGTGAGAAAATATTTTTCTCAAAACTTGAAACTTGGAACACTTAGCTTTTTATGCACTCATGAAAACCGTATGTTTCAGAAAAGATTTTTATGAAACATTTGCTTTTGTGAAAACATGATGCAAAAACATGAATGAGTTTTATGTAATGGATCATAGGAGGCATCAACTTAAACATACACAAATTACAAATGTCATTCAATTGAATTTGCATATAAAAAGCCTAAACATTTTAAAGTCTAAGATCCTCAGCTTCATTGATCCTCTCTGGCTCCCCCTGAGTCTAACAGTATTGAGTAAACAAAGATGGCAAGAAGACAAGGGATTATCCAGGGAACATTTTTTAATAATAATAATAATAATAAAATAAATGTTGCGGTTGTAATTACAACACCTTTAGTTTCTTTCTCGGTGGACTATAACAAGCTAAAAAAGCATTACGAGCCTGTTTGGATACAAGGCTATAAGTGGTTTTGAGAGCTTTTCTGCTGGAAAAAGCTCTATATTACCAGTAAAAAAACTCTCAAAAGCACTTGTGACTTGTATCCAAACATGCCCATATCTAAAACTGAATCTAGTTTTCACACAAAAGTAAAATTAGAATAGGGGAAATTCAAAAGGAGAGATACAACAAGCATAATAATCAATATGAATGAACCAAAATTGAGTTAACTTAAACATACTTTATTGTCTACTTAGGAAAATGCTTTCCTGCTAAGAGCATGGAGGTCTCCACCTACGCAGAATTCCATTACCAAGCAGGAGAATTTCTTAGTCCCAAACTAGTACAATTTTCAAATATGTGTGTGTGTGTGTGTGTGTGTGTGAAAAACATAAAAAGACTCACAGAGTCCACTTGCCGAATGAGGTTCTCAATAGAGGGTGGAGAAGACGCATCAGAAACCGAAAATCCCTTCTACTTCCCCTCCTTCAAGAATGCATTCAGCTCTACTTCATTCCTAGAACAAGTTCTATGAAACAAGTTCCTCCACCATAGCATGCCTGAATAAAAATTGAACCACATCACACCTAGAAAAAACAGCACTGCAAAGACAACTATGCAGATTGGCAATTAAGGAGACGAACAATAACTTAAGTAGTCAATGACCTGACGCTAAGGAATTGCTAGCTTTCGTCCAAAATGAATTTTGAACGCTGTTGAGGATAATTGTGAATGACCAAGATCCAATTCATCATGTTATCAATTTTAGTAAAGAATTATTCTTTATTTTATTATCATATTTATTGTTTTATTAAATTGTCAATTTGACAAGTCCTTGATTAAAATTAAATACTTGTTATCATGATAGAGATTATGATAATGATAAACAAGTCCTTAATAATTTTAATCTAAATTTTTCTTGATCGTAGGATTATTGTGAATAGGATATTGATATTTCAGATAGATCAATATATATATAATGGTCTTTATTCGATAAAGATTAATAGATGTAAATGTCAATATCATAATTAAACTGACTCAATTGAGAATTTTTAACAGTTAATATCACATTGATATGTCAATAGGAAGTTTTCAAGAAGAAATATAATAGTTTCATTTGACCTGAAATTATCATAGTAATTAACAAATTATTTATTATGTTTTCATTTCGGACACCTAATGCCTTATAGCACTAGTTGAATGAATATTGGATATGATTAAATATTTGTAGAATTAATGATTAATCAAAAAGGAATTTATCAAGTCTAGGTAATGAGTTTAAGCTCTATGATAGAATTAAGACCTTGGTTAGGGCAATTGAAAGAAAGAATAAAAGATTTTCTTAAGTCATTCATTGATTAAATGTGTTAGCTTATTAAAATTTGACAATAATATTATACTCTAGAGTTAACCTTGAGATGTAAATGATGGAAGGAAATATTACATTATTCTTCTATTGGTTTTTGAAAGTATAATATGTTACTTCATGCTATCCAGAAGTTAACAGGTGTTCCTAGACGTCTATCTTGATTAGTAAATTAATTATGATTAATTACTACCAATTTAGTATTGAACCTGTGGGTCACACATAAACGAGTGTTCCAATCTTTGCAACAGAAAATAATTTATTTGATAATTAAATTAGATAATTTAATTTAATCAAATAAATATTTTAGTGGAATATTATTATATTTTTTACTAGTACCAATAATATAATTAATATAAACAAAGAGTATTATTTTATAAATGTGGAAGTTGTCCATAAAATAAGAATAAGATTCTATTGCTACATATTATGAAGTTTCTTAAAATAAAAAATATGAGATAGCTTTTATTTTTATAAAGATAGAGAGATGTGAAATTATTTTAAATAAAATCTTTCTCTTTTTTTTTCTCTTTGAAAAAGGCCCAAATCCATATCGTTTTAACATTATAAATAGAAACATCTACCTAAGGCAAAGTGCACCAGAAACAAACTAGAAAAGTTCAAGCCTAGTCTTAGACCTGAAAAGTAGAAAGAAGATTTACTCTTTAGAATTTCAGTTATCAGATAGTTGATAGTAGAGATTGGTCTTGGTGTGAATACAAGTAGAGTCTTCAAACTATTGTAGACAAAAATTTGTTGCTTCAAGAGCGCACATCCAGATACACAAACCTATTTTTCTCTATTTATTATTGTTGTACATATTTTGAATACAAAATAGATCATAAGTTTCTGCTGCAAGTGTTAGAAACACTTCATGTAACTATCAATTGGTATCAGAGTCATGGCTCTTTTGTGTTTAAAATTATACTGTGAAATGTGTTTTTTTTCTAAAAGTGATTTTTTTTTACTCAGTGCCATCAAGCATATTTAAATTGTTATAAAAATATGTGTTTTGTTGAATCCAAAACATATAAAGATGCATAGTCATTATATTAGATTATTAAATATGTGATATCTCTTGATTTTGGGAAGAAAATCTTATAAAGCACCGTTGTGTGCTCCTTCTTTTGTTTTTTAATTTTGTTACAAAAAATTTTATTGACTTCATTGTGAATAATCAAAATTGTGTTTTTATTAAATTATAGTGCAATGGTTGCATAACTATTTTTTGATATTAAAATCATACATACATATATTGTGATATAAGCTTGCTGAAATATCTTTGATTTGATTTATTAAATTTGAAACATGTATTCAATTGTTGGATTATAAGTAATGAGTTTTGTATATTTGACATGTGAATCAAGATTCTAATATATACTTTAAATTATTATTATTATATTATATCTTGTATAATATATGATGATTGTAGTGAAAGTAAAAATAACATATCCTGATCACCGTGTGATATTGGATTTTGTGTACATGTGATGTATTGAGATATATATTTGTTTACTATATATCGGATACATAATAGTATATTAATTTTTTTCCACATATTGAAAGGCTATACAAATATAGATTAAATATGTGAATCATAAGATGTTAAAGTAATCTTTATAAGATGTAACATGTTTTTAGTAGCTTTGAAGAAGAAAACTATTGTCTTCGACATTGCTACATAAATTGATAACTTTGGTATAATTGAGTATATCAAATTTTAAAATCATGAAAACATGTCCGATTAAATGCTACTGAGTTCATTCATTTAAGTTAAATTATATTTTTATAATTTATAAAATGATTAGGCTCAACACTTTTCATTATGAAGTTGTTCACAAAGTATGCATTTATATATTGTAATATATTTGTTTAGATGTTTAGAAATTCTGAAATTAATATCTCACATTTTTTTACATGAATATTTATTAAATATATAGAAAGATATTTAAATTGATCTATAATTTATTGTTGGTACTAATTTGTGAAATATCACATATACTTATATGTATCAATTTTGATTGATGATTTCTTTTCATGATTGTTATTATATTATATGATTGCAATATATGGAGATATATTGTAGTATATAATTTATAGGATTGTACCAAAATTTTGATTATTGTGATAAAAGTCAATAATGTATGATATTATGTCGACAATATGATATATCCTTATGATGATATACATATGTATAGAGATATTTGACTTATTAATTAGATTGTTATATAATATTAAAAATATATGCAAAAAAATTTATTATATTATTATGCACATATTATATATTTCGGATATATTATATGATTATAATATATAAAAAAGATATATTGTAGTATATAATTTATAAGATTGTATCAAGATTTTGATTATTGTGATAAAAATTAATAATATGTGATATTATATATTCTTTTGATTATTTTTTTTCCTGCATTAAGATATTTGATTTATTGATTAGAAAGAAAAAAAAATAATTTGTTTTTAAATATGCTAATAGTTGATAGATAGAAATAAAAAAAACTTTTTAGATTTAAATAAGTTAATAATTGGCATATAGAAACAAAAATGAATTTTGTTTTTAAATTTAAATATGTTAATAATTGGCAGATAAAAAAAGGATTTTGTTTTAAATTTAAATATGTTAATAGCTAGAAGATAAAAACAAACAATGAATTTTTTTTTTAAATTTAAACATTAGATATAAACAAGAGAGAGAATATACACTGAGTTTTTTTTTTCGGATTGTTAGAAAAAGAAGTTTAGTAAGTAAAGTCTTAGATTGCACATTGAAAAACACACAATTACATTTTCTATTGTTATTCTTTTAGGATGGAAGCACCAAAAAATTTTAAGTTTTTTTTCTTTGTTTCGCTTGTCAATGAAGTTGACAATTAACAAAAGTTAATTTTATTCCAAAGAACTAACATAGAAATAAGATTTCAAATTAAAATAATTTATTTCAAGTTGTATCTTGTCAATGACTACAAAAATCTTATTTTAAGAGCAAAATTTTGTTTCTCCACATTTTGTTTATAGTCTTTATGACAATACATATAATGATATGTGTTTTATTATATGGTGATATATTATTTAGTTTGTTTTATATAATAAATTGTTTAATTACAAGGAACAACCAGAATATCAAGGAACTTTGGTTTTGAAAATAAATTGGAGCATATGATGCAAAATGTTTTGATTTGTTTTATTAAAAGGAATGACTTGACTAACAAGAGCAATGTAATTTAAAAAATAAATTGGAGCATGTGACAAAAAAAAAATTATTCCTGACAACTAGGAGACTTGTAGCTTAAAATAAAAGCATGTGAAACAAGTTATTTATTTAATTAATCATAAGGAACGATCTGACAAAACTTATAATTAATATAACATGAGTTATGGATTTCAAAATTGTTTTTTATACTAAACATCTAGACTACCCAGGGTAGTATTAAATTTAATTTTGTAGATACCAATAGGATTGACCAGACAACCATGTACTTAGAAAAATATTATGTCTTAGAAAAATATGTGTGATATATTTTGTCTTAGAATATGTTTAAGAAACGACTTGACAACCAAGTGACTCATTCATAATTTTAAGAAATCTCTCACTTAAAGATTTCTCATGCACCAAGAATAAATATTTTACTGAAATATTATTATATTCTTTACTAGCACCAAGAATATAATTAATATAAACAAAAATTATTATTTTATAAATGTGGAAGTTGTCCATAAAATAAGAATAAAATTCTATTGCTACATATTAGGAAGCTTCTTAAAATAAAAAATATGAGATAATTTTTATTTTTATAAAGATAAAGAGATATGAAATTAATTTAAATAAAATCTTTCTTTTTTTTCTCTCTTTGGAAAAAGGTCCAAATTCATATCTCTTTAACATTACAAATAGAAGCATATACTTAGACAAAGTGCACCAGAAACAAACTAGAAAAGTTAAAGCCCAGTTTTAGACTTGAAAAGTAGAAAGAGGATTTACTCTTTAGAGTTCCACTCATCAGAGAGTTGATAGCATATATTGGTCTGGTGTGGATACACGTAGAGTCTTCACACTATTAAAGAAAAAATGTTGTTGCTTCAAGGACCAATTGACTTGTATGCAATAGTCGGTCGATCTCCAAAAGAAATATTTGTCTTGTTGAGTAAACCAAGAAAACCAAGATGAATAGATCATTGCTTTGATGTATGGATCAATAACGACAACAAGCTCTAATAAAAATGATGACTATATGCATGTAGTTATGTTTTTAATTGATGAAATTAATGTTGATTGTTGTTGTTGTTTGTTGTATGAATTTAATCAAAATATAATTATTTGTTATATTACTAGGTGTGTGTTATTTAAACATAAAAATAGGACAAACATAAATTGTTAAATATAAGTTACAGAACATGGAAAAAAATTGTGCAAACAACAACAACAGCAACACACTAATAATAAGTATTATATTTATAATAATAATAATAATAATAATAATAATAATAATAATAATAATAATATGAGGAATGTCCATAACAATGGTCATCCGCCTCTACAGCCACCACCTCTGCCAACTTTCTTCATTAGTCTTTGCTCGATTGAGTTATAGGGCCCTCCTATGCCATTAGCCAAGCCTGATGAATGACCTGATGGTTATTCGTGCCTTCAAGTACAACTCCCATGTCCAGCAATTTCTACATGGATGCTAACATCATCTGGAATCAATCCTTCATATATATTTAATAATACAATTGGTAATTATTTTTCATTAAAAATTAAAACAAAATGATGACAATATTGTTTGCAATACCTGACACAAGTAGTATGCACCTGGTAGATACTCTAGTAGCTAACCACCACCAAGATTGGGTTGAGGCTAGGCCTGTGGCAGAATACGTACAGGACTACGTGGTGCCTCTCTCCTGTGGGGAAGCAAGTATGGATGCAAATGCTTGTAATACCCAAACATAGGAAGCTCATTTCATGCAAGTCATTTAAAAAACAATTAAAAATTATAATTAGAAGCAAAAAGTATTAATTAAACAATAAATTAAATAATTTTTCAGAGAAAAAAGTATAACAAAATTACGATTCTATTGTTTTCTTCAACACAAAACACAACAATATCATATTTCTGTTATGTTTTTTGAAAAACAACATAACAAAAGTATGGTTCTGAATACATCAGAATCAAAATTAGAATCGTACTTTCATTGTGTATAAAAAAACAAAAATAATAAGAAAAACTTACCAACTAAGAGTCTTAACAGATAGATGAAAGAGAAATGAGAGGGAGAAGGGAGTTGGGCGTAGAGGGAGTTAGGTGGTGAGAAGGAAGGAAGAGACATAAAAGGGAAATGAGAGGGGAGATTGAGGGAAGGGAAAAGGGTTGGAGTGAGGAGAAGGGAGTTGGGCAAAAGGGGAAGGAAAGGGAAAGGGGTGGGAAGGGGGGAATGGCTTATGGATATATAACTTTGTTTTTTCGCCTTCATTTTTAAAAAGTATTAGTGGGAATAACAATTGTGATAGTTGGATTAATAGTTTCCAAAAATACTAATTCAAAGGAATGCAAACGAGTCTGTTGGTGATTTTTGTAATTCTGGATAATTTTTGGGTATTATTTTGTGGAACAATATCTATAGTGGTGAAATAGTAGAAGTTTGAAATCAAGTTTCACAAAATGCCGAAATAAGTTTTCACTTTTTCTAAGTTCTAATTATAGCTACGATTTTTTTTATATAGATTTTAAGATGAAAAAAATTATCTGGTCATTGTATATTTTTGTTTATTGTTACCGTTACTAAAATGAATAACTAGACTAAAATAATTAATTCTAAAAAATGAAACATTTGTAAAAAAAATCATCAGCACATTTGTACTTTTTTTTCTCTTTTGGCTTTCACTTTTTTTAAAAAAATAATTATAACTCCTAAAAATATTCTTATTTAAGAAAAACTTCTAAGAATAGTTTCCAAATCAATTATATGGTAAAATTGACTAAATTTGGAGACGAAATCTGTTATGAAATTGTTAAAATTGGAAAGTAAATATCTGTGCAGCGGATAAGTGGTCGACTAAATTGGTTAGCAGATTTAATTCAAAAAAAAAAAGAATAGTTACCAGGTTTAGGACATAAAAAAAAGAATTATATAATCGCAAAATTTTATCAAGTTACAACTTTTGGAGATGAAATTATAAATTTACTCTTTTAATTATTGTAAGGCGATATATGCGGAGTACTGTCTCTTATATGATGATGGAAAATATTGTTTTAAATTGTGGATTTTTTTTGGTAAAATAAATTGTGAATGTTTTGGTGCATTTATCATATATGATTTGAACTTCCTAATCCCACCCCACCCCCTGTAAAATACTCCGAAATTTAAAATTGGTAGAGCTGTTAAGACTATTTGTCCTTCACCTTTTTTAAATAAAAAAAATACGTATATCTTTCGAGATAAATATGTAATAAAAGTTTTTCAAAAAAGAAATTTAAATTTGAAAATAATTTAAATTTACCAAAAATATAATTATTCTTTACACTATCTTATAATCACAAATTGTAATATATAATAAGATTGTCGACTTCCTTAATAGGCTTTTAAAAATTAAATTTAAAGTAATTTCTAATTAATTCACAATATTAAGTCAAAAATTAATTAATATAATTTCTTTACAATTTAAAATATGTGAAAATTAAACTCTTTAAATTGGTATGTTTGATTTACTCCTCACTTTTTCATTTTAAAAATTATTTTCTAAAACAGTTTCACATTACTTGTTCTGTCGTTGAGAACAACAATGTCTGGCTGGATAGCTAGTAATTTAATTTTAGATCAAGAACTCTCCCAAAGGTATCTATGGAGAAGATACTTCTAGGTCAAGCAGATCACCGTGTACGACAATACCAATCTTGGGCGTGATTTGTGTGCACATTGACAACATATATTTGAGTTTATCGAGAATGCCTACACCTATGAGCTTACCTCTTATTTATAGGGGTGTTACCTCTAGGTTAAATCGCTGGCACCTCTTGATTAGATAAGATATAACCTCTTGATAAGATATCTGTTTGTTATGTTTGTTATGATCTTCTTTGATGACTATGCACGTTGTTAAGATCTCCCCAGTTATTGTTGAGATTCTGAGCTGATGGACCTTTAATGGGTTTCACGATAATTGGACACTTTATTAGGCCCATATATTGGGTACGTAACAGTTGCCCCCCAGCCCGGTTGTCGAGACTTCTAGGCAGCCAGGGTGTATTGGTTGACAATCTCATCTTCTAGTTCTGACAGGTTCTGATTTGCGCACATCATTTCCCCCAACTCTGCTTCTTTTCTTGACATTGATCCCGGTTTTTGTATATGTCGAGTTGTTTCTTCATGGTTAATCCCGATTTTGTAAATTTCGGGTTGTTTCTTTATTGCAACCATGACTGTCCATATCCGAGTAGTGCATGCGTTTCGATTCCCCTAGATTTGTACAATCCTATTCCCCCCGGATTTGGACATTCACAAGGGGCCCACATATCTCATATTAGGAATGAGGAACGTCTGTGTTGAAGTTGCTTTTTGTAGCTTGTCGTATCATTAACAGTAGCATACTGCTGGCGTCCTGTTTTTGGCCTGCGATACACACGCGCATTTAATGCTATGTCATTTCATACTACACGCTAATTATGAAATTTTGAATTGACTAGTCTTTCTTGCCCCCAGATGTGACGCTTCACACACGCCTAACGGTTACGCTTGCATATACGTTCGATGATTACGCGACGCTTCGCACGAATCCGACGATTACATTTGCATCCTTCTTTGTGCCTATATATATTCCCTTTCATTTTCCTTTGGATTTTCATGTTCTCTTACTTCTTCTTTCTGAGTATTCTATGTTTTCGAGCCCTCATTTCTGCCATTCCCAATGTTTCGTCTCCTGAGCTTTAAGAAATCTTCGTAAAACAGGTACCCCCACTACCATTAAACTTCTTGATTTTGCTTCTATTTCGATTGTAGTTTGTTGGTTGTTCCTGGGGTGTTTTCAATCTTAGGTCAATTTCTGGGTTTTGTTTCTTTGCTACCAATATTTTGATTCTTTAGTTTTCTTGACATATTTGTGATTTTCTTCGTTTATAATGAGCATCTCTCCCGAGGAAGAGGCAAGATTACGCCAAACCATTCCCCCTAGGGTTGGGTATTGATTATTTGGTTTGCCCCTTCCTGAAGAAGAAAGGGAAAAAGCTCTGCTTCGCTCATATACTGGTGGGGCTAGCAGAAAAGATAAAATCAAAATTTCTGAAAATAAAATTCCTTTAGTCCAGACTAGGGTTCGGCCTGATATTAGGGGTTCCCCTATATGTCCTTCCCCTTTTTCATCTGGTTCTGAGCCGAAAAATCTGAATTATTCGTTGTCCTAAGATAGTGTCAACCTTTCCTTAGGATCTGTCTTAGAAACTCAGTTTGAACCGTGTTTCGACTGTGTTTATGCAAGCGCCCAACTTGTAGAATCTGGCTATGACTCTATGACTGATTCTATTCTTGGGTCTTGTCGTCATAACCCAGTTCTTGTCCTTAACCCGATTTTCACCAAGCCAAATAGCGTCATTTCCATGCCAGATAGAGCTTCTGATCTCGCCAAGAATGTTGGTGAATCTGAGGACATCATCCTAGTCTCGGATGATTCTTCTAACTCCACAAACTCTCCTCGCAACCAAAAATGTCTTTCATTAGGTATACCATTGTCTTACTGATTTTTATTTGTTTCACATAGGTGTGTATGGACTCATCGTCGGAACAAGTTGTCGAGTTCCACTCTGCCAAATTGCATCCTGGTTCCCCTTCCATGCCTTCTAAGTTCCCATGGGTAACCCATGAAGTTCTGCAAACATTATCCGAGCTTAATTCGGAGGACGTTGCTGCACTTCCTGTTGGGAATCAGGAAAATTTTGTCGTGCGCCCTACTGACAAGGGGGAGCCTATTTGTTCTTCAAGGGAGGAGAATAACCCTTCTTTTCTTTTTCTATAAAGATTTGATAACTCGGATAGGGATCCGATTTCCCTTATCCGAGTTTCAAATGAATATTTTAAATCACCTTCATTTAGCTCCCTCACAACTTCACCCAAATAGTTGGGGCTTTATAAAAGCTTTTGAACACTTTTTGTGAACATTTAGAAATCCCCAGTACCATTCCTCTTTTCTTTTATTATTTAACTGTTCAAACTGGTAGGACGGGTAAGGAACCCCCAAACAGGAAAGGATGAACCTCCATCCGGGGTCATACTGAGCGAAAGCTCTTTCATGTATATGCTGACTCTTTTAAATTTCAAAAACAAATATTTCAAAGTTGCTCCCGAACCCGACAAACAACCTTTTTTCCTTTGTTCTGCTGATTCATAGGACGTAGAGTGGAAATTTCCCCTCTATTGGTCTCATACTCACCACAAATTTTCTCCATCCACCTACTGTTTTGAGGAAACAGATTTATCAGATTCTGATGCTTTTTCGGTTACCCGGATAGCTGCATATAAGGAAGCTCACGGCCATCCCAGCGTTGCTTCCTTTATTCGCAAATATCAATCTAGGTTTTCCTCACCATCAAGTATGACCATGTCCACTTTCATTTATTATATATGACTTTATGTGTTCTAGTTATTCCTTTTATTTTGCAATTTTCTAACATGGGAAAACAACCATCTTCTGCTCCGACTCTGGCTTCTGGTACAGGAAAGCCAGCACTTCCCGCCTCTACTTCTGGCTCCCCAATTGCCTCCAAGCAGGCCCGACGAGCTCCACCCCCTTCTTTCCTTGCCGCTCTTGATTCAGGGAAAAGTGCAGCGACCGTTGCCCCGGGATCAAAAAGTTGCTGAGGCTCAAAAAGAGAAGGCTCCAGCTGCTGCAACAGCACCTGTTCCAACAATCAAGGAGAAGGATTCGACTGCCCAGGCAACATCTGCTTCAGCAGTTGTCTCACCCTATGCACTTATTACTCAACCAGCTCCAAATACCTCTTCTTCCACGACAACCAGGTTATTACCCGAGTCTCTTTGGGAGAAGGGTATTTCTAACAAACTCTTCCAAGTTGTTTGAGCACCCAAGCGTTTCGCGGAACTGGTTCCCTTCTCGGATGATGAAATTCAAGAATTTGGCCTTATTGAACTTAGTGCCATGAAATGTTCATCCCTGGTTCAGAGTTTAGCAACTGTGAAGACCAAGTATGTTAAACTTTTAATGAGCTTCAATCATCCCGGGAAGAGACCAGAAAAACCTCTGAGGAACTGCTTGTGGTTCAAGACACGACTGCAAATAAGCTTCGAGCATCCCGGGAGGAGACCGCGAAGGCCCGTGAAGAACTACTTACGGCTCAAAATACTGCCGCGAAGTTAAAGTCTGACTTGGATTCTGTGTGGAAAAAAATGCTACTACAACACACAATTTTAAGGAATTGGACGCGTTGTATGTCAAGCTACAGAAGACACTACAACAGACTGAAGCGAAGCTGGAGTACATGAGAAGTCAGCTCTTGGTAGCCGTGGAGGGGTCCTTCAACAATACGTTGGAGCAGATTCACTATTTGAACCCCGGGATTGAGCTTAATACCACTGATATGCACTTCAAGGCTTACGTTAGTGATGGCAAGTTGATCCCTCCTTCTCCTCGTGAAGATTCAATAACTCAGTTGGATGACGATCAAATCCATGAGGAGGAAGAGGTGGCTCCTACCACTCAAACTAATGATCAAGCTCAATCTCGAGCAGCTTAGACACTGAAGAACCGGGATGCCGGTGTTGATTTGTAATCTTTTATTTTTGTTTTTGGGGTCTTTGAGCCCTTTTTGAATTTATAACAAACATTGTCGGGTTTGTTCCCGGTTTCACTTTGCTTAAGATTTGTTTAACTTTTTGCGTATGAATCCATTTTATATTGGATTCTATTAAATGATTTGGCCAAAATCAAAAATATTATTCGCAGTCTGCATAAATATTCATCTGGTTTCAACGACCTGACATTATATTATACAAATATTCTTTTTGTTTTATCTTTGCAACATGTTCCAGGTTATCATCCCAGAACTTAATCCCAACAAAGATTAACTTGCTAGATGTAGAAATTGGATTTTTTAACCAAACATTCCTACATTTCAACTTGATCAGGGTTTAAATAACATATTTCTCTTTGTCAAGATAACAACTTTTGATGCATCATATATGCGAAGGTTATATCCACGCATCTTTTCACAACCCGGCCGTGATGATCGATTTTCTTTACTATATGCAAAGTCATAATAAAGAAAAAATTGCTTCATTTATTTGCAAACTTGCTATAAAATGACTCATGATCTCAATAACTGTGAGACAACATGGTTATCAAATTATGCTCACGAATCCTAACAAAGGAAAACTTGCTATAAAATGACTCATGATCTCAATAAATAAGAAACAACATGATTGCCAAATTATGCTTACGAATCAAAGGAAAATATCATTACTTGCCAAAACCACGACTTATTGATCCTAACAAAGGAAAAACATTAACTGGGATGAAACCTTGGAACCGGATCTAACTGTAATACACTTTCAATTTATCCTCGTTCCATGTTCGTTTAATTGGCTTCCCATCCAATGTTTCCAACATGTAAGCTCCCTTGTCAAGTTTCTCTATAAACCGGTAAGGTCCTTCCCAGTTGGCTGCTAGCTTTCCATCTCTGGCATTTTTATTTCCAATATCTGCTCGTTGTAGTCCTTGATCACCCATGTTGAAGGTCCAGGGCTTCACTTTTTTGTTATACTTGGCAGTTACAAGCTGTTTTGCCGCTAGATCCTGACAATGTGCCATAACCCAGACTTCGTCAACAAGTCCAACTCTATAGCCAGAGCTTCATTGTTCATTTCTTCCTCTTCCTGAAGAACGTTCTATCTCCTCCAAGATGGTTGACCGATCTCAACTGGAATCATTGCCTCACAACCATACGTCAATCTAAATGGGGTTTCTTTAGTGGATGTTTGAACAGTGGTCCGGTACCCCCACATAACGTAATATAATTGCTCGACCCAGTTGGAATCGGCCTCCTACATACGCTTCCTTAACCTGTCTATGATCACTTTGTTTGCAGCTTCAACTTGCCCATTTGACTGTGGGTGTTCGACAGAAGTGAAATGATGTTTGATCTGGAATCCAGCCATCATCTCTTGGAACCTTTTATCAATAAACTGAGTTCCATTATCTGTCACAATCCCTCTTGGGATGCCAAACCTGGAAATGATGTTTCTTTTGAAAAATATTTGCACCCAGGCTGAGGTTATGGTGTTGACAGGTTGCGCTTCTATCCATTTAGTGAAATAATTCACTGCAACTATCAGCCACTTTAATTGTCCTTCTGCTGCCTTGAATGGTCCCAACAAATCCATTCCCCACTTAAAAAAGGGCCATGGAGCCGAGATAGACTTCAACTCGGCAGGTGGGGACCATATTATCTTGGTATGCTTCTAGCAACTTTCACATTTTTTGACATGACTCTTTGAATCAGCTTCCATAGTTGGCCAATAGTATTCTGCCCGAAGGGCTTTCCTTGCTAACGCCTTGGCCCCCATGTGTTAGCCATTGATTACCTCATGTATTTCGGTAAGCACATACTCGACCTCATCCAGGTTCAGACACACCATCATCGGGGTATGTAACCCTTTACGGTACAAGTTGTCATCCACAATTGTGTACATAATGGCATCACGTACCAATTTCTTGGCTTCCAGAGCATCATCTGGCAAGATTCCTCTTTCAAGTTAATCAATCATAGGCCTTCTCCAATCTTCAGCATTCGAGATTATCATTATACAACTCGGTTCAGAGACTTCTTGCTGGATCACGGTCCTATGACTTCCCGGGTTCTTGGTGCTCGTCAGTTTTGATAAGATCTCAGCCCTGACGTTTTCTCCTCTGGGAATGTGGTTAACAGTAATTTCATCGAAGTCGGCCATGATTTCTTTGACTTTATTCAGATACTTTGCCAATAATGGCCCTTTCACCTGGTATCGTCCTTCAATCTGGGCTGTAACGAGCTGGGAAACAGTAAGCACCTTTACCTTTTTAGCTCCTTGTTCCTTTGCCTGAGGCAAACCGACAATCAATGCTTCATACTCAGCCTGGTTATTTGATGTTTGGAAATTTAACTGTAGTGAATGCTCAACTGCTATTCCCTCTGGGTTTTCAACTATGATCCCGGCTCCACTACCTTTGACATTCGACGATCCGTCAACATATACCTTCCAAACATTAGTATCATTCCTACTTCCTCCATCAGATGGAGTTAGCTCTATAATACAGTCGGTCAATGCTTGAGATTTTATAGCGTGTCGGGCTTCATACTTCAAATCAAACTCGGACAATTGTATTGCCCAGTTGATCATCCTTCCAGCCAAATCCAGTTTGTGGATCACTTGTCGAATTGGCTGGTTAGTTCTGACAATGATCGTATGTCCTTGGAAGTAGGGGCAAAGCCTTCTTGCTGTTACTAGCAATGCCAAAGCTACTTTTTCTAACTTTTGGTACCTTAACTCGGAGTTTTGAAGGGCTCTACTTACAAAGTAAACTGGCACTTGTGCGTTCTTCATCTCCCTCACTAATAGTGTACTGACCGCTTCGTCTCCCACGGACAAGTATAATATCAAAACTTCGTCTGGTTCTGGTTTTGACAATACAGGTAGAGAAGCTAAACATTCTTTAATTTCTTTATACACCACTTTGCATTCTAGGTTCCAGCCTACTGTAGCCTCCTTTTTAGGTAGCTTGAAGAAAGAAAGTGCCTTCTCTACCGATTTAGGGAGAAACCGGGTTAAATCCGCCAGCCTTCCTGTCAATTGTTGTACCTTTTTTTTATTTGTTGGAAACTACATGTCTAACACGGCTTTACACTTGTCTAGATCAACTTCTATTCCTCTATGAGTCAACATGAATCCGAAGAATTTTCCAGCCGGAACACCGAAAGCACATTTGACCGGGTTTAATAAAATTTTGTATTCCCTTAACTTGCTGAACGTTTCTTCTAGGTCCTGCATACTTCAATATTTCGGCCAAGCTGGTGTTCGAATACTCTATTCATCATTCTTTGATATGTGGCCCTCGAGTTTTTCAACCCAAAAGGCATAACATTATAGCAGTAATTCATTTTTTCACCTATAAAGGCCGTTTTATCCTGGTCTTCCGGGTACATTGCTATCTGATTATACCCGGAATAATCATCCATGAAGGACAATAACTAGAACCCGAACAAGTTATCCACTAGCTGATCAATGTTGGGCATTGGGTATGAGTCTTTAGGGCATACTTTATTCAAATCAGTGTAATCTGTGCATACCCTTCATTTACCATTAGGCTTTTTCACCATCACCACGTTAGACAACCATGTAGTGTACTGGATTTCTCATATGAACCCAACGTCCAGTAACTCTTTAACATGTTCCTCCATTTCTTGTTTTCTTTCTGGCCAGAGTTTCCTCTTCTTTTGCGCCACAAACTTTGACCCGGGGTACATTGATAACTTGTGGCAACAGAAATTGGGGTCAATTCCCGGTATCTCTGAAGCCTTCCATGCGAAAACATCTTGATTTCTTTCCAGGCATTCTACCAATTTGGCTTTTATAGCCGAGGCGACTGCCTTACCAACCTTGGTGATTTGCCAAGGCTGATCCCCTATTTTTAAGTCTTCCAATTCTTCTGCCAGCTCTGGTCTCAGTTCCTCAGCATCTTTCCTCATGTCAAGTTCTACCATATTAACCGGTTTCCCTGACTTACATTCCTTGACCTTTCTTCTGTTCTGGTCTCCTTGCCGGATTCGGGGTGGTGAAGATGAACCACCCTCGTTGTCTTTGACCGCATTGTAGTAACACTACCGGGATTCTTTCTGGTCCCCGCAGATTGTAACTACTTTGTTTTTGTTCTCCACCATTTTTATCTTTTGGTGCTTAGTAGAGACTAACATATCCCACTTATGGATAGTTGGTCTCCCTAATATAACATTATATTACGAGGGAAAGTCCGCCACAATAAACTTTACTCGTTCTGACTTGAATGCTTCCTTGGTGCCTAGCGTCATTCTGAGCTCAATGTAACCTTTGGGGCAGTGTTTTCCCCATTGAACGCTATTAAGACTGTTTTACATGGCTTCAAGTCAACTTCATCAAGATTCATTTTCTTAGACGCACTCCATAGAATTATATCCACACAGCTGCCATTATCTACAAATATCCTTTTAACCCGGCAATTAACTATCATTCCCGTGTGCCTGGGTTTCGTTATGACCCCCACCTTTACGTTTGTTTTTGCAACCCTGAGTCTTTATCACATATTGCCTAAGTTTGTCATCTCTGACAAACTTCTCAATTGCATCCCTTAAATCTCAGCATTGGTATGTGGTATGCCCATGGTCCATCGTGGAATTCACAGAACCGGGACCGATCTATCCCCGCCTTATTATATAACGGACAAGGTCAGTCTACCTTTTTCATCTCAGTTGAAGCCACTTCTCGCTAGATTTGTGACTGGGATGCATTTAACGGGGTGTACTTCTCATACTTGGCCTCATATTTTCCTGGCCTGAACCTGGTATCTGCGTTTCTTCCTTGGTTGTGACCCCCTTGCTGCTCTCTGCCCCTTGGAGGTGGGCTTCTTCTTCTGGGACTTCTTCTTTCTTTCTCTTTACCGACCGCATTGGCAATCTCCATTTGCTCTAGCTCCAGGTACTTTTTTGATCGAGCCCTAAACTCCATCAAAGATTTCACTGGGTCTTTGTAGATTGACTTTGCCAACCGGGATGATCCATCCAACCCGACAGCGATGATGTGCACATGCACGTTTTCTTCCAACCCTTGCACCTATAAGGCCGCCTCCTTGAAACGGTCCAGGTAACTCTGGAGTGTTTCACCGTGTTGTTGTCTTATCTTTCCAAGTGCGAATTCGTACTTGGGTTGTTTCTTACTAGTGGCAAAATTCAACTGGAACTTCTGCCCAAAGTCTTCAAAGTTACAGATTGATCGCGGTGGCAGTGTATGAAACCACGTTTGTGCAGCCCTAGATAAAGTTGTAGCAAAAATTCAGGAAATAATGGGCTCATCAATTCCCCTTACACACATCTACATGTCGAACTCATCAATATGCACTTGCAGATCCTAGCTTCCATCATACCTTAACAAGAAAGTTCCGTCAAAATCTTCTAGGTATGGAGCATTGACAATTTCATCAATGAATGGACTATTGTTATGTTGCCCCCTATATTTCCTCCTGTAAACTCCCCCATCCATTTTTTGTCAAGGTACAACTTCTCTAGCGTTTCGATTTTCCTCCACGATCAAGTTCTGAACCATCCTTGCCGGTTCCTAAATGCCAGGGATCACAACCCAGACTTAAGCAGTCTGATTTGCTTCTGCAATGGCATTTTGGGGTGGAGTTTCTGCTGGCATACAAGCAATATTTCCGATGTCAATCTGGACTGGGTTTACATTTTGAGGTTGGGCTGGACCTTCAACATTCGCTCGAGATGTACCCCCGATTTCTATATGATTACATGGTTCTCCTAAATCAGCTCGGGTCGCACTTGTTATGTTGTTTCTTTGGTCTGCATGCCGATTTACTGGAAGAACTCGGCCTTGATTGACATTTTGGTTCACTCCATTCCTGGCTGTATCTTGACTTTGTTGTCCTCGGTTCTCATTATGAACCGAGTTTTCCATGCTCCTGAAACGTTGTTTTATAAGCTGGATACGTTGCTTTTCCTCACGCCTCAATGCAGCATTACGCTTCTCCATCTGGAACTCTAACTTTCTGATATCTTTCTGCCTTTGCAAGTTGTACCTCCTTTCCATTTCGACCATCCGAGCCAGGATTGAATTAAGAATGTTGTTCATGATACGCTCGTTAGGCTCTGGATTACGAGGTACCGCCATTTGTTGACCTTGAACCATTCGAGTTTGGTCCAGGCGATGAACATCTACTTGATTGGGTGAGACTGCCCGTGTCGCTGGCGCAGGAGTAGAGGCTACGTCTGAAACCTCATCACTTACATGGACAACGTCAAAGTCCACCAGTTGGGGTAGTGCCATGTTCTGGTTTAGAGGGGGCAGTGGATTCACTTACTCCAAAATAGGGTTTGAAGGCAAGTCCCTTCATACACCCGCATCAGAGCGTGGATGTGTCATCTGATTGTTACTTCTCGTGTTTACCATCGCGTACATGGGATTTGCAAATGTGAGATTTGCGAACATGGGATTTGAAATTTAGCGATTTCCATAGGCGACACCAATTGTTCTATCGTTGAGAACAACAATGTCTAGCTGGATAGCTAGTGATTTAATTTTGGATCAAGAACTCTCTCTAATATATCTATGAGAAGATACCTCTAGGTCAAGAATATCACTGTGCACGACGATACCAATCTTGAGCGTGATGTGTGTGCACAGTGACAACATATATTAGGGTTTATCGAGAATGCCTATACCTGTGAGCGTACCTCTTATTTATAAGGGTGTTACCTCTAGGTTAAATTTTTGTCACCTCTTGATTAGATAAGATATAACTTCTTGATAAGATATTTGTTTGTTATGTTTGTTATGATCTTCTTTGATGATTGTTATGTGCATTGTTAAGATCTTCCCAGTTATTGTTGAGATTCTGAGCTGATGGACCTTTAATGGGTTTCACGATAATGAGACACTTTAGTAGGCCCATATATTGGGTCCGTAACATTACTCAATCAATTTCTCATACAATATTAATTATATTTTAAAAATTATTTCAAAATAATTATTTTAAAAACCAAAAAATAGAAATAATTTGAAAATCTTTTCTCATCATCTTAAATTTTCTTTATACTAGAAAACATATAAATATATAAAATATAAATATGTTGGGGACAAACACTTTCAAACATACTTAATGAAAAAAAATTAAAAAACAATAACTATTTTTAGAAACACTAAACAAAATTATCTCGTTGTATTTTTTCCCCAATTAATGTCGGTGCTTTAACATATATGCCAAAATAATTTTATTAGGGGAAGAGAGCATCATAGAAAAGACTATGCTAGTACTACACGCTTGGGGGACCTCACAAGTCACAACCCATGCATGGGCCAATTGTCACCGGTAACCGGCAAAACATAGCCCTGAATCATGAGAACCATTGCATACATGTTGCAAACAGGAGACAGATGTTTGTGAGTTGCCAGTGGACGTCGGCCCACATGTTTCGAATCACATTAAACAGGAGTAGGCATGGCAACGGGGCGGGGCGGGGGCGGGTATTGGATTCCCCGTCCTCGCCCCCGACTCAAAACCCGCTCCCCGACCCTGCCCCCATTCCCTGTCGGGTTTTAAAACTCATCCTCATCCTCGTCCCCGCTGGGGGTCGGGTTTTCCCCGCCCCTGCCCCCGCTATTTGATTAAAATTAAAAAAAATTAAAAAATAATATAACTTTTTTTATTGAAAAAATCGAACAGAAATGTTAATTATGTAACAAAAAAATAATAACAAATCCACGTTCAAAATATAAGATCATAATTTAAAAATTACAAAACAAAATTAATCAATTCAATTAAAAAAATTACAAAATAATATTTCTTTTTTTCTTTTTTAAATATTATTTATTTCGGGGTGGGGGTGGGGGCAGTTGCAGAGCGAGTATCTATAATCCCATACCCGCTCTCGACCCCGCTTTTGACTTTCAGGAAAAATCCAAACTCGAACCCGAACCCGATAAACTCAATTTTTTTTCCATTAAAATTGAGATGAATTCAAACGGTATCCACAAATTTGAGTCCCGCTGCCATAAATAGATGGCAGGTACTTCGGGTCCCTTTTTAGGGTAACGTCATGATTATGGCTTGAAAAATTGTTAACCCATTTCACAGTGTCAAACATGTAAAAGAAAGACCATGATATTTCTTTCTGACCATTTTCGTCAATACAACGCAAACCACTTTGTGAATGTTGGTTCTTAACTTCTTATTTTGATCATTGATATTGAAGTTGGCTAATTAAAATTTAGATAATGCTAATAACTGTTTTAAGGGTATTTTTTTAAGAAACTTAAAACAATTTTTTTTAAATTTCCGATTAAAAATTGTATTGTTTATATTTTTTTTTTACATTTTTCTATGATTTTTATATTAAATATTTTTTATTTCTTTAAATAATATCCTAATGACACTGATTAATCATATCCTTAAAATTTTTATTCAAAAATGCCTCCATCATGATTTTTCTAGTAAACAAGATTTTTTAAAATAAATCTATATATAGATGTAAATTATTCGTAAGAATGTTATGAAGTGTGTATTTGTGCAAGTACTATAAAGTGTGTGCATCAATTGATAAATTTGATACAATATTATTTTAATTTTATTAGTATTTTTTGTTTCAAGTCTTACATATGTTAATTATGGACATAATTAGAAAATAAATATGAATTCAATTGAAATAAATATTTAGATAAAGAACTTTTATTAGTAATAAACTCATAATAATCATATCTAAACTGAATAGAATTATCTTTTATAAGAAAAAATTATGGCTGATACCATTGAGCACGTGGGTTAGTTAACACAATTATTTTAGCTTAACTATAGGTATTTGAGTTAAAAATATATAATTATATTAAATACTTGAATATAGAATTTGTCATTTTACCTGATTTGAAAAGGATTTGTCATTCATGCAAGATATTTGTGGTTTCTAAAAAAATATGTGATATCTACCAAAGAATATATATATATATATATATATATATATATATATATATATA
>CM023952.1:16672961-16694652 GCA_013407115.1 Glycine latifolia | reverse complement strand
ATATATATATATATATATATATATATATATATACATACGTGTGTGTGGGGGAAGTTTTCTTTTATAATATTATTGAGTATTTATTATGTTAATAATTAGATTTCATGCATGAAAAAAAATTAAATGACTTAATAACACATCCCTTGGGGTAAATGTAAAGTTACTCACAGTTACAGGAAATAGAATGACAAGTAAATTGTTAGGAACATAAAAGGTTAAATAGGGAAAAATGTTTTTCAATAGATTTATAGAATTACAAGGGTCTTATTTATTGGTGTTTTTAGAACATTGGTTAAAGAACAAAAAAAATATTTATTATAACAAACATAAAATGTAAAAGAAATTATAAATAACATAATTTTGTATTATAATCAATTTTTTTCCTTTTAATTTCTTTTAAGTCCTGGACATTGGTTAGCATTTTTTAAACTATAATAGTACTCATGATATAAATTAAATCTTCCCCAAAATTCTTAGACAGGAGGTTCGTGGATCATTCCACTTATAATGATCCTAAATGTCCATTCATATTAATGTGCATGTATTTAACCTTCACATATATTCACTTGAAACTTATAGTTAACTTTTGAATAAATTATTGAGTTCATTCTCATATCTCAAGAAGTATAACCTCTCTAAAAAAATCCCAAGAAATAAAAATAAAAATAAAAGTATCGCCTTTAGAGTAATATTTAGCTGCTCGATGTTCCTAACAAAAGTTGGTTTATATAAAATACAAACAGAAGTGATATGTGTAGGCTTGTATGTACAATTAATATTGTTCGGCATTTTAGTTTTAAAATGTTTATATATTAACATGTGTTTCCGGGATACAAACAAATTAGTGAGATGCGTAGGCTAGCTTGTATGTACAAAATTGGACCGAGCGAACCAATTTCAGTGCATCTCTAATTAAAATATGTATTCAAAGCAAGGTTGACATAAATATAAATCTACACGAGAATTTTTGGAGGTTAAAAATTGTCATAAAATAAAAAAATAAACATGATAAATTATAAGAACAAATAAGAAAATGCAATTTGTGATGATTTTTTATAATTTGTGTCAATTTTCTATAATTTATGACAGCTTTTTTTAATTTATGGGGGTTTTAATCCTAAAAAATTCAATTGTCACAAAATACATAATACATGTTCGGATATATCCTAACTTTGTTGATGTAGCCAAAATTTGTTACGTTTTGATTTTATGAGCACGAAAAATATATATTTTTCAATTTTATGAGAAAAAATATATATTTTAGCTTTTTTATAATATATTTTTTTACTTGTTTAAACAGGTAAAACAGAAAGTAAATGAATATAGTACTTAAAAATTACATTACTTGAGTAAAAAAAAAAAAAGCATTCTTGTAGAAGCAAGTTGACGAATGTCTTGGAAGGAGCAGAATTGGATTCAAAAAAAAAATCAGAACATGTTTACTATGAAAAATGCTTTCTTATTTTTATAGGCAAAAATATCTTTTTAAAGAAGGATTTAAAGAATTCAATTACCATTGTTTTAGTAGAAATTAAAAAAGAGGCAACAAAGAGAAAACTCCAAGGAAATTGTTTTGAAGGTATTGTGGCCCCAACCCATAATCATAAAAAACTAACTACCTAGGCTCTTTCCATATGGATTACTAACTCCATGAAAACCACATGGTTTTTTTATGCCCCAATTAGCCTTCCAAGTTGTTCACAATATGACTAGTCATCAGTCATCACCTCCCAAGGGCCAAGCTTTGTCCAGCATGTGATAGATGCGTTTCACCAAGTGCCCGTAATTGCTGCTACATTGCCTCTCTTTGCACTTGAGATTTTAATTGATAAGAAAGTATATTGCTGAGTCACTCTCCAAGGTTACTTTTCTGTACCCATCCTTCCCTGACCATGTTTTGACCCATAAGAAATTGAACCATACTATGCCGGAAAAGAGGAATTGAACTAGATCCTATATGATACCTGAAGGCTTGTAAAAAAAGTGCAATTAACTTTTGGCACAATATATTCTATACCACCAGTGACGTGCATCTCTAGGGTTACCTTTACAAGACCCATCTAAACTAAGTAAAAGAATAAATACTGTTTAAAATAATATATCCTTGTGTAGAATGTTTATTGTATATAAAATGGTTTGAAACCTTTTCCATAAATTTATCCAAATGAGTTCTGGTCATCTTTTTTTTTTTGTCAAAGTATTATTATTATTTATAAGAGATTATTGATTTGCTTCTTTGTCATTCTCTTTCATAATATAATGTTAGCAAGATAGAGACTTCCACCCCCCTGTGAAATTACAAGTTTTGGTCTAGACCAATTATGTTTAATTGAAACAATTATGTTTGAGTCGGTAAAATTATTATAAATGATAAAGTTCTTTATTTTTCTTTCTTCAAATATTTAACAAAGTTACATTTCTAAGACTTAAATTTAGGATTTATATAGTTAAATTGAAATAACTTTAAGGCAATTAATTTATAAAACCTTATCAATTTTAGAGGCGAGATAAATATAAGTTTTTTCTAAGTGTTCTGTTATAAGGTATTATCCCTTCTCTCTAAATTTTCTAACAGAAAAAAAATTTAGTGGGTAATAAATAATATAAAAGCAACCCATGCCGTTTATTTTTGTAAACAATGATCCTTTAAATGGAATTCAGCTTCATTATATATTAGGTGCGCAGTTTTACTGGCCTTATTTAACTAGCCGTGGGTCCAATAGATTTGTAAGATTCACATTCCCAACAGTAATAAACAAATCCATCGGCAAAAATGTTATTATGTTTCAATTTTTTTATAGTGTACTTTGAAGATTTGATCTTTTTTTTAACTAAATTTGATACTCTAAGTAGCAAGAATTGGATTTAGTGGAAGAGATTAGTCTTCATAATATAATAAATTAAGATTTGAATTTTTACTAAGAGATATATCTTCGTTTAATACTTGACTATGCATTGAATAGAATCCTCTATGAAAATAATATATGTGAGAAACTAAAAAAACATTAATATTCTGAATTAAAAAAACATAACGTTGGTTTTTTAAGTTCCTAGTTATCTAAACAGCTGAAAAGGTATCCAGAATATCTAAACGTATTATTAATCCGATTCTATATCTATGCGTATAATATTCCAATAACTAGATTTTACAAGTAATTGTACTTTTTCATATATATCTTTCATAGATATGTTTCATAAAAGACAATATTTATTAAAACAAGGTAAAATACTAAATATCAAAACCTGACCTAACAAAAATTCAAATTGTATATTTTATCACTTTGTAGAAAACTAATCCTTTTTTCTACAAAATCAATCATAGTTAGTATGAGAGTAAATGTACCTTACAATATCGTATCAAATTTAAATTCTTAAAATCAAATTCTTGCAACAAATTTTATATATTTTTCAAACGTAACTGAAAGCGACCTTTCCTAAATTAGTCTCTTTTATTAACCACGACCCATTTAGGTCATAGGCTCTTGTCTAAACTAAATGAATTTATTATTTTAAGGCTACAAAAATAGTTCAGCAGTTAGACACTTACACACACACTGAATCTTTCCCATAACCATGAAAGTTCTAAATGACCGTTTCACCCCCCAATCAGTAACAGAAACTGAAAGATGCTAGTTTTCTGACCTTCCCTGTGCCTACTCTGACCGTTACACTCCACACAGGGTCATATACTCCCTTTAATCCCTTGTCTCCTTCTTGGCTTTCGTGAAATGACCAAGTTACCCTTTATGATCTAACCAGGGTTAAATTTCCCCCCTCTATGATTATATCTTGCTTTCTATGTTAGTCTTGATTATGCTTTCTTATGCACCTACTTTGGCTGTGGTGTTTGATAACATCCTTCCTTCTGTCAACGTCCATCCATTTCTATGATGCAACCCAACTAAACAAATAAGATGCCAGTTGAGCTGATTGGGCCACATAAACTATTGTACATTTGTACATTATTATTTGGTATTTTGTGTGAATCTCACAATACCCTATATGATATGCAATTGTATTTCTACTTTCTAATTAGCGATATACGACCTACAAACAATCTCCCACATATTTTTCAATCTCATCTAAATTGTATAATAGAAACAATCCATTTTCTAAACTTCCACACTTATTATTAATTTGAAAATGTGGCTTATTCATTTATTGTTATCTAAAGAATAACATAATTATGTTTCATATTATAATGTGAAGAGCTGTCATTGTCACTCTCATATGCTATTATTATTATTATTAACTTCAAATATTTTATTAGATAATTAAATCAAATTAATATTTTTTTGAAAAATTCTTTTATCTAATTAAGTTTTTAAATAACAATTATAAATATTTAATTTTGAATAAAACAATTCAAACTGATATTAATTTTAAAATGTTATTTTAAATAAATAATTTTAATAATTCAATTATCAGTCCAATTTTAAGAATATTTATTAAAGCAAGTGTTTTAGCCACAAATATCATTTTATTATTAGTAATTATTGAATTTTGTTTTTATAAAAATAGAAATCTAGATTTAATAAAATGAATTTATATTAATAAATGATAGTATTTAAAATTAATATCACAATACATAGTATATCATATACATAATGTCCAACATCCAACCCTTTTAGGGTAGCCGCTTTGTGTTGAATTATTATAATTATTAATTAAAAATGTTTATAAATATATGAAATCATAATGCATTTTTAATTTTATTCTATTTACTTTTTATAATTGAATCGAATTAATAATGCATTGTGATTTTATATATTTATAAAGTTTTTAATTATTCAATTACTTAATAAAAGACATTTTAGACAAAAAGAGAGTTAGCTGAAGATGGTGACAATATATAATATAGACCAATTCTTCTTATAATATGGAATGAAAAGTAAAAAATGTTATTGTTGTATCTTTTTCTACACCTTTTATGAAAAACAAGTAAAAAAGTTTTTTTATATAGTATATATAAAGTAAAGTAAGTCATTTACACATCCAACATGTAGATCAATTTAATGAAACATTTGTTAATAAATGTGTTAATAAATTTATATGAAATTGTTTTAATTTAATATGTTGTTTTAAATTCGAGTTTTAATTTAATTAATTATCTTGAGTTTGAGTCTTAAGGTATATAATTGCATTGATATGTAGAAGAAGAATTTTACTGCATATAACACTTCTATCCATCTCAATCAAAATTGCTTCCTATAGAGTATTTGTCAAAAGAAAAAAGAAATATATCGTTATTACGGTATATTGAAAATGAGATGCTAGAGAGTAGTAGACATGAAAGCAGTATTTTGCTTTTACTTTCGGGCAAGGGTAAGAGGTAATAATTAAGGTCAAGCAATGGTCATAATTATTTTAGCATGTAGTAACAATGCTTGGAACTTTCAAGATAAGTTACAACATACATTCAAGCAAAGGACCAACAACTACATTTATAAGCATAAAACAAATCAACGCAAGATGTAGTTGAGACATATATAGTTTGATATTGAGTAGAGTAGAGTAACCAGCATGGGTCATAAAATATGGTTGCAAATTAAACCTCAAAAGCCATCCATCCATCATCCAAGACCCACACCACCACACACAACCAAAGTAGATATCATCTTTTTTTTATATGTAGATAATAAAATATTATTGAAACTTAGGTTGTTTAACTAAATTATGGAGTTCGATTCTAGCTTAGAAGTAACATTATAACTGGATGTATCATTTTAGTTAAAAATGAGCCGATTCAATAAAAAAGAAATTAGTTGAATTCAAAAAAAATTGTCTTTAGTCAAAAATTATGAATATACCTTAACCCATTGAGTTAAAGGTTAATCTCACTATAATGTGTAATTATTATTATTCTAAAAAAATTATATATGATAAAAATTAAATACATTTTCTCCTTAAATAGACTATTTTCCTTACACCAAATTAACTGAATTTCAAATAAGAAAATCCCAAGTACATCCGGATTTAAAAAATAAACATGAAATGAAAAAAAAGTCGATCACCAACAACCAAGGGCAACATAGTCACTCCCCACACCAATAACCTTTTCTTAAACAGTGTCGACATTTTCCACTCTCATCATAAGAAAAGAAACTGCCCTTAAAGCTTAAACCCCCTCATGTTCTTTTTTCTCTTTTTGGTCTACGCAAACCACCCCACCATGGCAGCAAGAGCAAGAGCAATCTTTAACACTCCCTCCTCCTCCTCCTCTTTCGCATTCACACTCTTTCTCTCCCTCTCTCTCCTCCTCCAACTTTCTCTCTCCTCCCCCTCTCCCTCCATCCACGACCTTCTCCGCTCCAAAGGCTTGCCCCCCGGCCTCCTCCCGGAGGAGGTGAAGTCCTACACCTTCTCCGAAACCGGCCACTTGGAAGTGTTCCTCGACGCGCCGTGCCTGACCAAATACGAGAACAGAGTCCTCTTCGAGCAAGTCGTCACCGCCAACCTCACCTACGGAAGCCTCATAGGAGTGGAGGGTCTCCAGCAAGAGGAGCTCTTCGTGTGGCTACCCGTCAAGGACATAATCGTAAATGACCCCTCCTCGGGGCTGATACTGTTTGACATTGGCCTCGCCCACAAACAGCTCTCGCTCTCCCTCTTTGAAGATCCGCCTCACTGCAAACATGAAGGTAAAATAATTAAACTATAGTTTTTTTGGGTATATATTAGTCATTAATGGTTAATTTTTTCTTAGCAGAATTATTGAATCCACCATTTTTCTTTTCTTCTCTTCTCTCTTAACTATCCAATTCACCTTGTATCTCCATAATTAAACTAAAATTGTCCCTCAATTTTTTGGATCAGCTCTTTTAACATAGTTTTCACTGAGATCTGCCACTACCCTTTTGAACCTACTTTACAAAACAAGATATGCGTAATCTTGGGTCACACAATATATTATTGAGAGTTGTTTGATCATATCAATTATCAATCTACTGTTTCTGGAGTCTTTCTGATTCTAGTGCTTTTTTTTTAATTACCATTTTTGGGAGTGTGAGTGAGGGACTGATTTTGTTTTTTTTTTTGGCATTTTGTGTTGATTGAGGTTTCTGTTAATATCTGCAAAAGAAAATAGCTGATCTTTCTCACAGCTTCATTCATGGCTCTCGTTTCACGAACTGAATACTTGTGGAGTTACAGTAGTAGTTAATTTTTAATAAAAAGAAAACAATTTTTGTTAATCTAACATTATTCTCTCTCTTGAAATAGTCCCTAAAATAATATTATTTTTTAAGTCAGCTTTCAGTTTTTGATTTTGTCTCAGTCAGTTTAGTTCCTATTTCCTAAGATGTTATACTAAAGCAAAGTTCATTAAGTAATTTAAATAGTTTTTTTAATACTTAGTAGTTAGTACTACTTAACATAATTTCTAATATTTTTGGAATTATTTAAGTAATTTGTTTTATTTTAAGGATCGTATACTTGAATGGTAATAGATTAAATGGCTAGGCTACTCTTAATCTTTGTTTTACTAACTTTCAATTTTTATTTGCTTTCTCTGAATTTATCTCTCGGGTCTTCGCATCCCAATTACCACACTGACCTTAAAAAAGAGGGTCAAGACAATAACATCCTCACTCAACTTTTTCATATTGCAAACCACAGACAAAAACAATTAAGAGGAACTTTCCTTGTGTTCAAAGGGAAGAAAAAAAAGTACAATATTCTACACAATATGTCAGTTCCTGAGGCTCCTTCTGCATCACAGTAACATATTTAGGCCAGATATGCAGTGCAGGCTCATATAGGGGTGGGGTTAATTACATGCATTTATCTGTTGGCATTGTCATCATTTTTAACTTTACGTGCATTTTCAAAGGGCTTAAAAGACGGGATTTCTTTTGTTTATATGCAAAACTCGTGGTTGAGGCTGATTGTATGGTTGTGCAGGTGGGTTGAGGAATCATGTGAGGAAGGAAAAAGGTTTCGAGGCCCTGAGGTAGAAAAAGATTCCACCCTGTTTTTTTCAGGCTTCACTTGTTGTCTTTTTCTTTGGTCATGTTTATATAAATTTTAGCCTTGCAATATTGTTGCAACTATATAGTAGTCATATGAATTAATGAAAGTAGGTGCTTGTAGCGTAGAGGTTGAGCATTGTAAAAATGTGAGGAGAGAGAGAAAAAAAAAGGGAAAAAAAAAACTATGGAATCTGATGATGTCGTAATCAAATTTACAAGTTGTAATTTTCTAACTTTTGTTCATTATGTTGTTTCTGTTTTGAGATAAAAAGATATGGCAAGTGTCAAAGCAAAGGATCAAATCTAGGTTTATGAATTCGCAAAGCAATGACTAGGAAACTTGCCAACGAAAATGGAAAAAAAAAGGCATTTGGAATACGTTAATTGTCCCTTCGGTTTTTTTTTTTTTTTTTTTGCCTTTCTGGCACATTGATATTACAACTGGATTATTTTGTTCTTTACTTTTTGTTTAGGGAATAACAGATTGGAAGAATTGATTAAGATTCTTAGAGAGAAAAAAAGAATAAAATACTATATTATTGGTCCTCAGGATGTTAATTTTAGTTCTTAAATAAACTTAATATATTTTTAATAGAAACACATACTTTCAGTCTTAATAATGAACTAATACAATATCACTGTTTTATAAATGAAAAAAGTAAAAACATTTCAATAACTAAAATTAAGTTTCAAGATACTCGGAAGAACTAAAAATATAATTTATAAAAAAAAAGATCTCCGCTGTCCAAAAAGTTAACTTGATCGTCTAGGCTTGCACACTTTGCATAAAGAATCCTCCACTTTTAGATACTTGAAAGGAGAAAAGCTTCCCTTTCATAAGGGCAAATTGGTGTTCTAGTGATGATGTAGCATTGAACTCCCCTTAAGCATCAATGGCATGCATGTCTTCTTTTACATACCATATTAAATAGATTAACGATAGTATTATAATATTTAAGTTTTGTTATGTCTAATCTCGTGATAAAAAAAAAGGTAACACTGTTTACCCACGTTATTTTTACATGTTATGAAATATCAACGTTGAAAAAATATCTAAGTTTTGGTCATTCAATGGAATTAGTATCTTGTGCATAGTATGAGAAATTTAAATTTAGATAAAACTTTAGAATACAAATTAAAAATGAGTTTAAATATATTTAATTTGAGCCTTTGAAGTCAAACCAACATAAAGCAAACTTGTTGCTTTGCTGGATGCAGCACGAGTTATTGAATTGCAACGGCGCAAAATTACAATTTCAATGATAATTGCTTTTATTTGGAGTTTAGCTTTTCTTTTCGGTGAAAAGTTAACAACTTTTTTCTATTAATATTATTGTTTAGATGGATTTTAGAATTTGGAAATGAGGCTTGGGTTAGGTCCGTGGGGGAGGGGAGTAGAATAGGTTGAAGCGTGGAACTGCTCGAAAGTCATTACTCAAATAATGACATGATTGTGTTAAGTGCATGTATTGCTGTAAATCAAGAAGTCAAAAAACATTGAACAATATGATTCTTTTTTCCTTGAAACAAGTTTACAAAAAAGGAGCAAAAAGGGTTTGACGAGAAGGTAATGTCGACAAAGAATGTATTGGCACATTATTCTTCTCTCTCCCAACACAATGATACCAACTTAAAATTGTAAGACTTGTATGTTTTGTTAATATAAAAAGAGTTTAATACTGATATACATAGTGTAACATAGTGTTCTGCTTAAGATGAACAGGACATGTCCAACAAGATTGTTGAATAATTAATATGGGATCAGACTCTCTCTCTGAAGATGTTTATGGTGTTGAAGTACCTTAAGGAAGAAGATCACTACAGAAATACACAACACAAGTGGCGTGCAGTGTGTGCTATGTGAATGGAAAAGAGAGAGTCAAAATGTGTGTGTACCTTTCTCCATGGAGGATACTCTATTTATAGGATACTGACCTGGACCCTGGTGGAGTGGTAGTTGAAGTCCATTATCTTTAATTAAGATATTCGGATTATCTAAATAAATGATCAGCAGCGGTTGTGATTATATCTTCTGTTATATTTTCTATCTTTTGGTGGTTGAGAAGTTTGAATATTTGAATTTCATAAATGGGCCTATCTTTTATCCGTAACAGATGCCCCACAGCCCGGTTATATAGCACTCTGGATGACCGGGATGTATCAGTAGATAGGTTCGTGCTATGTTGAATCCAGAAACTCCGTGTCGAGGTGGGTTACTGTTGCTTGCCCCATGCCGAGATAATTAGCTCGGCTTTAAGAAGCTTGTATGAGGCGTTTCCAACCACTACCGAGCTATTTCTTGTCTTTTCAATGATAGCTTGATCAGTTATAGCCATCGGGAAGTGAAGCGTCCTCGTTCGTGGTCAACTTTACTTGAATATTCGTACAATTTCTTCTATTAATACATCTGGCTTTTATCATACTTGATTTGCTTTACTTTCTCCGGTCTGGATATACCTGGATCCCGGCTCACAAATCAATTAAGGAGAAACACGTGAAAATATTATTCTGTGATCCCTATGAAAGACGAAGTCAATTAAGGGGAAATACACGGATGAAATTAATATTAATCCACGATCCCTATGAAAGACTAACCAGTCAATTAGAGAGAAACACACGGTGAAAACATTAATCCATGATCCCTATGACAGACTCGAAGTCAATTAAAGGGAAACAAATGGTGAAAACATTAATCCATGATCTCTATGACGGACTCGAAGTCAATTAAAGGGAAACACATGGTGAATACATTAATCCATGATCCCTATGACGGACTCGAAGTCAATTAAAGGGAAACACATGGCTTTTATTAGTGCAACATTCCTCGATTCTCATATGAGCCGGATTATCCATGTTCCTCCATTTGAAGCGTTGCTCTATAAGCTGGGAAAACCTTCTCAATGTGATAAGTAAAAATTATGGGACCTATCTCGGAATCCACCTAAATTCTTCACTATCAATAAAATGAGATTACGCAAGGGTTCCGGCAATCATTACTATCAACAAACAATTTCAACAAAAATTGTACCAAAACATCCCAAGAGGTAGGCATACAAAATAGGATTATGTACGAAATTAATTGCTACCACCAAAAATAATAATTAACAAATCCCAACGGTCAAATTGATTTAGTGCAAGAGAGGAACATACTGACCAAATTTGAGAATAATCCAATGGTTTATAAAAGAGATAACCCTTTCTCAATATCACTGTCCGAAATAAGATAAAACAAAGCAGAAATTCTGATAACTTTTGTTTGCAGTTGAAACATTCCATCTTATAAACGCTTTAATGAATGATCCGAACGGTCACAATGCAGAAACATATTTGATTAATCTTTTCTCCAAGTTTGAACGCTATCCAACGGATATTTTGAGGGAAATGTCCCTTGCAATACTGCTGTCTGCTTCAGAAAACGGATTCTGAACCAGCTCGGTTTGGGAATTTCTGGTGATTCTACAAGCCTGGTTAAACAAGGAGATCGAGAAGATTGATGGATGACAATTTCTGCCCTTCTTAACATGCGAATTTAGATATTCTCTTTCTCCTCTCTTTTGTACCCGTATCAGAGCGTGGGTGTGCGGCCTAACTGTTACTTCTTGTGTTTACCATCGGGAACGTGGGATTTGAAATTTAACGTTTCCACAGACGGCGCCAATGTTCTACTCAAGATGAACAGGACATGTCCAACAAGATTGCTGAATAATTAATATGGGATCAGGCTCTCTCTCTGAAGATGCTTATAGCGTTGAAGCACCTTAAGGAAGAAGATCACTACAGAAATACACAACACGAGTGGCGTGCAGTGTGTGCTGTGTGAATGGAAAAGAGAGAGTCAAAATGTGTGTGTGTACCTTTCTCCATGGAGGATACTCTATTTATAGGATACTAACCTGGACCCTGGTGGAGTGGTAGTTGAAGCCCATTATCTTTAATTAAGATATTCGGATTATCTAAATAAATGATTAGCAGCGGTTGTGATTATATTTTCTGTTATATCTTCTATCTTTTGGTGGTTGAGAAGTTTGAATATTTGAATTTCATAAATGGACCTATCTTTTATCCGTAACACATAGTTTTGCATAGTCATTGATTCAATCATAAGTCACATATTACTAAAAAAACTCATTTTTTATTACGGTTCAGAAAGACTTTTTACAACTGTACTTAAATCGTCTTTAAAGTCATCGTTGTGAAAAGTCAAAACTTTTCATGACGATTCTCAAACTGTTTTAGAATGTTATTTTTCTAATACGATTTTGTAAATAACAGTCTTAAAATGTATTTTTTTTTAAATACATTTTAAAAAAATTGAGGATCCTAAGACAAATGCAAAAAACTATCTTAGAAGTAAAACTTTCTAAAACGATTTCCACATAACCGTCTTAGAATGTCTTTTCTTCAAATAAAAAATAAAAAATGAGGATTCTAAAACGGTTTTATATATAAATCATCTTAGAATATAGATTTTCTAAGACGGTTTTTCAGATAATCATCTTAGTATTTTTTTTAAAAGATTAAAAATTGAGAATTCTAAAACAGTTTTTCAGATAACTGTCTTAGAATATCTTTTTTTAAAAAAAAAATTTAAACAAATCATTTTCAATGGTGGCCTTATTAATATAATACTTTGGAATACATTAATAGAATACTTTGGAAATTATATAATTGCATTTCCTAAATTCACATTTGTTTAAATTCATAGTGCACAAATAAGTTTTAAATGTACTATAAAATACATTAATACAATACTTTGGAAACTATAGAAGTTATCACCATCAGCTATAGAGCAATACCCCATATCATAAGAAGCATTATTATCACTATTTTTCATGTATAAAAAAATGAATGAGTTACAATAATATTAAATTCAAATAAACAACTACACTTATGAGGTTTGGTTATACTTGTGAAAATGTAAAATTTAGTTATATTTCAACATTTATAACATTTCCTAGAATATGATATTAGTCGTGATTATAAAGGAAAACATAGTTGATTTTTATCTAGATTCATTTAACACTTTGCACTTTGAACTATTTGTTCTCTAATTTAACTAACAAAACTATCAACACAAATTTGTCATATAAGACATGCATAAGTAAGGTACCTACCCTGGAGCTTATTTATAAAAGGAAACTGAAGTATATTCAAACTCCCTAGTTTCAATTACCTAAATAATGGGTGATATTTTAATAATATTATTACATAATTCTACATGTGATGAATCTCTTGCATGGGAACTAGCTAAGGTAATTCAAGATTAAAATAAATCCAACATTTCATTAAAATTCCAAGAACGTAATAATAATGCCTTCATGAATACGTGAACCTAAGAATTACACATGTAATTAAATATAAATATATTTCATCAACAAATAGAAATTGTCTCCAAAATAGGAGCATGATTGGAAAAAGAGAAGATTAGGTCATTTCTGAGTTTATATGGAGTACTGAGTACACCTAGATAAAATGTTACTCCAACCAAGAACTAAAATTCATAATAATTGAATTATTTTCCTAGAAAAATATTCAAATGAGAAGAATAGGTAAATTCAGAGAAAGAGTCATTTGCACTTAGACAATCAGTAGAACAACTTCTAGTTTATTTGAAGAAATAAATTTATTTTTAATGTTAAAGTATAGATCAATGTGCCAGTTAGCATAACTCAAGCAGTTAGCAATTCTCAATGGTCTTGATGTCCACTCTTTATTTAAATTGCCAAAAATAAATAGATAAATTGAAACATGAGGCATTGAAAGGAAAGATAAATGAAAGGCACAACACAATGACATTGACCATGACAATAAGATATAAATTACCCCCTCATTCTCAATATAGAGGTTTCTAATGGTTCTTATAGCACGTTCATTCAAGGGATAAAGACGGTCTGCAATATAAACAATAAACCAAAAATATAGTAATATAGTAAAACTAATTAGAAATTAATTAATGTGTTGCATGATAACCAATAAATGCAAAACATGAAAATCTACACTTCTACTTAATTATTTCTTCCAAACCAATTGAACAACCATTCACATGATAATATGTATAATGAAGAGGTAGATATGCAAAGCCTTATAAAACAATTATCAATCCTAAATCTAAAAGCAACACTTGTCCCCTGCTGCAATCAAATGTAAAAGTTTCCCAAGAAAAGGAAAAGTAAAAGGAATAAAGAAGGTAAAACAATTTGAAATTAGCAAGCTACATAAGCAAGTTATGGTGAAGCTTTTCATTGTTTCCTTGCAATGTATATTCCTTATGAACACTGGTAGAAATTAGTTGGCCCTTTTGGATAAACAGAAGAGAGCACAACAAAAAATGAATTAGATTTTTTTAACTTGGACAATTTCAAAGATGCATGGATTATCATGAAAGTTCGAAAAAACGCAGCATCTTGGTCCAATTGCGGTGTGCTCACATGAGGCTAAAAACAAAATTTTTGATGCAGAAACATAGACCATCTATGCACCTCATGTGTGTGTGCTTAGGAATTACTCATTGAAACACATTGGGGTTTTAGAAATACCTTTATCACTTGAAGGCTCAAAGAAGATGACGCCCTCCAATGGAGATCCACACAATTATCTCCTTCTTACAAGTGAGAACTTCTTCTCCTTAATTCCTCCTTCTCCTTGGTGGCTTGCTAGGCGCATGCAAGGTGTGAGGCTTTCAAGTATTTGGTTTCTTTTCTCAAGACTATGATGGTGACTTGAGGTCAGGTGAAGGTGCAGCAAAAGATGAGAGAAGATAAGGGAGAGGAAAAGCTAGAGCTTGATTCAGAATCAAGAGAGGGGCGAAATTTTTCTCCTTCTTATCTTCCCCATATAGGCGTCTATTTAAGGTGAGATGAGGTTATTGCATTGCATTATCCTCTCACTCCAAATTAGCCCAAGTTGATAGGAAAATTTGAAAAAGAATCTAGCAAGATTCTCTCCAAAAATCGCCACCCTCTCTCCGTCTCCTCCCTCCAAAGTTTGTTGAACCAATAACTTATTTGAATTCAAAATTCAAATGATAATGTTGTTGAGAGAATCTTCATCCAATCTTTATTGGATAATTCATCTAGATAATGTGAATTATCCTCAACAACCTAACCTCATAGAATTTAAAATTTAATTTCAAATTCAAATTTCAAATTTAAACTCAAATATAAATTCAATCTTATCCCAGTTTGTAAGTTGAATTTAAATTCAAATTCAAAATTCAAAATTTTAAATTTCAAATTTCAAAATTCAAATTCAAATTTCAAATTTGCCAAAAACTTATTTTGGTCAAGTCAACTCCTTGACTTACTAGGATTCATGGCTCAAGGCCCATCGGGCCTGTCAACACATTTGGGCCCATTAGTAGAGAAACCAATTTCACCACTAATGCCCCAAATAGAGTGCATGATTCAAGTGGGCTTGAAGTCCAACTCCAACCCAATTTAACTCATAGTCTTGATAAAGCCCAATAACTAATTATTGGCCCAAACTCGCTATAACTTGCAACAAAGAATAACCTTTGTGTGTGAACCATTAGGCCCAATTAGTCACTGACATAAATAAACTTGGACCAATTAAACTCTTTTAACGAGTCCAATTCATTTAATGACCACATAAGACACTAGCAATGCTCTGCGCCCCAGAACTAATTGAGTTGATCAAGTGAGATACCTTTCTAATTTGGATATCGTGTCTCCATCATCCCTCACATCATCATTCACATTTAGTCGAGAGCAAGGATAAAGTATCATCTCTTTATTGACTAAATATAGCTTTCACAGGAACTAGGAATCTTTTTCTATTGACTCTAAGACAGATCATGACTCCTCATGATCTCTTACTATGCATAGATTCCCGAGTCAACTAGAAGTCATCCAAGCCCTATCGGTCTTGTAACGACTAATCCCTTGTAAGGGATTGTGAGTCCTTTCGGCATGTCCATCATTACTCATGTATTCAGGTTATACCTAAGAGTACATTGTTCTCCCCATTTTTAGGCGGATAAAGTCGTACAATCAAAGTATAACCCTAGGACACAATATTTGATGACATCCTCAAGTCTAGGACGATCCGCACTACCAAACGATGAGATACTTTACAAATCCAATGATATTTTAAAGAATCCTTGTGGAGTCTCTCGGCGGGTCAATTCAGTGCCATCTGTTCCCCAACAAATCCACCCATGACATCAGCTAAGGCATCACCATGCCTGCATTCCATGAGGTCCCTACCTTATATCTCTATACAAGTAGAAGATCTCGTACTAGTGTTATTGAGATCATCAATGCCCTTTCTTGATGATTCAAGACTAGGAACAAGCTTTAGGCAATAGACATGTAGTGTCCTCAAATCCTCATGATCATGATCCCTATCATAGATCCTCGAGTGTACACTTGTTCTATTCCTAAGGCCTTTATCTTTAAACCGCATATTGCTATTAATATAAGTGAGACATAAATATGATAAAGATAAAGTTTGCTCTTATTAATCATGAAATAATAAATAGTACAAGGTGTTTAAATGATAAATCAGATTGTCTCTAGGTCACCTACATACTAACATGTCAGGCATTACATTTAGCTTTGGTGGGCCAGAGATCAATATAAAAAAATCATTTCCATTTATAGTGAAAAGGTTACAATTTTGGTAATAAACATAAAAATATATCAATATTGGAATGCATGCTTCTAAACCGTGCAAGTATTAGAAGTATTGAAATACTAAATTTGCTTGTTATGTAGTTCAAATTACTCTTAAGTTAGCTTTATAACAATAAAACAATAATAAGAATCATACTGAAAGAGAAACATGGTTCATTTCTTGGAAAGACAACCAAAAAAATTGTTTTATTAATTAAAAAGAAAATTATTTTTCTCATTATAAAGATTTTATAGAACCCTCATGCTCTTTAGCCTATAAAGTCAAACAATCCAGGTTTCGATTGCAACTATGCCTGCAGAAGGCTGGCTAAATTAGAAGTCTCCATTATTTGAAGCCAATAAGCATTGTATGATGGAAACTCTAATAACTTAAAAACCCACCTAAAGTAGCCAAATGAAAATTACAAATATTCATGATAATATGCATCATGAAAAAAAAAATCACAACCATCTATTGTAATTGATTCATGCCCCTCTTGCACATCATGATTCTTTGTTATGGGGAGGAAAGGGCTTGCACCAAAAAGAGAAAAAAAATATGAAAACCCTTTAACTTGTTCAATCATTTCCCCTGCTCCCTTCAACTCCTCAAATCTTAAAACTGTACCATCTATAAGACTAATCTACAGAAAACACATATGGTCAAATAGGTTATGTATCAACTTAAGATGGCACAAAAGACATTTGAGATTTTCAAACAGCTGTTACCAGTTACCATACATTGTGGATCAACATCCATAGGCCTACAACCTTCTTTCAAAGTGCAAACAAAAAAATCCCTTAAGGAGACATATTTGTTTAGGGGTAAAGCAGCTCCTTCTAAATTTGAGATGTTAATGAGATTATAAGAATTAGGATCATATTTACACAAATTATAGATCATAGTTTATCATGAACAAATTTTATCAATTTCATGGGATGATGGTTATAGGAGCAAATTACAATGAAATGATGGTAATGTTAATATAAAACAAAAATACATCATACTTGAATGGAATGCTCGAGCCCATGCTTTATAGATATTGGGCCTTAGCCAAACTGGTATTTCCAGAATTTTTTCATGAATAGATAAAATCATATAAATAATATATAACACGTTGAATCATTTTCAAATTATAGAGTTAATTTAAATTGATAAAAGGAGAGAGAAATATATTATAGAAAGACATACTTTAAAATATACTTAATATGTTACATTATTTTTATCTTATACTTTCTTTTTTTTTATTAGGAGTGTTGGTCTACTTGTCCTCCTTTATGATGTACTTTACCTTTTTTCCTTCTAATAATATTGCTATTTTTCACCTAGTAAAAGTCAACTTTTTATTTCTTCATCAGGTCTATTATACTTAAATTACTTGATTATTGTTTCTCTCTCCATTCTTACTACAATAGAAATAGAGGGGGAACAAAATTGCAAACATAAAAAAAAACTATATATATTAAAAAAAATGATATTCAAATATTATATTGACTCCTTACCATGCTTGCCAAGTATCCCTAACATCTAGAAATTGAGCGCAGAGGCAGTAATCTAAACAATGTAGCCTAGTGTTGACAAAACCAAGGCACATGTCTCAAAATTAAAATGAATATGTGTACTGATACACACAACACAACACAACAATTCAAATGTTGTTTTGGATACTGATGTAAAAGTTTTACCTTTGCATCAGGTTGGAATTCTATTTCAATTCCCTTCTCCTTCATTTGTTCAGTCTGTCACAAGGGTAAGCAAATTTATTCTGTAGACACTATGTAAACCACAAATCATATAAAGCTTCAATTCCAAATGATCAAATAGAAAACATAAACAACAAATCCTATAAACGATGTGACAAAATTTCCAATATCATAACTGAAAACAATGTGGAACAAATAGAAGGGATCACACATGACAAGTGGAAATCTCTAATGGTAAATAAGAAGCAATTAGACTCTACAAGTTGATAAACTAGAAACAGTCACCAAGCACGTGAGGCTGGGTTAAGCAGGAAAAAGAGATTTTGGGGGAGTTGCAGATCTATTAGAGCCAATATATGCAAGTGGAGAAAAAGACAATGTGGCTACTGATGTTGCCAAAAGAATCAGTGGTGTAATCAAAACATGCCATTGTCAATTAGTCTAACAAAGTATATGTATATGCATTACAAGTTACAAAAAATATACCTTATTATCATCGTAGAGTCGACGAGCATGGAGAACACCAAGCATAAGTATGGTAGCAACTGTTGCTCCATGTACAACAAAAGAATGAAACCCCACAATGAGAACTGAAAAGCGAAACCCCACAATCTATGACAGTGAGGTGGAAGACCGAGATCAGTAAACGCAAATCCCTAAATTCCCAACAGGTGCGAAATGCTATCCCAGCCCAAGTCGTGGATGACCTTCACACGCAAAAGATTGAAGCCCCCTATCTATTAACTCGTTTCCATAATCGGATAATCCTACAACCATTAATAAAAAAAATTCACAAAGTTAGGTTACACGAGGCGAAATCGTTCCGACAAAGAATCAAACAACATGATAAGGCATTCTAAAACTCTTAATCAAATATTAAACTCTATTCAGACAAAACAAAGCAGAAAATCAACGACTGAATCAGGAAAAAAATTGATCTAATCGAGGTCCCAATCTGACAGGTGAACGCTCCAACATAGAGAAGATCGAAGAATCAGAGAGTGAGCTCCATGCGGAAACGTTGAAGGAGTTATCAGTATCTCAATTAGCACACACTTTTTGCTTTCATTCGTTCGTTCTTTCTCCAATGGTGGTTTCCTCATAAACCCCAACGAGATGCTCCTTCATCTTACGATACCTGGTGGGATCGGTCTTCAACCCATGTCTGATGAAGGTAAGCACAATCTAGAACTCAACATTGTCAATGGAGTTTGGGGATTTTTTTTAGTCTGGCTGGGAGAGAGAGAGTGAGAGAGAAGAATAATGGCGAAAAGTGTGAGAGTGAGAGTGAGAAACTTTAATTAAAAGCACATTCACTTCTAAGACGGTTTTGTAACATCGTCTTAGAATGACAACCTTCTAAGATGGTTTTCGCAAAACCATCTTGGAATGGTACTTTCTAAGATGATTTTTGTAAAACCGTCTTCATTGAAAAATCTCATATTTACAAAATTGTCATCGTCTTATATATTAAGATGGTTTTCTAGGAACCGTCGTCAAAGGTGTGTTGTAAAAAGTGATTTTTTTTGTAGTGACATTTTGTATAACTTTTAAGATAATTTATAAAAGTCAACAAATTTATTACAAAATTATATAATTAGATGATAATGTAAAACTATTTTAGATTATCACTGTATAGTTATTTTTTTTATAAATTTTTTGATCTCCTATTCTCCTAGACCCAAGTAGTTGTCTCCCTCTTACTCTTGTGTTTACACCTCATATAAAAAAATATAGGAGCACTAAAATACAAAGTGAATAAATTATTTCACAACTAATACAAAATACATAACAATTGTTGAATGTCTACGCTAATAAAAATTATATTAAATATTTTTCTTATACACATATCACCTCATATTTTTATATAAATTATATCATTTAATAACAATTATATAAAAAAAGTTAGTAATATCCCAAATATTCACGTTTTGTGCATCTTAATGTTAAAAATACTATCCCTCCTCGTTAAAATTAAAAATCTTACTTTTTTTTTCCCTTGAATGTTCGGGACTATCTAAAAGCTAAAAAAGCACACATGAATAAGTTTAATATACATGCATTGAAAATGTAAAAATTCTTAGGTTCCCAACTAATTAAATATCATTCTTTGGATTTGTATATTTGGATATAATATCTTCTTTGGTCAGTGCTTGTATTTGTTATCAGCAATTGTGCTTCACGTTGCTGGAACTGTTTTTTATCGTTGGTACCGCTTGTGGCAATAAAAAGTTTTATTTGGCCGATAAAGAAAATATCATTTTTTATATAATATTTAAGATAATTATTATTTTAAAAGTAAATATACTTATTATTATGCATGATATTAATAGAATTTAAAATTTCGTTGGATTACACTATTAATGCACATATTGTTTTTTTACTCTAAATTAAAAATCTTATAAGAATTCTAATATATTTTAATAAGCTTAAGTACAAATCAAGGATGACAATAAATCAAATCAATTCAAAAATAGTTCGAAATTCGAAACTCGATTTGATAATCAGATCATTAAATTTGATTATGAACCAAATAAACTGAACTTGAACTAAAAATTGAGTTCGTTAAATAAATTAGTTAAACTTGAGTTGTATATAATTCGACTCGTTTAGTTTATATATATATATATATATATATATATATATATATATATATATAGATATGGGGTGGAAGCGAGGACTAGGGAGAAGAAATCAGAACAACCAATGCATATGGAAAGCAGGAATAGAATGCGGAATTCACATGGCTAAAAACAAGAATAACAACAGATATTAAAACACTTAAAACATAAAATTAAACTCTCAAGTGCGGCAGAGCCAGCGAGATGAGAGGGAGTAGGTGAGAAGAGAGGATTCAATTAACAAAAATAAACATGCAGAACAAGAAAACAGATATGAGAAAACACTTGTTTATTTCTCAGTGATTAAAGATTACAATGATTGTAAACTCAGAGTTTACCTAAGGGGAACTCTCTGAATTCTGAAGACAATCGAAAATAGAAGTGGAAAAACGGAACCTGTTTGTAAGATGAGGGACGCAGCCCTTATAAAGACATAAAAATTCCTGTTTCTACAGTTCCGGTAGTCTAAACCGGAAAACCTACCGCTACAGTGAAAACTAAATAGTAGTCTGCCGCAGGAAAAGATGATGTCATGCTGAGGTTGGCGATGATGTCATCCGTTGCGATGGTGCTGTCACCATACTGCCGCCGATGTCTGAGTTCTTCAGTCGTCGCCGCCTAGATTGATGCCGAAGCAATCATCTTCATTCTGGTAGAAGTCGTCCGATGATTCTGAGGAGGCTTCAGCATGTTGCTTGGATGAGGAGCAGGCGTCGTCTTGTTTCTCCTTTTCCATAAGTTTAAAGATCATTCTCATATTCTC
>CM023952.1:16623697-16656294 GCA_013407115.1 Glycine latifolia | reverse complement strand
ATATATATATATATATATATATATATATATATATATATAGATATTCTATTATTTTATATACACAGGTTGTGGTAGTTTTTATTTAAGCAGATTTTGATTGTAATTATATATATTTTTTTATCATACTTATGTTCCTACAAAGCTAACAAAATAAGTTTAGTTTTTATCTTTTTTTTAAAAAATCAAAATACATAGGATTTAAAAATTTCGACTTTTGATTAATGTGATTCAAATTAATGAGCTAAATCAAGCTTAAATTGAGTCAAGTTCGAGCTAAAAAATAGTTTATGTAGAGTTGGAGTCAAATTATTAACGGCATCGAATCAACTTGTATTGAGTTGTTCATGAATTTGAATCTAGTCAAATTCAAACTAAAAAAAAGGTTCATTTTAAATTCAAATGAACTTTGAACTAAACTAAATATTAACAAGTTGAGCAAACTGAATCAAACTAGACTCAACTCAATTCATTGTTAGTCCTAATTGTCACGATCAAACTTCTCCATGAAACTTTACATCTTTATTTTATGCATAAAAGTCGTGATGATTTCACTTTAATTGAACCAATCCTTGTTTGATTTTCTTTCTTCCGGCCGGGAAGTAGGTGGTGACTAATATAATACCAAAGGTAGATTTTTGTCCTTTCATTGTTATTTGTTTGTGAAAAGCCCTCTTCGAATGTTTGTTTCCAATAATGGAGGTAAGGTAAAGTTACTAAAAACACCAAAATAAATTCATAATTAAATATTAAAAAATGAAGAAAATAATGTGGATAAATAATTCAGTTGAGCAATTGGATTTATGTAGGTCGCTGCCTCTCCGGCTCCCTCGTCTGTCGTATGCCATGTCTTTTGTGCTGTTTTGTTTTTAATATAAAAAAGCAACTTTAGTCAATCAAGAATAAAAATAAACAACTTTAGTTAATCAAGAATAAAAATAAACAACTTTAGTATATGTGCATCGATTTTGGGTGTATGTTCGCTTTTTCTAGAAGGATCAATAATTATTTCAAAAATTAAAATTAAGTAATCTATTATTCTTTGATTTTACTGTCTTTGACTAAATATTATGTTCCACAAATTATTTTAGTTAATTTTTAACTTTTTTAATAGCTATAAAAATTATTTAACTATTCGATACACAATTTTCTTAAATAATTTTTTTAGTGTTTTTTTAAGTTATATTTGACAAAATTAGTTTGAAACTAAAAAGTTAGCTGAAAGTTGGAAATCAAAAAATTAGCTTATTAAATTATAAATATTTGATAAAACTAATTATTGAAATAATTAAAAAGTATAAACGATAGAAAATAAAAAAAAATATGATTTATTTTAAAAATGTAATTTGAAATTTAGATAAAGATATTAAGGAGAAAAATAAAAGTAAATATAAAAAGTTAGAAGTTAGCATTCTAAAAAAAATACTATTAAACTTTGAGGTTATGTTCGCAAAGTCATTTTAGCTAGCTTTTAACTTTTTGTACTAGTTGAAAAACTTGTTTGATGTTCGGTAAAAAAGGTTTATTAAGTAGTTTCTAGTGTTTTTTTTTAATGTTACTTGAAGTTAGCATTCTTTAAAATGGTAGTTCCTAGTTCTTATATTTTATTCTTTTTTATTCCTAAAATAATTATTCAGTTTCCTTATTATCCTTTTTAAATATGTCATTTTATATTTTTTTAGTTATTTTAACAACTAATTTTATTGAACACTTATTGTAACACCCCGGAATTTCAGAGTTTGCTGAGCTTGACGTTTTTCGTGTGTGTATTGCTTGATTATTTGGTTTATTTTGGTAATTACTGTTTGTTACTGTCCTGCCTTGGTATGCATGTTTGATGATGGGTGTGATAAGTCAACTCTGTTGGTCTGTGGTTGCTGGTAGTGCACGTTAAGTGGACATGTCTTGTCACCCAGGTATATAAGCATCAGAGTGCGCAGCGGAGGCATGCTTTCCTTTCTTCTTCCTTGCGCTTTTCTCTCCTTTCTCTCTAAACTTACACAGAAATCGCTCTTCCTCAACCCCTCTGTGTCACCTTCAGCCCTCGAAGACCACCGTAACTGTCACAAATCCCCTCATGTCAAGAAGAACCTCGTGACCGGAACAGAAGCCGAGGAACATCTTTCTTGAGGTTCGAAAGAGAACGGACACACTCATGCTTCAGAAGACAGTGTTTCAGCACCACTAGACTATAGTACGAACTCCTAGTTAGGTAAGGGAAGTTTATCATGTTGATAACAACTTTAGATACCATGGTTGGAAGTCGGGGAGTCCAACTATGAAGATAACTGCATGTCCCTGGTGTGTGTTGTTTTCCCAGAAAAGCTAGGTCTTTTAATGAATAGGATGTGATGTGTTTTATGTTTGTTGGTTGGTGTCTTTGTGTGAAGAGTTTGATGGTGTTCTTGTGAAGAGAGTTGATGTGTAAGAACTCCCCGTGCATGTGTGTGAAGGTGGTATTTTGATGTTGTAAACTCCCAAAACACCTTTTTAGTAGTGTTTGTGAAGGTGCCAAATATCGGGTTGGGTATGCCGGGCTGAGCTCACTATGTAGCATATATATATATATGGGACGTAACTGTTAGTAGTCAATTGTTGGCGGATGTCAGCATCTCGGGCTCCTTACCCAGGGTTATTTTTCTTAGAGTTGGTAAGCTCACTTCCTCTACCTTCGAGATACTAGGTTCTTTACCTGGGGTTGTTCATTCTATTTGGAGCTAATGAGTTCAAGTCTCTTCCTCGTGCGCTACCGGGTTTTCTTACTCGGTAGAGCTCGTCTCTCTTCCTGGTGAGCTACCGGGTTCCCTTACTCGGATGAGCTCGTTTCCTTTCTTTGAGAGAAAGCTACCGAGTTCCCTTACTCGGATGAACTCGTTTCCTTCCTTTGAGAGAGAAATCGGATAAACTCGTTTCCTTTCTTTGAGAGAGAGCTACCAAGTTCCCTTACTCGGATGAGCTTGTTCTGTTTCTTTGAGAGAGAGCTACCGAGTTCCTTACTCGGATGACCTCGTTTTCTTTCTTTGAGAGAGAGCTATCGGGTTTCCTTCTCAGTTGAGCTAGTGTCCTTTCTTGAGAACACCTACCTGCTAGTACCCGGTATTCGTAAACCTCATCCGACCTTGTCCACCCTCGTCCGACCTTGTTCGGATTCTTACATCAAAAATCATTATATCTTGGTGCCCATCCAGACACCTAATACTTCATACCGGCTCATTAGTTCATGTGGTGTTTGTGAATAACGTGTAAGTAAGGAACGTATGTGATTATGTTGATAACAATTGAGGTCTGCCTATGTGATGGCTTGAGATAATGATGTATGCATTGATACCTTGGGGGGTGTATGACGATTTATCCTATCCAGGACGGGTTGTTCCTGACTGAGTCATACATTGATGGTGTCCATGGTTATCGAATGCGAGTGGATATACATAGATACCCACGGGGGTGTATGACGAGTTATCCTATCCAGGACAGGTTTGTTCCTGGCTGGGTCATACATTGATGGTGCCGTGGTGATAGGCTATGTATAGACACGTGAGATACCGGGACCGGATGGTTAACCTTGCAATGACCACGGTCAGTGCATCGATGAGCTCATATTGGGGCAGCCCATGATTCTGGCAGTATGTATGTACATGGGGGTGCATGACGTATTAACCTATCCAGGATAGATTTGTTCCTGGCTGGGTCATGCATTGATGGTGCCCATGGGACATACGAAATTTGCATGACGGAAATAGGATGATTGGTTGTAGGGTACTGGGCTACTGGGGGGCCACGTCTGTTAGGAACTCCTTCTGACACCCCGGGGCTGATCACCACTGGGGGAACCGCCTGTGCACGACAGAGTGACCCTGACAAACTACTGCATCATCAAGGCTACAGGGATGGACTATTTCCGGGATGGTACCACATGGCATGCTGAGAGATGAGGCAGGAGCATGAATCATGCTAGACATTATAAGTTGACTTGTGGAATATTGTTAAATGACTGTCTGTGTTGATTGCGTGATGAAATGCTTGGACATTATGTTGATATTGTGATGTTTGGATTGCCTTCCCTAATTGATGTTATTTATTTTTTGTTGTTTAATATGATAAACTCACCTTTGCTTTATTGTACCGTGTGGTTTGGTACCTATGATGATCACGAATTGTGTTCGTGTGAGCATACAGACAGTAGTAGGTGACCGGGAAGATGACCCTTTTTTGGTTGGAGCCACCGAGTTGTGGGGATGACGATGGATCAGACCCCGACCATGAACTGTGTTTTCTTTGAGAATTTACCTTTCGTTGTATAATTTCTTATTTCTTTTGAAAAGTTTATACATTTTAGACATGGTCAACTGTACCTACAACTAAACTACATTTTATATATATATATATATATATATATATATATCTATTTGAGATGTCTTGTACGTATCTTATTTACGTGTTTACTTTATGATGATGGTCATTATGTGCTCACGAAAAATTTACTACTGTTTTCATAATCAAAAGAAAAACAAAAAGGGATTTTCATCTAAAACATGTTAATGGCGTGATTAAGAGACAGTGATACAGTAGCGACGAGGCGGGTCATTACATATATGATTTAATAAGATAGCTTAAAAGCTTTCAGCTACTAGCTAACTTTTCAATTTTGAGCTAGTTTTTCAGCTAGTTTTGCCAAACATAACCTTAGTAACATTTTTTAAAACATTAGAAGCTATTAAAAAGTTACTAAGACTATGTTTGACAATGCACTTTACTTAGCTTCTAGTTTTTTTACTAGCTGAAAAATTGTTTGATTGTTCAATAAACAAACATTTTTTAGTTGATTCTTAGTAGTTTCTAGCATTTTTTTAAAACGTTAAAACACTAGCATCTAGTTTTTTTATATTTTATTCCGTTTTTATTTTTAATATATTTATCTAATTTCCTAATTATTCTATTTAAGTAAATCATAGTTATTTTTCTATCATTTTATATTTTTTAACTACTTCAACGGTTAGTTTTACCTAATACTTATTATTTAATAAATTATTTTTTCAGCTTTCAATTAGCTTTTTAATTTCCAACTAACTTTTCAATTAGTTTTACTGAATATAACCTTAAAAAGTTTGTTTACTAAACAGTCAAACTATCTTTTCAACTAGTAAAAAAGATAAAAGTTAACTAGAATGTCTTGTCGAATATAGTCTTAATAGTCTTTAACATTTTTAAAATGCTAGCTTCTAGTTTTTTTATATTTTATTCCTTTTTATCTTTAAAATATTTATTCAATTTCCTTATTATCCTTTTTAAATAGAACATGATTTCATTATTTATTTATTTATTCCACTCATTCCTCTTATACATTTTTTATATTATACTATTTATTTTAATTGTTGTACAATTTATAATATTTAATTTATTATTTCAAACTTATTCTTTGTGAAATTGACAATAATAAATGTTGATTTGTTTTATTTTTTGAATAATTTTATACTAGATAATTTATTTTAACCAATGTATTTTTTTAACTTTAAATTAAATTTGATTAATAAATGTAGTTTCAACTTCTGATTATTTTTTTCTTTTTGTAGAAGTCATAGATATTGGTGCTATTTCCCTCCTTTCTGCAAGATGCTCACAACCTCGCATAATGTCATCCATGTGTAACTTGAAGTTGTAGTAGTAATCACGACTTCTTTATTCTCTACATGTAGAAGTTGTAAATCAATATACTGACTTCTAAAAAAAGATGAAAATAGGAAGAAATTGCACTAATATTTATTATTTTTAAGAGAGAAAAAATCAGAAGTTAAAACTACATTTACGACTTCTATTACAAAATCATGTTCCCACTTATGACTTACCCTTGGATGGGTATTTTTCAAATTCTACACCCATTTTGTAATTTTGAAAAAAAAAAACCCTCTTGATAAAAAAAAAAAGTTGCAGAATAATCATATGTAGTGTGAGAACATTTGTTGGTGTGTTTCAAAGTTCAAAAACCCTTATATCGTGTTTATAAGTTTGTCTCTTTAGCAAAGGTTAATAAATAACGTTAAGTTCTCAAATCAATTTTATAATCAAATCAATATAAAATTATAAGAGAGAATAAATGTGACGATTTCTAGGGTGCACTACCATTACAAGTAATCCACCATGTACCATTATTGACAACCCTAAGATTAATCTATGGAGCATCTTCTTATCCTATATCCTATGCACTATATTCCTTTTTTTTTCCTCTTCTTCTCTCTCTCCCCCTATGGACCACCGTAGTTAAGAATGATCATTGTGTTGTAAGAGTTATTGTTTTCTATTTCTACACTAATTTACCTTTTTTTTTCAATTTCTACACTAACTTTTCTTAGTTGTTTGAAAAATATTACATCCACCCTTTAATGGTTTGAAACTATTGCATATAATATAATGAAGTTTCTTGTAAATATTAAAAAAATAAGGAGTATTTGTGAAATTTCACGAAACTTAAAAAAATATTAGTGTAATTTATAAGACTATATTTGATAAAACTAACTAAAAAATTAGTTAGAAATTAAAAAACTAACTAAATTCTTTTAAGTTAACATATTAAATCATAAAAATTTAATAAAACTATAAGTTAAAATACTTGTAAAATAACTAGAATAAAGAGGTTTCAAACATCATACATAGGAAAAGAGTACAAAGAAGTGTTTCATTATCAATTACTAGAGTTCTCTTTGAAGCAAATAAATTTTTTATTATGCATATAAAAAAGAGAGAAAGTAAACGTTGGAGCAAAAAAGTGAGTAATGAGCACAATGATACTTCAAATGTATGAAAGAGTGAACAAAATAAACAGTAAAATCCTATTTTATTTAAAAAGAGTAATTAGAAAATTTGATAAATATAAAGATAAAAAAAAATATAAAAATTATAAGTCATTAACAAAATATTATTTTAAGTAACATTTCAAAAAAATGTGAAAAATTATTATAAAAAATTATTTATCAAAGAGTCAAATAAATTTTCTTACTAATATAAAAAAAGTTAAAAAGTAACTAAAATAATTTGTCTGACATAAAGTCAAACTCCTACTCTCTTAATTCGATATTCTCTTCTATATTCTTACTTGTTTTTTACTTTGCTAGTATGTAGACATGTGAGTAAACCAGAAATTAACATTTTATTTTTATTTTAAGATATGTAATTTTATATTATTTAAGGTAAATACAAAATATCATTTATTACTATGTAAATTTATTAATTATTTATTTTAATATTTATTATTAAAAAAAGGACTGTAAATTTTAATAATATTAGTGAAATTAAGTATGATGGTGTTTATTTTGAAGCTAATTAATATATGGTAGTGATATTTGTACTTTTAATATATACATGTATATATATATATATATATATATATATATATATATCGATAATTCAAATGATAATTCTTAAATATAAATGTGTTGTATATAAACATTAATGATTTTTTTTAAATATGATTTGATATCATTGTTAGCCATAACAATGACATAAGGTGATCTCGAATAGTAGTCTCTCATCATCATCATCATATTAGATGAAATTATGCCTCTTGTCCATCTCATACTAGCACCAATATTTTTTTCAAGGAGTATCAATGTATGTATTTTATAAATATTTGCAAGTATATGAACGATATTCATGAATATTTCTTAAAACAAAACTTTAAAAACAAATTAAGAATTATCATGTTAATATTCTAGTGATATTAAGAGAAAATATTCACTTGAATATTATAATGAGCACTGAACATCTAACAATATTTTTTAAGAGAAAATTATTGCTAATAACTACTTAAATTAATTAATAAACATTTCCAATACCATATTAAATAATTTTAATTATTAAAATATACTTAATTTTAATATAATAAATATTTCTATTTCACTTTTTTCCTTCTTATTTCTATAAACACCAACACCACCACCACTAACAACAATAATGATCATAATAATAAAAGTAACTTTGATTACAAGTGCTATAAAGATAATAATTTAAAATTACATAACATATTTTATTAAATGTTTTGAATAATTTCTTTCATCTCAATTAATTATCATTTCAATGACATTTAGTAAAATAATTGTTATTTATGCAAAAAAAAAATTGTCATGTTTAAAGGTAATTTTATAGATATAAAATAATAACATATGACTAATTTAATCAAAAGCTTATAAAAATACGAAGATAAAATACAATGATACTTTTTTGTATTTTACTTCAATTACACATTGAATTCCTTTTTTTCTAATCTACAAAAAATCCCTAACAACTTTGTCTCCCCTTCTTGAAATAGTGTTAACTCTTTTTGTATATTTTGGTCACATAATAGGCATGTGTTATAGATATTATTTTTTTAATTGTACATACTCTATGTTTAGTGTCGAATATTGAAAGTTAGTACTCTTTCTTGACTTAATTATAAATAATACAACGCACAATTGATCATTAGTGAAAATAGTCTTTAAAATATAAAATTGAGCTCCAAATGAAAAACATAACTTGATTGAATTTTATTAATTCAATTAAAATATATATTGTTTATAATTATAATTATCAATTAAAATCATATATCAATCGTAATTATCATAATTAATATAATGATGTATCTTTATAAATACTTTTTTTTAGCAACATTTAGTAATTACATATAATAAATATAAATTATAATGATAATTACATGTTTATCTTAATGTTTTATTTAAAATTATTTTAATTAATTCTAAAATGTTTAATTTAAATATATTTAATAATCACATGTAACCTTAATGGTATATAATTGAATATTGCACTAATTACTTTCATTATATAATATAAAAGATCTGATTAACTTTGTTTAAAATAATTTTGTATGAGGAAAATATTTTCTATTATTTTAAAAGATAATGTATAAAAATATAATTTTTCACTATAAATTAAAATTTATTAAAAAACTGATGTCTTTTCATATAAATAATATAAATATTCACAAAAAATATAATTAATATAAATAAGTCATGAAATAGTTGTTTACTTTCTTTTAATAACATTATACATAAAGAAAATCGTTAAAATCATACCCATTAATTATCACAAATTCTCATTAAGCCCTTAAATGATAATTTAATGTTAATATTTTTCTATATTTTGTATTACTTAATTTAATTCAAATTTAAGTTCATTGTAAATAATAAATATTAACATTTTTGTTTCAAATACTATTTTTAATTTATGAATTTTTATTTCAACTTTATTTATATGAGATTTAATTGATGTTTTGATATTTATTTATATAAAATTTATAATTTAAGCGATATATTTTGTACAAATTAATATGAGTAAAATTTAATTTATATTTACATAGAAGGGTTTAAGGAATCTTGTGATTTTTCATTTAATATGTTTGCATAATTTCACAAAATTCTTGATTTAAACTTTAACTTTCTCTTCTAACTGGATACTTTTAGTGATAACTTTCTGTTGGCAGAAAACATATGGACTTTTTGACTAGGGGGTAAAAAAAAATTTAATTATTATTTGAGGATAATTCTTAAAAAAATTATCAAATAGGGGTAAGTCGTAACAAGTGGTATGACTTCTAAACTAGAAGTCGTAATGCCTATTATAACTTTCATTTTTTTTCACTTTTTGTAAGTATATTTACAATTTCCGACTTTTTTATTTTTATTTTTTGCTTTTTTATAATTAAATTTGCACCTAGCACGACTTTAAAGTCATGCACAATCACACACAACTTTAAAGTTGTGTACCTTAAAACTTCCTAAATGCTCTCCCTTTTAATAAGTTTTTATTAAAAAATTAAAACTTGATAATTACATCCTTTTTTTATTAGGTATACAATTTCAAATGGTAATATTTTTAAAATATACCCACAAATGATAATTTAATTTTTTTTTACCCCCTTTCTTAATTAACATAAAAGTTTTGAGCTGCCACTACGTCATATAAAGAAAATTAGTTAAATAAATAAATTTTAAAAAATTATTTATAATATAAATTACTAAAATATTAAATAAAATGATATAAAAAATACATACAAAATATTAAATGAAATTAAAAAAATGAGATGAAAAAAATTGTATTAGATAAAATGAAATTGATTATTTTTTATAATATACATGATCAACACATATATCTCAAGAAAAAAAAATACAATATAATATCTTATCACACATAACCTGGATAACTACTTAAAGAAGTTTGCCAAAACCCATAGAAGTAATGGAAGTATCCACCACTACATATAGACCTCGTTCAAAAGAGACAAAATCAAGATCAGAAAAATTCAAAATAGATGTAAACGTATTTCTTGTTTTCATATGACTATTTGATGCAAGCTAATAATGTGTAAATTAAAATGTCATTATATATTAATTAGGATATTAATTTAATTACAATAACTAATACATTTTACGAAAATGAATATTCAAATGAAAACAATATATTTACGAATTTTAGAATTGATTGGAACATTTTTTTCTTTTGCCAACCTAATTTAATTCCGTAATACTATTTACTTACGTAAAATCTTTAATTGATTGGGATTAATATTTATTTAAATTAACGAATTTTTATGATTATAAATGTATTCTTAATAATAAATTTATATCTGTAAAATATATTAAAATTTTCTTATTTTAAATTTAATTATAACAAAATTAATATCTAAAATATATACTAAAAATATTTTATTTGTTGCTGTTTAGAATGAATTAAATTTATAAACATTTTTAAATTCAGTTTAAATTATGAAAAAATAAGGTTTTAAAGGTTTGAATTATAAAATATCTTAAATGTGTGATTTAAATACTCACCCGATTATCTTGAACAAAATTATAATTAATTGAAAATAAATAAAATTAAATATTTATTAGTTGAACTACATATAATTGACCTATAACATAATGCAAATACTTCTCAAGTACTTATTTTTGCATTAATTAATTATAATATATTTTGAAATTAATGAATTTTAATATAACTAGATTATGACAAACAACACATTATACCAAAACCTTTTTACCGCTTAACTATTCAATTTTGCATTTATTTATATTATTTTTCAAATTGCATTAATTTTCAATTTTTTTTCTGAATTAAAATATTTTAACATTAAATTTCATATTATCAGAACTGAAGTATTTTCATTAGAAAACTATTTTTTTTAATTTATACATGAAAATATATCAGAATTTTTCTGTTTGTAAAACACAACAAAATTATTCTTTAAAAATATACTAAAAATATTTTTTATTCATAAAAATTTTTAATTTCCAATAATTGTTTTATAAAAAAAAATTAATTGATAAACATATATTTAAACACAGTTTAAATTATAAAAAAATGTTTAATCAAATAAATTTTTAATGACCAATAAATATTTTAATCTTAAAATTATTTTATATTATTTATGAATCAATTATATAATTAATTTGTCCCATTTATATTAACGATTCATTAAGTACTAATTTGAATTTGATTTATAACCAAATTAATTTATTCCAAAGCATTAAATAATGACACTTGGCATCCAAACTTTGAGAAACTATCTTATTTCATCATGTGTCATCCAAATGTATTTATAGATTGTTAAATTTATATATACTAGCATGTAAACCCATGCATTAACATTTTATTTTTATTTTAGAATATATAATTTTATATTGTTTAAGGTAAATACATAATATCATTTATTAGTTTGTAAATTTATTAATTATTTGTTTTAATATTTATTATTATAAAAAGGACTATAAATTTTAATAATATTAGTGAAATTAAGTATGATGGTGTTTATTTTCATGTTAATATGGTAGTGATATTTATATATTTAGTATACACATATATATAATTCAATAACTCAAATGATAATTCTTAAATATAAATGTTGTATAAAAATATTAATAATTTTTACAAATATGATTTCATATTGTATAAACTAAATCGATATTAGGGATGTCATTAACATGGGGTGGTCTCGAATAGTAGTGTCTTATCATCATCATCACATTAGATGAAAATACACTTATTGCCCGTCTCATACTTGCACCAATATTTTATTCAGCGAATATCAATGCATGTATTTTATAAATATTTGTAAGTATATGAACAATATCTATGAATATTTCTTAAAATAAAACTTTAAAACAAAAACAAAAACAAAATTAAATTAAGAGTTATCATGTTAATATTATAGTGATAATAAGAGAAAAGCAATGTCCTTGAGTACTGAAAATAATCACAAAAGGGAAGATTTAGATTGTCTTGTCTTGACATTCTTAATTCATTTTGTCTTATGTAGTTAATGTTTCTTCCAATTTGTACATCAAAAGTCAGCTCTGAGCACTAGGTGACACCAATAAATTATACTTCTATGAAGACATGTTGCGGAAAGTATTTGTCGTCCCCATTTTCTCTATGCACAGTAGAGGCCTCATGTCAAGCACCAAAGCTATTAGACAACGGATCGAAGCTCTGAAGTCTTTATAAATCTTGAAGATGTTCATGCTAATGTTGTCAAATCATAAAAGAATAATCCAAGACAAAATGAATAAGTGTTGTAATGCTATCAGTTTCACTAGACGAAAGAAACTTGAGCAAATTGAGTGAATCTTAGCTTTGCTATTGTATTCAAATTTACCTTGTAAACACTCATTGAGTAATTAGAATATATTTTATATCAAACATATATTGTTTGTGAAAGCCAGGAGTGATTTCAAACCCGTTGGACGAAACCATTTGTCTATTGATATCTCTTTGAGAAAAGATTTTAACAATTTTCGAAAAGACTAAGTTTTATTCATAACACTATTCAACCTTCCCCCCCTTTGGTGTGGTTCAGATATTTTAGTTGGTATCATCATAGCTTGGCCTCTAGGTTGAGCTCTTGACAGAGTAGATTTGAAAGAAAACTCCTGAAACGATGAGAGAAGGATACGCTGTGAACAAACCTCCCATGTTCAAGGGAGCCAACTATGACTACTGGAAGGAAAAAATGATTGTCTTCTTTGAATCCACTCACATCGATATATGGGATAGAAAAAGCCAATCACATTCCTTTATATGCTCAGAGAAACGAGATCCCCAGTGACAAATGGACGGATGAACATAAGTCTAGATTTCCTCTCAACTCTTGCACAAGAAATGCCCTGTTGTGCACTCTATCTCAAGAAGAGTATTCCAAAGTTCGCAGCTTTAGAATCACCAAACAAATTTGGGACAATGGCTGCTCACAACACATGACAGGAAAAAATTCTTTGTTCTAAACCCTAAACCTTATGTCTTATGGGGTGGTCATTTTCAGAGGGAATAAGAAAGGTTTGATAACTGGCATAAGTAAAGTATGTATTCTTCCCTATCCTCCTATAGATAATGTTCTACTTATTAAAGAGTTAAAGCATAATCTGCTAAGCATAAGTCAATTATGTGATACTGGATAGAATGTTACCTTTAACAAAGATATGTGTATCGTCCAGAATAAGGATAACTCTTCACTCTTGTTTGCTAAGATACAAGGAAATCTCTATAAGATTAATCTTGGTGATCTGTCTAGTCAAAATGTGTCATGCTTACTCTCAATCAAAGAATATCACTGGATATGGCATAAGAAGCTTGGTCATGCTAGCTTAAGGTTAATCTCAAAGCTTTAAAAGCATAACCTCGTAAAAAGACTTCCAAATCTATCATATCAAGATGATTCTCTTTTTGAAGCTTGTCAGAAAGGGAAACAAGTAAAAAGTTCTTTTAAAGCCAAAAACATTGTTTCCACTTCCAGGCCTTTAGAGCTCCTACACATTGACCTGTTTGGACTAACCAACAATGCATCCCGCTCTGGACGCAGATATGGACTGATCATGGTGAACGATTACACTAGATGGACATGGGTTAGGTTCCTAACTCATAAGGATGAGTCCTTTGATACCTTTTATGAATTTTACAAAAAGATACAAAACGAAAAAGACATTTGTATCTCTTCAATCAGAAGCAATCACAGGGGAGAGTTTGAAAATGATCTCTTTAAAAAATCCTGGGAAGAGAATGGTATTCACCATAATTTTTCCACTCCAAGAACGCTATAAAAGAATGGAATTCTTGAGAGGAAAAATAGATCTCTTCAAGAAATGGTAAGAGCAATATTTAACAATCTCTAAACTCCCAAACACTTCTAGACTGAAGCATTAAACATTGCCTACTATTTACAAAACAAAATTTATATAAGGCCTATCTTAAAGAATACTCTCTATGAACTATGGAAGGGACATAAGCCTAACATCTCTTACTTCCACCCATTTGGATGTAGTGTTTCATGTTAAACACCAAGGATAACCTAGGAAAGTTTGACTCCAAATATGATTCTGGAATCTTACTTGGATACTTTGAATTTTCCAAGGCATATAGAGTGTAAAGCTCTAGGAACTTGACTGTGGAAGAGACCATTCGTGTAAAATTTGATGACAATAAGCCTGACACTACAATGTCAGAGCTAGATGAGTCTTTTGCAGAGATGAAAATAGAAAATATTATCAAGTATTTTGTTGCGTCTAGTCAAGATAAGCTTGCATCCAACACACTAGAGGACGATCAACCTGAAGAAGTCAGACAACCAACTAGAAGCTTACTGAGGAAACATCACCCATAGTCCCAGATTCTTTGTGATTCTAAGGACAAAGTCCAGACATGGAACTCTCTCAAGCATACAACGCTACTCTCAAAGATTGAGCCAAAACACATAGATAATGCTATGTCTAATGAATACTGGGTCAAAGCTATGTAAGAAAAGCTAAACCCTTTTCAGAAGAATGATGTCTTGAAACTTGTAGAACTCTCCAAAGGCAAATTAGTTGTTAGAGCAAAGTAGGTGTTTAGAAACAAGCTAGACGAAATGGGTAACGTTGTGAGGAACAAGGCTAGCCTTGTGGCCAAAGGTTACTCACAACAATAAGGTATAAACTATAGTAAAACCTTTTCTCTTATTGTTTATCTAGAGGCAGTACACATTTTAATATCCTTTGATGCCCATCATGGTATGATGTTGTATCAAATGGACGTAAAAAATACATTCCAAAATGGAATTATTAAGGAAGAAGTCTATGTTGAATAACCTCCTGGGTTTAAGAGTTCTATCTACCTTCATCATATTTTCAAACTTAATAAAGCCTTGAATGGTTTGAAGCAAGCTCCTCGAGCTTGGTATGAAAAGTTAAGTTCTTTTTTTTTTTTTTTACTAAAAATGGCTTTATAAAAGGGAAGATAGATATTACTATTTTTCGCAAAGATTATGGAAATCAATTCCTAATTTTCTAGCTATATGTGGATGATACCATATTCGGTGCTACTAATGACTCTCTGTGCAAGGATTTTTCCAAGCTTATGCAAGTTGAGTTCAAAATGAGTATGACGGGAGAATTGAATTTATTCCTTGGACTTCAAATCATGCAAGTGGACAAAGGCATATACATACATCAAGTTAAGTATGTGAAAGAACTTTTGAAGCAGTTTAAGATGGACAATACAAAGCATATGAAAACCCCTATGCATCCAACCAATGTACTTGTATTGGACGAAGAATCAAAGAAGGTGGACGAAAGGACATACAGAGGAATGATAGGATCTCTTATGTATCTCACTACGTCCAGACCTAACATTATGTTTAGTGTATGCCTCTATGCCATATTCCAAAAGGAACCAAGGGAAGTTCAGTTATCTGCTGTCAAATACATATTTAGGTATCTAATTGGAGCTCCTAACCTTGGTCTGTGCTTTAAGAGAAAAAAGGAATACAGGTTGCTAGGTTACTGTGATGCAAATTTTTCTTAAGGTAGAGTGGAACGAAAAAGCACCAATGGAGGTTGTCACTTCATTGGTGGATGTTTAGTTTCTTGGACGAGCAAGATACAAGGGACAATAGGTCTATCAACAACAAAGATAGAGTATATATCAATTGCAAGTTGTTGTTCTCAACTCTTATAGACCAAACATCAGGTTGAGGATTACAACTCTTTTGAGAGTCACATTGTTGTCCTCTGTGATAATACTGTTGTCATAGATCTTTCTAAAAATCTCATTCTACATTCACGTGCTAAACACATAGAAATAAAATATCATTTCATAAGGGATCGGATTCAGAAATGTGCCATGGAATTATAGTTTGTATCCACAGAAGATCAACTTGCTGATTTATTTACAAAACTCCTTACTGAAAGCAGGCTTGACATGATTCCTATGGAATGAAGTTTCAAATCCATGTGTAAAGCCTCAATACATCACTAAGTGTCAAACGAACTTATTGTCCAATGAGCTTAGTTAGTATCTGTGATGCTAGACACAGGATTAGTGAAACACAATGTTTTAAGTGTTTTTGTGTTGAGTAACCTAAACGGGTCGGATCTTTTTGAAAAATCCAACTTCCCCCCACTTTTCTCTATCTTTACCCCAAACACTTAACCGTGACCAACATAAATCCTTTCGACCTTTCACTATCAAACCTTCTGCAAACTCTCTACATTTTCTATCTCTCGGAAGCCACCCTCCTCCTAAAACTTCTCCTTCTCTCAGAAACTTCCTGAAACCCTAGCAACGGCCACGAAACAAAACCAAACCCAAACCACCCAAGTTGAACCTGACTTCAGGAACAACCCACCATCCGCTGCATCTGAGGATATTTCTCCTAATGAAACTATACAAATTGTCAGACTTACACCAGTGTCCATCATTGTTGTAGAAGTTACCTTGAAGGATAAAGAATCCAAAGTTCACATCAAACACTTCTTCAAATTGAGTCGTTGGAGAATGTTGGATATGTTATCAAGGAACACCTCATGCTATTTGGCAGCCACCATTTATTCGAGGACCATAAGGTGGTGGTGCCTAAACTTATACTTAAGTTTTGGAGGACAACCAAAGTCTACCATAATGAGGTCATTGAAGGATATTTCACTAGCCAAGTTCTTGGCATCATTGTGAAATTGTCAGTAGAGACCATCGCTCAAGCTATTGGCTGTGAGTGTAGAGGCACCAAGTTCATGAACAATTGGGGAATGAACTTGAACAACACATTGGGAACTCCCTATGGGGACCCAACTGGGCCAACATGCTAAGGAAATATGGCACTCTGCTGAGTGCAGATTCTTCAGAAAAATTGTCAACAAACCTATCATCCACAAATAGGGCTCAATGGACTTCTTGTGCAATGCCCATAAGTTCATTTGTACCATTTGATGAAAGGAACTTCCTTTGACTTTCCCCAGATTCTCTTCAATTGCTTTGCAACTGAAGTGATGAAGGACAAGAGCATCGGGAAAGACATCTACCATAGTGTCGTCCTAATTAAAGTCTTTGAATCCCATGGAGTCATCAGAAAATTCTTGTACGAGACACCTGAGGATGTACAAGATATAATCTATTTTGAGGGGGTACAGCGGTAAAGTTGTGTCTTGGTGACTTGTTGGTCATAAATTCAAATTCGGAAACAACCTCTTTGCATATGCAAGGGTAATGTTGCATACAATATCCTCCTTCTGACCTGTGCATAGCATGGAGCCTCCGAGTAATGGGGTACGATTAAAATTTTTGCCCAAACAGAAAGCCTTCAGGTATTGTTCCCATAAAAATACAGGTATTGTTCTATAGATAATCTTATTTTTAGATGAATATAGAAAGTTATAACTAACAGATAAAAGAGATAAATATATATTAATTTTATCGTTCTATCTTTGTAATTTTTTCTATTTTATTCTTATAATACTAAAGATATACATGAGTCGGTGAGAAACATACTTGATTGAGATTTCTAAATGTTTGTATGAGTAATTTGGAGTTTTTATCATAAAATTATGTTCTGTAAAAATATATAATATTTTTCTCGAGTAAAGATATAATATATTATTTTCTTATCATTAATAAAAAAATATTATTTTCTTACCCCCACTAAATAAATTTTCCAGATTTGTCTCTATCAACTTAAAAAAGAAAAAAAAGTGACAGTGTTAAGAGTCTCACATTAAGTCGAACTGGAAACTTAATGTGACACTCAAGTCACTTGGACATTGATTCTTGATTCTTAAATGGAGATTGAACACAATGCCATAAATTCTGTTTTACTAATCGAACACATGGATGAGCGCTCCATCAACAATATGGAAGTTTTTCTTCCACTACTTAGCTGATGCTTTCGGTGCTGTACTTTAATCGCATAAGAATTAGAATTCATGTAGGACTCGTACATACCACTGGTTAGTTAATTAGGTTAGTCGATAAACGAAACAAGCATGCTTATTTAAAGAAAACCTAAGAAAGTTTTTATAAAACACATTTAATGGCATCATACAAGAAGTACAGGTTGTCTTATCTAGACGTGTATGGTTGTGTTCGTTATATATATGTATCTTTCACTTCGGTCCAACTTTAGGAGTGACGTATTAATATATTAACTAATGTCGATTCTAACTAAATATTTCTGAAAAGGTAAGAGAAAGTTAAGCTTATGGAAGAGAAGACTCGGTCAAAACCTTCTGGGTGATATTTGAAGCTGGGGAAAAGTTTGGTCGATGTCTAACCCTATTTAACACTAATTAAACTCCTAGAGATATGGAGAGAAGAAAAAAATAATATAAATATAATAAGTAATACAATATAATAGAAAAAACAATAAATTAATAAATATTAATAGTGAAATGTTTGATATATAGAGACTTTATATCACTACTCTTCAACATGTTATCCATTGAGATATTTTATCCATCTACGCCACTTTCATACTCTAGTGACAGTCTAATCTCAGTTTAGACTGTCACAGTTTTCACCGTAGACTAAGACAAAAAGTCTGGAACATCTATCAACGTAGTCACGTAGACTAACTGAAAGTCTGGAACATAATAAATGGTCGTGGAAAAGAGAAGCTTGTGACTCTTCGAGCAAATTGATAGAAGAAGCAATTTGTTGTTTCTTTATTAAGACAGAAACTGCTTAATTAAGCTAGACAATGAAAGACACGTGGGTGATCATGACCATTTTAATTATAGAGTGGGAAGGAGGGTGTTTAAAACCATTTTAAACAACTAAAACTAAAAATCTAAAATAATCGTTTTTTAATTTTCCTTAGTTAGATTTTCAGTTTCTATTATTAAATCTGAATCCAGCCACACTAAACCAAACCTTTATCATATCTGTAATATTGATTTGTAATACTTATGTAGTAGTAGTGTCTTAAACATTTTATAATAGTAGCATATATGTAATTTTATGTGTTGAACGTTTTAGTTATATTAGAGAAAAAATGATTTATTTGGTTTTTTATTTTATTTTATTGTTTTATTTTGAATCTTTATCTTTTAAAAAAATTTAATTTGATTTTTTTTCAATTTAGTCCTTTATCTTTAAAAAGTTATTTTGATCATTTATCTATTTTTTTCAATTTTCTCTTATTTTCCTCTAATTCAATTTTTAAAAAATTATTTTAAATGATTAAACGATATCAATATGAAATCATCAATTAAAATATCAAATTCTACCCAAAATAATCAAAATTAAAAGAACTTCAAGGGTTCATCGCATTTGTTAGAAATCATGCTACTAGACAAGATAAATATATTTTGTTTCATGTTTGCAAGAAAAAGAATTTTCATCCAGTTATAAAAAAAAACTAATATAGTATATTATTTAAAATTATAAAAAAAAACTGAATATAATATATATTAGTAAAAACTATCTACCCTAAACATAAAATAATGTCATTCAGTTTAACGTCTAGAATATCTAATCCGAAATAAAACATTGACTTTATTCAGTAAATTTTGTTTCATTATGAGGTTATTTAAATTTTTTAAAATTATTTTGTATGGACTTCACTTTTTTTTTAAATTTTACAACTAACAAAATGAACCATAATTTAATATCCATTTGAGTCATGATTATCTTTGAAACTTTTACATAATAAGTTAACCCAATGTTATAATCTCATAATTTAATATAGGTTAAATGACTTATTTACTCATTTAGTCATTTATCTTATTGTGTTGGTTTGATTTGATAATGTATCTTTTAAAAAGTTTAATTTTATTTTTATTTTACTTTGTTTCAGTTTAATCCTTTATTTTTAAAAAAGTTTATTTGATCCTTTATCTCTTTTTTGTTCAGTTTCATCATTTTTTTTTTATTTTGTCAATTTGATTTTTGAGATTGACGTTGTTAATAATTTAAAAAGAGTTTTTTTGTTAAAAATGAAGAAGAGGAAAAGAGGAAAAAACTGAAAAAAAAGTTCTTTTTTAAATAATTAATAATGTCAATCTTAAATAATTTAAAGGATCAAACTGAATAAAATTAAAAAATAAAGGATAAAATTTAAAAAAATAAAGGACTAAATAAACTCTTAAGAAATGAAGATATAAATTAAAAAAATAAAATTAAACTTAAAAAAATAAATTATCAAACTAAACCAAACCAATAAGCTAAATAAGCAAATAAGTCATTTACCCTATATTAAATTATGAGATTGTAACATTGACGGATCTACTGATTATGTAAAAGTTTCAAAGACTAATCATGACTCAAATGGCTATTAAATTAAATTATGCTTCATTTTGTTAGTTGTAAAATTAAAAAGAATTTTTAAATCCATTGAAAATAATTTTAAAAAATTTAAATAACCTCATAATGAAACAAAATTTACTGAATAAAGTCAACGTTTTATTTCGGATTAGATATTCGATCTAATTAAACTAAATGACATATTATTTATGTTTGGGTAGATAGTTTTAATTAATATATATTATATTCAGTTTTTTTTATCATTTTAGATAATATATATTCTATTAGTTTTTGTTATAACTGTGTGAAAATCCTTTTTCTTGTCGAACATGAAACAAAATATATTTGTTTTGTCTAATATCATAATTTCTAACAAATACAATGAACCTTGAAGTTCTTTTTATTTTGATTATCTTGGGTAGAATTTGATATTTTGGTTGGTGATTTGTTCAACAGAAAAAATTACTTAAATAATTGTGAAAAAATAAGTAGAAAATCGAATATGAAAATTTTAAGCATATTTTAAATAATGGTTTGCAACAGCAATTATAGCCCCAAAGTAAACGTTTTTTTGACTCACAACAATTGTACTGTGATCACAATTGTAGTCACAAGTCGTATTTTTTAGCAATGTCAAGGATCACGATGAAACTCCAACCGTGACCACAAGCGCAATTTAGAACCATGATTTTATGTAGTAGAAAATTAGAAAACAAGGCCATGTTTGCTTAATTTATTTAAAAGAAAAATATAGACTAAATTAACTAAAAAATAACTTAAGAAAAAGAAATTACAGTTTGAACCAAAGTGACCAGAAGTATGCATGGTTAAGCCTCTCATTTAAGTATAAATGGGTAAGATGATGGGTTGCCCTATCCATGGTCCATTTGGGGTTCATAGTAAGAGGAATGCAAGAAATTGGTGAGGAGTAGCATATATCATGTGTTGGTTTGTTAGAGGAATATCCATGCATTCTGTAGCAAAATTTTGGTGCGGTGTGACCTGGTTTCTCACAGTATTGATAAAGTATACAACTTGATAGTTGAGAAGGTGTGTTGGTGTTTTTTTTTTTTTTTTTTTTTGTTTTTTTTTTTTTTTTTTTTTTTTTATAGAAAAACGAAGCCAGAGAGCATCACAATAGAGTTAAACATTTCAATTATGTTGGCACCCAAAGCACTAAACATCATATCCGGCACCCTCTAACACCAAAAATTATTAGAATCGAAAAAACCAAGAACAGAATCATGAGAGGACCAAGCCAAAATTCATGCCAAATTAAGAGAATCTGTATAGGGGAAGATCCCATCTATTGTGACAAAAATCCTCCCAAACAAATGGGGGAAGGGTATCCCAAAAAGAGGAATTGAAGAAAAATTATCAGCTGCATGATTAGCTAATTTTTCAGCACAAACATTTCTTTCTCTAAAAATATGCGAAACTCTGAAGTCCATGGGAAAGACTATCCTTAAGCAGTTCTGCCATCTGTTGAGGAGCTTCCAAGGGACAACGGAAGGGTGGGCAAAAGCCGAAGCCACTAGTTGGGAGTCACCTTCTAGCCAGCATTTGGACCACTAGGTGTTTTGGTGATTGGTTATAGAAGAGCAATGGAATGGGAGAAATGTTGGATTTGGTTTGCAAGTGCTAGGAATAGTGGATTGCACCAGCTGCAGGAATTTAAGGAAGGCCATTTGCTTTAAAAAAATATTCAAAAGTCAAGTAGTTCTTCTTAGTCAAATCATTGATGAGAACTTAACTACTCCCATCGTTACTAGTATTATAACACGTATAGTTAACTAATTTATGTTTATTAAGAAATTTAATTAATTTAGTTATGAACATTAAATTTATAATATTTTTTAAATTTATCTTTAATTTTATTAAAAATATATTCATTTTTCTGATCTTCATAGAAGAAAGAAATAGATAATTTAAAATATTTTAGTCAAAAAATAATTAATACAGCAGAAAAATGAAATGAAACCTTATAAATAAATAAAATATTAATTATATCTTATAAATAGAGACTAACATAATATGTCTTTTGCAATAATAATATAACAAAATAGCAAAACGCTTAATTAAATGAATTGCATATCCACTCCACATTTACCATATGCCAAGCCAATGTTTGGAAAATATTATTTTTTTAGAAGAAAAAACAAGCTGTTTTCAAAATGCATAAGTGACTAGATAAAGAGTTCATCTATGAGAGAAACCCAATGAGTATAACCAATCGATTTTTCATGATGTTTTGAAATAACAAATATTGCATTAAAATCATACACAAGTCTTCAATACAAACAAGAATCCTCGCATTAATTACTAACATGACAATATCATGAACTCATGACACAAGGCAGAAAACACAATAATAATATTAATACCCACACCTGGAGGTAAAATCCATTAAGTTGTCATTTTTCTATCGCATGATTACCATGTTAGTTAACATGGGAGAATCCAAATCTATTTAAATAATAAATACTATATTGAAGTTTTAGCTAGCTGTGCTCGTAGACACTGGATAAGATTTTTTTTAATTAATATTTTTTATTGTAAAATTGGATAAGACTTGTAACACTGTCCTTCAACTAAAATTAAAATTTCATCCTGTATAATATATATTAGGCTAAATTGTAATTTTCATATATGTAAAATAGTATTTATAAAACTAATTAGACAAAGTATGTGTCTTAATGATTTATTATTTTGTCTTTAATTAAAAGGTCATGAGTTCGATTATCTTTATATTTTTCATTTTATTTAAGCTCTTGCTATATAAGCGTTATGTCAATAGCCCATATAAGTGTTATGTTAGTATCAATACATCACATTAAAATTAATGTTTGACTTTGGATAATCAACTAACGCTCAACTGATAAAAGAACCAAACTTACTTATTTTGAAAATAGGGAGACTAAATGTCTCATTTAAAAATAAAGGAATCAAAATCACATATATAAAATTATAAAGAAACTAAAATTACAATTGAGTCTATACATTATTTTAGTTATATCACTAATTAACCTGAGACTTCTAACATACCCCCTCATGAAAGATTGGATATCTCAAGCCTTCGTAGTACGTAACATCTACAAGTAGTCTAATATTGGGTGGCTGAATTAACCTAACAATAACAATTAGGATAATATTCGACACCATCTAAAAATTTGAATGAGTCTAAATCTCAAATTAATAAATCATCCTTCACTTATATACAAATTTAGTCATATTACTAATGAATGTAGGATTTTTCCAACATTGTGTTGTTAGACACTTGTTCATTTAGTAAAAATAAAAACCCGTGCCAATGGATCATTTTCAATATTCACTAATATTATCATCTATAATAATAAGGAAGAATATATTACATAGAGTTTGTTAAAAATAACTAGCCACAAATCTAATCCAGAAGCTGATACAAATTAGGGGGTTTTTAATTCATATCAATCCAAAATAAAAATAAAAAACTGTTAAAAATAATAAAAAATTGAATTGAACCATTTTTTTTCCATTTATTTGGATAATTTTTTTTCTCAAACTGATGAGTTTGATTTTGTTTGCGATTTATGTTTGAAAATGAATCAAACGGTAACATTTATATTACTTTGATGTATGTATTTTATGTGCATATAGTTTGAGTTTTATAATGTTATGTATATAAAATATATACAATGTATATTATACCACTTTCTTTTTAAAGATATATTTGGTTTAAAATGGAAATTTTTTTTTTACAAGTTTTTATTGTAAAAGGTTTAACATATTAATATAATTCATAGATTGTTATTAGTAATTTGTTATTGTAATTTAATTGAAAAGATGAAAAGAAAGTATATAGATGTTAATGAAATATATTTTTGTAAAAATCGCAAAAATCGAACAAAATTAAACTGCAAAATATTGGTTTGAATTTTATTTTAAATGAAAACTGAACTACATATATTTAATAAGTTTGGTTTGAGAGACTTTTTGATTAAAAATTGAACCAAATCGAAAACGAACACCCATAATACAATTCCAGAGGCAGAAATTTTGTTTTCAATTATTTATAGTGGACCTACAAAATTCAACGTACATATTGCAGCAAAAAAAATTGCTAGAGCTTACGGTACTGAGAACAAGGGTTATGCTTCCTACACCAGTGATTTTTCTTATACACCCAACAACTTTTTTATTCCAATAATGCCCTTTGTTTATTCTCTTTCTTAAAAGTGATACACCCAGTGCTTTTCTTCATTTTTCCTTCGCTGGCTCATTCTTTAGCTGTGGTTTTTCATTTCGGATCAGTGGTTTGTGTTTGATTTGGTGTTATTTTTTTTTTGTGGTGGCGGAGGTGGTGTTCATTCATGGTGGTTGGTTGGTTTGGGTTCGTAGGAGCTTCGTTGGAGGTACGTTTCTGCACCCAGCATTGTCACAAGCACTATTACAATCTGTACGAGTAATTTTTTTAATTATTGTTTGAAAGTGTTTTCTTTTCTGTTATAAATGTTTTTAAATTAATGTATTTGTAAAGTGTGTAAAATTTGTTGTATACCAAAACATATATTTGTTATTGAATTTGTATTAGTCCTTTGAAGAAATGTATTGAACTTGTATCAAATTAACATTGTAATATTTGTGAATATTATTTTTATGAGTATAGTTTGTTAATGAACATTTATTTTTAAATTTTTTGTTAAGATGGACAACAATGATTGGATGTATGATAGTATCATGTATGAAGAAATTAATATGACTAAAAACAACAGAGACGCACCTTCTGCGTTTGAAAATAACAAGTGTTCAGTTGATTGTTCTGATGCCTTCAATACTTCAGAGGTATTTATATGATATTGTATTTTATGAAAGTAAGTAAATGAATTATTTTAGAAATTTAAAGATGTATTATCATTTTTTGTAGGTGTTTAATTTTCGTGAAGAAGTATTGCAATGGGCTCGTAGATTAGCATATGAGATTGATTTTGTAGCTGTGATAATGAGGTCTGACACAATAATTGAAAAGAGGGGAATGACCTTATTTATTTTAATTGGTTGTGAAAGGAGTGGAAAGTATAGAGCATTCAACAAAGATTTAGTACAGACGACGACTAACACTAGAAAGTGTGGTTGTCCTTTTAAGTTGCGAGGAAAACCAGTCATATGAGGTGAAGGCTAAATGATGAAGTTAATATGTGGGGTCTCATAACCATTGTTTGGCTAAATAATTGACTGGACATCCATATGTTGATTGTTTGATTGAAGATGAGAAGCTTATTGTTGCTGATATGACAAAGTTAAGGGTTAAACCAAAGAATATTCTTTTAATTTTAAAGGATCACAATCTGAAAAACTATACAACAATGAAGTAAGTCTACAATGCAAGATATGCGTACCGTACTTCTATAAGAGGCAATAATACTGAAATGCAACAATTAATAAAGCTTCTTTGAATGCGATATGTATATCCATTGGCATAGAGTGAAGGATGAAAATATTGTATGTGACATATTCTGGTCACATCCGGATGTAGTGAAATTGATAAATGCATGTCATTTGGTATTCCTCATAGACAGTACATACAAAACAAATAGGTACAGACTCTCTCTCCTGGACATTGTTGGTGTGACACCTACTGGGATGACATTTTCAGATGTTTTTGCGTATTTGGAGGGTGAACGTATAAACAATCTTGTCTGGGCTCTTGAACAATTTGAGGGATTTTTTTGAAGAGTGATGTTTTCCCTAAAGTCATTGTTACTGACAGAGATTCAACACTGATGAATGCAGCGAAAACTATTTTCCCTGAGACAACCAACTTGTTGTGTTGGTTTCACATTGACAAGAATGTGAAGGCAAGATGTAGAACCCTTGCGGGACAAAACAATGCATGAGACTATGTGATGGAAGCATGGGGGAGTCTTGTAGATTATGCTTCTGAAAAAGAATATGATGACTGTCTTATGAAGTTTGAATGTGTTTGCGCACAGTGGCCAATGTTTGTTCAATATGTGAAAGATTGAATCCGGACAGAGAAAGATTTGTAACGACATGAACTAATAAAGTCATGCATTTTGGAAACACTACAACTAACAGGTATGAAATCCTAAACATTATTATAATTATAATGAACAATTAGTGTGTTGGATGAAATGTAATTATGATGTGTTCAAAATTGTAGGGTTGAGTCTGCCCATTGGAACTTAAAGAGACTATTACAGAATATCCTTGGAGATCTATGTATTGTTGGGATACCATGAACAACAGGATCGCATTGCAACATAGTGAAATAAATGCATCTTTTGAAAGAAGCACACGTGTCATTAGACATGTGTTCAAAGTTACCTTGTACAAGAGACTGATCGGCATGGTGTCAAGGTATGCGTTAAACGAAATTGCTGCAGAGTTTGAGTGAGTTAATTATGAAGGCGTTGATAGTTCTCGTTGTGGATATGTGTTGAGAAGTACGCATGGTCTGCCTTGTGCATGTGAGCTAGCTAGATATGTTCTTGGTTGCATATCACTGGGCACCGTCCATATGTTTTGGCGGAGGTTACATTTCTCAGACCAAGGTGTCGATGAGTGCAAAATCCACATAACCGAAGTAATGGAAGCAATATCCAAGAGATTCAAAAGTCTTGATATGTATGACAAAGTGACTCTAAAGACTAAACTCAAAGAACTAGCATATCCTGATCTAACTTCCATGTGTCCTCTTCTTGAAAAGGTACAGACAAAAGGTGCTCAAAAGAAACATCTTACCAAACACCAAAGATCAACCAAGCGGGATCCATCTTACTTTGAGTATGTGGATGTGTTACATTTTCAACGTGATGGTTCCTCGTCACAAAAATGGTATGCATCTACATTTACACCACCTATATGATGGGGAATAGTCCAATGTTGGATCAATTTCTCCCATGCATGAAGAATTTCATTTTAAATGTCTGTGATGTTAAAGCTAATGGTAACTGTGGTTATCGTGTAATTGCAGCCTTACTTGGTTATGCTGAAGATTCATGGTCTCTGGTGCCTAATCATTTGCTTAAAGAACTTGCATAATGGTCTGATGAGTATATACTCTTGTTTGGTGGGTACATAGATTTGAGCAGTTAAAGCGGTCCCTCCTTATTGATGGATTGTCAAAGGTAAAGCTTTTATGTTTTGTTTTCATATGTATATGATAATTGTGTTTGTTATTTTACTAATACATTTTGTTTGTTGGAGGTAACCATGGATAAATGGGTGAATATTATTGATATAGGTTACATGATTGCTTCACGGTATAACCTCGTGCTTGTCTCTCTTTTTCTGCAACAAAGTATGATATTTTCCCTCTTAGAAGCCAACCGCCTAGAGATCCTGTTGTACATCGCGTCATTTGTATTGGTCATGTGTATGGAAATCATTTTGTTCAGGTATTACGTATACAGTTTAATTTTTTTTCAATGATTACAAGACATGTAATTAATAATAACTGAATGGCACATGATTTTGTTCAGGTTTTATTGAGAGACAAATGTCATATGCCATCAACTACTTTGTTATGGTCAAGGCATTGTCATTCTCAAGCAAAAGAGTGGCCACTAGTTATGTTAGTCGAATGCAGAAGTATACCAATTTGACGAGGTTACTAGCAGATTTTGTTGATTTAGGACGTTAATGTGAAAATTTTGTTATTGTTTATTTACTTTGTATTTGGATTACAAAAATGCTGAAATTTTTTATTGAATTCAATTATAATGGAGACATGCATAAGCAACACTAAAATACAAATTAAACGCAAACAAGTACAATACTCATCCAACGTTAACATGTTTAAACACATGTTTATACTCAAATACACCTCACAAAAAACATAAATACTCAAACTCCGTCGACATTATCTCTCTGTTGTCCATCCTTAGGTGGTCTAGACCGCACGTAAACATTTCCATGATCAGATTCACCTCGTGCTAATCTGATACACTGCTCTATTATAGTGTATGCATCAGTGCCAACGGTAACCATCCGAAGATATATCATTTGTTGCAACCTCTCTGCAATCCTGACACACGGCCTGATACAAAATTTAAAAACATTTTAACACAATAAGACCAATATTTTTTAAAATGACACTAAGAAAAATAGAAGTTACTATTACCACTGCATGTCGATGCATGTCAGCATCAACAGCTGTTGCTGCATCTAGAGGTGGAACATGTGGTGGAAATAGGGATTTCATGTTTGGAAGTATAATGAAGTTAAACCCCAGTGATTTGATTCATTTGATTTAGATCATGTTTCTACACACGCCAAGTGTTTGATAAAATATTTTTTTTTTTACTTTTCTCATTTATTTTTTGTGCGATTGTCTTTTAATTTTGGTTTCTTAATTACTCAATTCTCATAGTCTACAATTTTATAATTAATTATCCAATTATTGGATAAGTTCATATAGAGACTATACTTTACTCATCCTAACAAGTTATATCCACTTGAGCATATTTGCATCTTTTTTGTTTAGGAGATGCTTGAGTGCAGGGTGGTATGTAATAACAATCACTTTAGACCCTACCAAGTAGAATATAAAATCTCAAATGCATAGACCATCACATGCAATTTTTTCTCAAACACATCATAATGTGCTTGAGCACCATCTAGAGTCTTGCTGACATAATATATTGCATGAACCTTGTTGTCCATCCTCTGCCCCAACACAACTCTAATGGCGTGACACTAGCATCGCAAAAGATTTCAAAAGGGAAGGTCCCAATTTGAAGTTTGGAGGATATGAGCTAAAATTAGGGCCTTCTTCTAACTACAAAATGCACTTAGTCAAGAAGAGTCAAAGTTAAATTATATATCTTTCACCAATAGGTTAGACAATGGCTTAGAGATTTTTAAGAAATCTCTAATGAAGCACTGATAGAAGCCGATATGTCCAAGGAATCTCCTAACAACTTTCACATTTGTAGGTGGGGGAAAATTTTGAAGACCAGGTGCCCAAGTATAGTTCCTTTTTCTTGTATCATGAAATAACATTTCTCCAAATTAAGTGCTAGAATCACCTTTGTACATCTCTGCAAAACTTTAGACAGATTGAGGAAACATTTATCAAAGTTAGTGTTGTAAACAAAAAAGTCATCCATGAACACCTTCATCAAAGCTATTGTTCTAACCTTGGACTGTGTTATCTAATCCACAAAAAGGTTTTAACAAAATGTTTCTTTTAACCATCATCTGTTATGTGTTTAAGTTTGTTAGGACACTACTTTTAAGATGATACTTTAGTTTTAGAAAATTGATGATTTTTTTAGAAATACAATTCAGCCCCCTTCTTGTGTTTCCCTGTGTTATACAATTTAACAATGAGCTCAAAAGTTTCATTCTCAACCATCTCAAACCACTCGATCCTTATAAGTTATATCTTTATCCATATACTTAACTTTCTTAATTGCTTACCTCTTTCAATATTTTCTTTTCATCTTTATTTATACATGGAATTTCAATATTTGTTTAATCTTAAACATTAGAGTAAATTACACTCACATCTCCCATGTTTTTCTTTTGCAAATTGCACTCGGCATCCCTCCTTTTTTGCATCCGACAAAAAATCCTCCTTTTTTGCACCCAACAAAAAATCTCTTAATTGTTTAACCCACATTACACCTAGACCCCATCCCTCTTAAACACTGTTTAATAATTTAACAGAAAGTAGGCACATGTTGGTCACATGACTTTTAATGAAAATTTATGTCTAAAATACCTTCATCTTCTTCCACAAAATCACATTTTGAGTTTTACAAACCCTCATCTTCTTCAACAACCCCTATTCACTTACCACCACCATCTCCTTCTCCCCCCCCCCTCTCCCGCGACAACATCATCTATTCCTCCTCATTGTCGTCCTCACCCACCAACACGGGGTTCGGGCACACCTACTACCACCGGAGCAACCACCACCACCATAGCCACTGCCACCACCATAGCCTCTGCTGCCATAATCATATCCACCTCCACCCCCTTCTACTTATCCCCTGTCGTAGCTTCGGCCACCATCACCTCTGCGTTTGGTTTCCTGGACACTGGTGTGTCGTGTAAAAGTAATGTATAAAAAAAGGAGAGATACCAAGTGCAATTTGAGAAAAACATAGGGGGTACGAGTGTAATTTACTATGTCGAATAATTTTGTTTGCTTAGATATTTCAATGACGTTAGTTAACGACGTTAACAGAAGATGATAAAAATAATATATAAAAAGGGAAATTGATTACAATTTGAGAAAAACACAAGGAAGTCTGAGTGTAATTTATTCTAAAATTATTAACTTAATTCATTCACTTCATTAAATTACTATGACCTATTTTAGTATTTAGTTTACCATCTATTTTCCATTGCAAAATATGTAAACTCAGACAGAAACTATCAATATGTTATTGATTCTTATAGAATTAGACTTAAATAGCTCAGACAAGGTTTCAAATATTCTTTAAAAAAAAAGAAGGTTTCAAATATTATTAAAAAATTTTAAATTTAAGCATTGTAGATAAAAAAAAAAAAGAAGCTTAACTATTAATTTAGTCTCCAAGCTTTTAAAAGATTTAATTTGATCATCTTTTTTAAATATACCAATTTGATCATTTCTATCCAATTAAGTTGATAATGTTATTATGAATTTCAATAATTTTTTTTTTACAAATAGTGCATTTTTTTAATATATTTATTATTATTTAAAAAAATCAGTTTATCCTTGTCTCATACCACTTCACATAAACCCCGAGCTCAACAGCATGATGTTGGAACTTGCTTTTTTCGCACAGTTCATGTTTGTGTTATTCTACGACCTTGCATCCGCACCCACTACTAAATCCTTCACCCTCCCTCCATTTTTCACCTTCAACCTTCCATCCTAAACCCCAGTGCTCCCTCACAGTACATCAAACCACAACTATCAAGCAAAGACTCCATTCACCGCCGCCGCTGCAGTAACTCCCTCTCCGTTGCAACTCCAACGACCTTTCATACGTACGACCACCAGATCTGGTGTGTCTTGGGCCGATCTACCAATATTCGGCCACTGCACCTCCATCGGAGGTTTGACGCGCCCACAGTGCCAACTTTGTGACATACCAAGTCATCCAAACAACGTCGGCGCTGAGGGAGCGAATGGATCCTCGTGACGTCGTGCACGAGTGAGGGTCTACGCGTTCTGTATGAAGCGGCGGCGATGGCGGAGTAGGGTCTGGTCGACACGAACCAGGTGATGGGGTGCACTGTGCGGGCTTGGGTGGAAGTGGGGGAGACAAACACTAAACTGCCATAGTTTTGCAAATTATATACCAAAATGCCACACCTACAGTGTTATTTACCAGGCTGACACACCTGATAATTCGCAACCCAGAGCAGCGAAGTATACAGGGTGATGTGGCGAGATTTAAGTGGCCCTATAATTCGCTACACAATGAAGCGAAATAGCCAGTCAAACATGTCAGTGCCACGGGCCAAATTCGCTACCCTCATTGACAAAATATGTCTGACAGCTCGCCACGTGGCATCGGCTGGTGGATTTCGTTGGGGTCCCTTGCGAAATAGGTGTACTGGTCCACCACCATAAAATGGTCCCCCCTGCTTCGTCCCCGCTGCTTGTTTCCTTCTTCCTCTCCATTTTGCCTGAAAGTGACTCCCACAGCTAAGGTAAGTTATTTGCTGTTTTTTTTTATTGTATTGTAAATTCTTTTTGTTATAATTTATGTAGTTAATGTATGGGTTTTAGGTTTGATACATTAGGTAGAACATATTTAAAAATTAGAAGTATTAATTAATAGAAAAGATATATTTGGTATTTTATGACTATTTAGTTGTTATAATTTATATATATATAGTTGTAGATAATTTTTTTTTTGTTATAATTTATTTAGTTAATATATAGGTGTGTAAGGTTTGAAACATTAGGGTAGAGTATATTTTATTTTAAAATTAGGATTATTTATTGATAGGAAAAATAGGTTTTTTATTTTATGATTGTTTGGTTATTATAAGTGATATATATATATATATATATATATATATATATATATATATATATATATTTGTAGATAAATTTTTATCATTTTTTT
>CM023952.1:16594121-16606490 GCA_013407115.1 Glycine latifolia | reverse complement strand
GATAAAAATTAATTGTTATAAATATTATTATGTAAATTTATGTGTATAAATATGTATTAAAATTTGTAATGTTATATAACAATACTAATTAGCTTTAGACATGAATGGTCTAGTAGCTCAGTTGGTTAGAGTATTGTACTTATAATTGGAAGGTCACAAATTTGACACTTGCTTGGATTATTATTTTGAAAATTATTTTAAAAAAATATATGAATTACTTTTGAGTTGTTTTGCTTTTTGTTTTTGTTTTTTTATTTACGAATTAGAAATCATAAATGTATTACGATTTATGGGTTGTTTTGCTTTAATTTTGTACTTCATTTGGTTTTTTAATTTATTATTTCATCATTGTTTTATTTAATTTTGTTTAAGTTTTTAAAAAATTATAAAAATTAATTTAGTTTAATTACTTAAAAATGCAAGTAATTTTTATTTTTTATAATTTCATTTAATATTTTGTATGTATTTTGTATGTATTTTATTTAATATTTTAGTAATTCATGTTATAAATAATTTTTAATATTTGATTATTTAATTAATTTTCTATGCAAATAAAATGATTTGAAGTAATTAAATTAAACTAATTTTTATAATTTTTAAAAAAATTAAACAAAAATTAAAAAATATATTGAAAAAATAATATTTTTTTAAAAATGAAATTCAAAATAAAAAAAAAAGTCATATAGAAGTCATAGAAAAAAAGTAAAAAAAACAAAAAAAAAGTAAAACAGTTTAAAAGTAGTACCAAGTATTAGAACTTATCATCTGATAATTTTTTTTAAAGTTAACCTAAATGATAATTAATTTTTTTCTTCCAATTCGGTGAAAAAGCCAATATAAAACCCAACGGACTCCACTGTACACAGATTCCTTGGTCATTATTCTCTCGCCTCTTTCTTCCTAATTCTCTCAATCAGGGTTTTACTTTTTGCTTAAACCCGCGGCTATGGCGACGAGGGCAGCAGTGGCGGCGCCGCGCGTTTTGCGGCGGTTTTTCTGCACAAACTCAGTCTCTTCTTCTTTCCCCTTCGTTCCTACGACGCCTCCTGGCGCCACCCCCGCTCCAACCCGACCCACGGCGGAGCCCAACCCCAACCTCTTCGTCTCTGGTCTCTCTCTCTCTCTCAATCTCAATTTTCTTTTACTGATAATTAAATTAAATTATTTTTTTAATTTATTATTGTTGTTGTTTATTGATTTGACGGGAGTAAAAAGTTCTGGACTTCTTGTCGTCTGGTACTGTATAATTACTATAACCACTAACTACGTTAGTTAAGAAACTAAAAGTATAAATATTTGTATTTGAATGCGTATTATCCGTGAAGCTAGCAAATGGAGTCCTGAATTAGCCGCTGCTTGTGAAGTATGGAAGGAGATCAAAATTTTGAATTCCAAGCAATGGATACTTTGTAACCAGAGAATTAATTGCAATTAAACTCGGCTCAATCTTTTCCTAAAAGGATTGAGTCGAATACAATACTACAATACTACAATACTACAAACAATACTACAATACAAAGATACTTATTATATAAAAATATATGTCCATGATTTTTTTGGGTTCTCTTATGATTCTTACAATAAATACTTTCTCCTTTTTAGTTCCTTAACCATTGTGCTTAGGTGTTATTTTGAATTGTGAGCTGAATGTGTGTTTTGATCTAGTTTTGTGTGGTTTAGGTTTTGAAGAGGTCAAGGTTTGGAGTATATTTTATCTTTTAACTTTAATTGTCTATTCTTGTCATTGGTGACTCCGAATTTTAAAAGCGGATTGATTGCGTGTTTTGCAATACAGGCAACTTAACTCAAACAGCTTAAGCTTTATAAAAAAAAAAAAAAAAACTTTAAGAGCTTAAGTTTTGTTTTCCCTGTACATATGAATATCTTTTCTTTGTAAGTTAATGTTTTAGAAGCTATAGAATAGGTGAGCTGTTGTCTTGTGTTGATATGCTTTTTCATGTTACTATAACATTGTTATGATTCCCTCCCCCCTTGCACACACACACAAACAAAACCCTTACACTGGTGAAGTAGGCTATATAGTATATACTATCTCTGGACTCTGAGACAGAGACAGATTGTCACGTATGAAACATTTCTGGTTAAGGAGCAATGCAAGATGATGTATCAGTCTGCAAAATACAGTTTTTGTTATTAATTTTAAGCACTGAATAAATGAATTGACCTTGAAAAGAGCTTTTGCCAAATCTGTTTGTGAAGTAGAGGGTTTGGTGGTTGGAATAAAGAGTGAGAAACTGAAGGAATGATTAACTAGAAAGAAACACTGTAAGAGTTGAAAGTTGAAACTCTTCTATCTGAATTAGTTTAGAGACCAATAGGGGTAAGTAGAAACTAAAGGGGCTGTAATGTGTGAATTGTGTAATAGTTGAGTTGGTGTAGAGACTGGAGAGATGATATATGCTAGAGAAAGCCTCAAAAGAAAGGAAAACTTCTAAATCCCTGCCCAAATTTATGCTCAGAACATGATCAGTACCATCAACAAACCTAATTCAAAGAAACATTTTCCTTAAAAAACAAACTCTCAGTGCCTAGAACGAATTGCATTGATTGGTAGCTGATTTGCTTTGCTGGCATCCTACCCATTTTGATTTAATACACACTGGCTATAATTATTTGGTTTGCTGACACAAGAATAAGCAGTAAAGCACTGTAAATGTAAAGCCACCAATACATTGCTTTTAAATTTTGATGCTCCAAATTCCCAGGACTGAATGCCCTTCATTTTTGCTCTTTGGAAATGCCATAGATCTTACAATTGTCTCTTGTAGTTCCCCCCTAGATCAAAGCCTTTTTCCCATGCAATGTGTCAGCAGTTTGGCTAACTCCTTGTCACTTGTATTGTTTAGTTGACTATGTTGATTTTTGATGTATCATTTTATCTTACATTTTAGGTCTTAGCAAACGTACTACTACAGAAAGGCTTCGAGAGGAGTTTGCAAAGTTTGGTGAAGTTGTTCATGGTTTGTTCTCCACGTCTAAGCATATTTTAACATTAAAATTGTCCATCTATTTATGCTTTTATACTTTGTTGTAATATATTGAAAAATTGAAAATATATTCTGAAACACAACGGTTTCCTGTTTGCTGTTTTCAGCGAGGGTTGTAACTGATCGAGTCTCAGGTTACTCTAAGGGGTTTGGTTTTGTTCAATATGCTACAATAGAAGAGGCTGCAAAGGGCATTGAAGGCATGGATGGAAAGGTAATCTAAATTAAACCTCAAAGCTTACACCTGATGGGCAGACATGGAAATCTCTTTCAGAACATTGTGTCTTGGATTAGTGTCTGATTGTGTATATTCATTCAAAGTAAGACTTCAGTATGACAAACTGAGATAATTATGCATTAAATACCAATGCAGCAGGGTGCACACTAGAAGATGAAAATATTTGTATGAATATTTTAAAAATAATTCCCAGGAATCTAACATTCCTAAGAATTGTTTCTTTAACTAAGTTTACCACTAAAACTTTCCTATGGGAGGGTGGGTGGGAATCTAAGATTCCTTGAAGGGGAAAGGTTTTCATTAACCATGTCTCTCATTCCCAGGAATATCTTACACAGCATATTTATGACATTCTTAGGAAACATAATTCCTAGGAAACATGACTCCGTGGGATGAAAGAATATTATGTATACCAGACGTTTAGAGTATCTGCTTTTTAGCCACTCCAAACCTGACTTGGATTTCAAAGTTGGTATAAATATGCATAGTTTGACATATCAACTCTAAACTTGAGTTTCACCAACAGTTTTCTGATGTGTGGTTACGTTATGCTTTGGCTTTTCTTAGCATACTTTCTGTAGCTATTCCGTAATGCTGACTGATATTTCCCCAATGCAATGCAGTTTTTGGACGGTTGGGTTATATTTGCAGAGTATGCGAGACCAAGACCACCACCAGGCCAATCTCTAAATAACAACAGTCCTCAGTATGGCCGGCAGTGATTCCTGTTATTTATCTGAAACATTCTTATGCCTCATTGAACTGGTTGTCTCAATTAGCTATTGCAATTCAAAAAATATTATTTACAATGGCATGGATCTCGGGTGATCTTTAATTATCTATATAAGTTCTAGATTATTGTAATGGAAGAATACCTAATGACATTTGTGGTTATGGTTACTCCAAAGTAGCTTCCTTTTTGTACTTGATATTGATGCCAATGTCTGAACTCAATTGGGGTTACTCTGGTCTGATAATCCCATATACTTGAAACGAGATAAAAATGATTAATTGCCTACGATATATGAACATGTTATCATATTCTTTTCTGGGAGTTTATGTGTGTTCTGTGTTTATGCTTTCTGCAAAACAGCTGCATATCCACCGTTATTGATACTTGAGATGTTTTTATCTAGTTCCTGCACCTGATTGTTGCTTAATATCAATGGTTACCATGGCGAGACTTGCACATTATAGGTGCTAGGTTGTTAGCTATAGGTGTTCACGCAATCTTCTCACATGGAGTGTCAAGTGTCAACACAAATGGGTTTTTAGTCTACCTTTAGTAAAGAACCATGAACACTAAAACTATACTAGACAGACGCCTTGACATCAGAGCTGAAATGTAGGCATGTCTGACCCGACTATAGAAAACCTAATAGTATCTGTCTTAAGGATATTAGCTTATAGTAGGCACTTTAGTATCACAAAAAATGAACAGAACCAAACCCAACAGCCAGTAGATGCTATTGGGGCAACAAACTAAGTGACCAAGATTAAAATTGAAACTAAGACTCTATGATGGTGATCAACATGTGAGAAAATACAAATATTGGATGTAAATAGACCAAGAGAAACTGATTGGATGGGTCTAGCGGCCCAAATAAGTATTAGCACAATATGAAAAGAGACAGCAAGAACTACCTTTATCTGATCAAATATTAGAACTGAAACTAAGACTCTACAAGAAAACTGATTATAAACATAAGAGGAACACAAACAAACTACCGCAGAAGAAAAGAAGACGAAACAAAACACAGGTGGCACAAAATAGCAGCAAAAGGAAGTTAGAAAACCAAAATCAACTTTAAAAAGTTCAAGAAAATCTCCCAAAGGTGCAAAATGAAAACTCATCATCTTTCCTTAGTTCCTTAGGCACCCATTTTATTGCAAAATTTTCCTACAAGCAGCATTATTGCAAGCACTAACCCATTTTATAGAATCGTTTTACAAATTTTATGAGTAGACGAAGTGAGACTAAGAGAGGAATTGGAGGAAGAAGTTGAGTAACTTAATCCAAAGTATGCTAATGCAACATTGATTAAAGATAATAACGTGAAAGAACTAAGTATTCATGGAAAACCGAATCAATCAAAGGAGTGTAAGAATGCAATGGAGGAAGAGATCAATGCACCAAAATAGAATGAAACCTAAGAGTTAGTGCCACAACACAACCTACTAGAATACAATCATAATGAGGTGAAGATTCATTGATTGATTGACGTTTTTAGTTTAGTATTTTTTATTATTCTTAGTTTATTTGACTTCTCTTGGATTCTTATTTTCTCTTTTTAACTCATTTTTTGTCTTAAATAAATAATTGAGCTTAATTGATAATTGTTGCTTATTTTTAGATTTTGTGCTTACAACCTATCTTCCTAGTGCAGAACCTAGAGGATTCTACAGAATTCCAAATTGAGCACATAAGTAGTCTCAGGAAAGATAAGGAAAAAAACTACAATTTTGTCAGAGATAAACTTGGGCTAATTCTACCGGTTTAAGGGTCAAATTAGGTTTGAAAGTTAAAACCTCTACACTTGAGTTTTGGACTGTGAGTTTGGATTTTGATTGGTGTAATTAACATAATTAGTTAGTTTTGATGGGCCTAATCAGAGCTCATCCTTCATTTTGTTCAGTCACTATATATTAGTGTAGCTAGGAGTTACTTTGAAAAGGACAAAACATAATTTCTAACTTCTTGTGCAAGTTTTCAGAATTAAAATCTTTTTCTCTCTTTCTCTCAATTGTTCTTCTTCCTTTCATCTTTGTTCCTACACAAATTTCGTGACTCTTCCACTGATGATGATCATAGAAGACTAAAAAATCAATCAATTCAAGGATCAAGTCCAAGCAAACATAATTTGAGTTCTAGTTTGGTATTTTAATTTTTTTGTGAATGTTCATCTTATTCTTCAATCCTCTTTTCGATTTTCATGATTATGAATATGTTTAGGATTGAAAATGGATTAGGTTATGGATTTATTTCCTAGTTTCAAATTTTAATCACAGATTGTTTGGATGATATTTCAATCTGGTTTGTTATTTCAATTAATTTAGGAGTTAATTTGATTAAATTGATTCTAATGATATTGAATGAACCTTCACAATATTATTTAAGAACTATGATGATTTGCATTACTTGTTTTGGTGAATTGGATTGATATTCTTGAATCTGTTTTACAACATCTTTTATCAATTCTATTAGTTTATATTTTTTTTTTTCAATTCTTGTTTTTGTTTCTACAATTTTTGTTCACTGTCTACAAACTGTTTGATAAAATTCCCCTGCTGTTTATAAGTGGATTAAGTCCGAAACCAAATTGGACTATAATTCTGAGTCGATTTAGGTTAATCTTGTGTTACAAAATTATCTTAGTTTTATTTGTTTTGTATTATCAAAACTAGCGCTATTGTCTGGGATATGGTTCATTGTGTGTCATATTTAATCCACTCATCATTAGATAATAATATAGGTACAATTGATATTAAGTATAGTATAATTGCATTTGTCTATCAAAAAAAATTGTTTGTAGAAAAATAGATTGATTGATAGATAAAAGATAAATAGATATAAATGAAAGATAAATAGATAGATTGATAGATTGATAAATAGATATAGATGAAAGATAGATAAATTGATAGATAGATTGATTAATTGATAGATAGATAGATAGATAGAAGGTAAATACATATAGATGAAAGATAGATAGATAGATAGATAGATAGATTAATTGATTGATAGACAAAAACATAGATTGATTGATAGATATATAGAAATATAGATAGAAAAAAATTAAAAAATTATTACAAAAATCAAAAATGATTTTTAGATATTTACTGTGGTATTTTTGAATTTTTTTTAAATTGTTTGAGACAATTTTCCATTTTCTATATCATTTCAGCAAATATTGTGAATAGTATTTTGGTAGAGTAATTGTCCGTTATTTCTTTTATTTCTATGATTTCTATCACTGACAAGTTGAACTGTGTATGATTAGATCCAAATCAGGTGACTTGCATTCATATGATCCTGAGATAGATAAGACACTTGATAAGTTGAGCAGAGATAATAAAGTGTAGTTGTGCATGATAGTGTCGTTCTGGACAGTAGTCTAGTGTATTCTAAGCATTATGTTTCTAAGTTTTTGTTTCTGAACCTAATGTTTCTAATTATGAACATTCTGATTATGAAATTGTTGTTGATACAATGACTATAACAATCAAACTATTAAGGAATTGACTACACTTGATGTTGTTTATAAACCTTAGTGTATTCAATATCTTGAGACTGAGATTAGTTATTAGCTAAAATTTGGACTAATGTTTTTGCTTCCAAAGTTTCATGGTCTTGCAGGTGAAGATCTACATAAATATCTTAAGGAGTTTCATGTAGTGTGTTCCACCATGCGACCCCATGACATTCATGAGAACTATGTGAAGATGAAGGCATTTCTGTTCTCTTTGGATGGTGTGGCTAAGGACTAGTTGTACCTTTAACCAGATCTTATTAACACTTGGACAAATATGAAGAGAAGATTTTTAGAGAAATTCTTCCCTGTATCCAGAAAAACATTAATCAAGAAAGAAATATGTGGTATAAGGTAGCTACCTGGAGAGACATTATATGAGTATTGGGAAAGTTTCAACAACTTGTGTGCTACCTGTCATCACCATCAAATAAGTGAGCAATTATTGATCCAGTATTTTTATGAAGGGCTGATGTTAATGGATAAGAATATGATTGATGCAGCCAGTAGAGGTGCTTTGATGGACATGACTCTCATTGCTGCAAGACAATTGATTTCCAACATGTCTGCAAATTACCAGCAATTTGGTACTAGAGTAGTTGCACCATCCAAGATTGCTGCAAATGAAGTTTATGTTTCTATGGTTGTTGATAACCAGAAGTTGGAGAATAAACTAACAGAATAAACATCCATTGTGAGACAACTTGCCATTGGTCAACAATAGAATGTGATGACAGACAATTAACCAAGGCTGTATGGTATCTGTTGTGCGCCTGATCATCCAAGAGATACATGTCTTACTCTTTAAGAAACATAATAGACTGCTGAAATTTCTGCTATACAACCTGGACAACCATTTATATCTCAACAACAATATTATAACCCTTACTCCAACACTTATAATCCTGATTGAAGAAACAATTCGAATTTGAGGTATGGTCGTGATCCACAACAACTGCAGCCATTCAGACAACATCAGTATCAATCCTTCACCAGCAAATACCAAGCTCCCCCGTTCAGACAACAACAACAATTACAACAATCTGCACCTAAACCTATACAATCTGTGTATAGCAGTTCTGGACCTTCCTTGGAGGACTTGATGAAACAAATGGCAACCAACAACATTCAGTTTCAATAGAATGTGAGTGCCACCATCCAAGACCTGTTGACTCAGATTGGACAGTTAGGTACAATTGTCAACCAAATGCAGCAGCAAGATTCTAGCAACATTCTAGCACAACCAATTATTAATCTGAAGAATGTGAGTGCTATTACCTTGAGGAGTGGCAAGGAGCTTCCAATTTCAACAGATTCTGCACCAAAACAGATTCCTTTACCTTTTTCTTCTAAATCAATTCATGCAAAAAAAGTGGAGCTTGATTCTGATTATCTTGAGACTTTCAGGAGGGTGGAAGTCAACATTCCTCTCTTGGATGCCATCAAACAAATTCCAAAATATGTAAATTTCTTGAAGGATTTGTGCACCCACAAGAGGAAACCGAAGGGAAATGAGCAAGTTAATATGGGCAGAAGTGTTTCTGTACTTATACAGAGCAAAATTGTTGCTTCCATTCCACCATCCACCTTGTCACAAAAATGAAAAGATCCTGACACTTCCATTGTCCCTTGCACCATTGAAGATTGCACATTTACATATACAATGCTTGACCTTGGAACATGGATTAATGTTATGCCCACATCAGTTTACTCGTCAATACATCTTGGTGATTTGAAACCCACTGATGTTGTCATTCACTTAGCCAACATGAGTATTGCGCTTCTACTTCAAGTTATTGAAGATGTGTTGGTGCGAGTTAATGATGTAATTTTTCCAGTCGATTTTTACATTTTGGATATAGAGAATGAGTCTTACAGGCATGGTTCCACATTGATATCAGGGAAAACATTCTTGATGACAACTAGGACCAAAATTGATGTGCATGCAAGAACTCTTTCCATGGAATTTGGTGATGATGTTGCCCATTTAAACATTTTTGAGGTCATGAGACATCCTGCAAAGAAGCATTTGTCTTCCTTGTAGATATCATTGATGTTGAAGTATATAGTGTAGATATTTATATAGATTTACTTTCTGAATTTTCTGATTTTGATCTTGGTTCTTTTAACTGTACCTGTGATGATAAAAGCTCATCATTTATATCATACATTACAAACCAATAAAAGTCATTTTGATCTTTTGATGCATGTATATTTCAAGTTGAATGAATTAGAATCTTGTCAAAATTTGGATGTGCTAGTTACATGTGGTACTTGAGTGTAAACACAAACTCATACACATTTGATGAGGTTGAGTATTTTTCTTTGAGAGATTTCTATCAACTTGATACATTCTTAATTTTAAATTGACTACTTTTTCACTTTGCACTTTGTGGTCATGTGTTCATGGATTGCTTGTTACCTTGATATCATTCTTCCGTTTTCCATCTTTATCACTTTTTTCCATTATTAGGATCATTGAAAAATGTGTGTGCCTTGTTCATACCTTTTTTTTTAGTTTGTGGTTCATTATAGTTTAATTGTTTTTCTCTTAGTCTTTCTTTTAGTTTTGCCCAGGAGTGTAAAATATAAAGTGTGGGGGAATTTGATTGAGCATTTTTAGTTTAGTATTTTTTCTATTCTTCTTAGCTTATTTGATTTCTCTTGGATTCTTATTTTGTCATTTTAACTTAGTTTTGGTCTTAGGAAAATAATTAGACTCAATTGATAATTGTTGCTCATTTTCAGATTTTGTGCTTACTTGACCTATCTTCCTAGTGTAGAACCTAGAGGATTATACAGAACTCCAAATGAATCATATGAGTAGTCCCTAGAAAGCTAAGGAAAAGAGATACAATTTTGTCAGAGATAAGCTTGGGCCAATTCTTCCGGTTTGAGGGTCCAATTAGGCTTGGAAGTCAAAATCTTTGAACTTGAGTTTTGGGCTGCGAGTTTGGATTTTTATTGGTGTAATTAACATAATTAGTTAGTTTATATTGGTCTAATCAGAGCCCATCCTTCATTCTATTCCGTCACTATATATTAGTGTAGCTAGGAGTTACTTTGAAAAGGAAAAAACATAATTTCTAGCTTCTTGTGCAAGTTTTCAGAATTAGAATATTTTCTCTCTTTCTCTCTCAATTGTTCTTCATTGTTCTTCTATTTTCTTTCACAAAATTTGTGGATCTTCCACTAATGATGATCATGGAAGGTTAAACAATCAATCAATCCAAGAATCAAGTCCAAGCAAGGAGAATTTGAGTTTTGGTTTGATATTTTAATTTTTGTGTGAATGTTCATCTTATTCTTCAATCCTCTTTTCGATTTTCATGATTATGAATATGTTTAGGATTGAAAATGGTTGGATTTATTTCCCAATTTCAAATTTTAATCATAGATTGTTTGGATGATATTTCAATTTGGTTTGTGATTTCAATTGATTTTGGAGTTAATTCGATTAAATTGCTTTTAATGATATTGAATGAACCTTCACAATATGATTATTATTTGCGAATTATGATAATTTACATTGCTTGATTTGGTGAATTGGATTGATATTCTTGAATCTATTTTACAACATCTTTTATCAAATATGTTAGTTTCTGTATTTTTCTTCAATTCTTGTCACTCTTTATGCAATTTTTGTTCACTGTCTGAAAACTATTTGATAAAATCCCCATGCTATTTATTAGTGGATTAAGTTAGGAACCAAATTGGACTGTATCTCTGAGGTGATCTAGGTTAATCCTGTACTATAGAATTATCTTAGTTTTATTTGTTTTGTAGCGATTCGACAGTCATTATCACTCATCTTGATAGATTGGTGTAGAGGTACAAATTGTTTAGTGATTGGAGAAATTTCACTAAAGTATGAATACAATTATCTGATTATGATGAGACATTTAGTTAAATGGTTAAAATAAGTGTTGTATGTTTTTTTCTAATCATGATTTTGATATGAAGTAGTTTAGGAGAGTTGGGTTGGAATTCATTTTTGTCAAGTGAGAATCAAAATATATATTGATACCGAGTATCTGTCAATCATTTTTTCCTATATCTTTATATAAATGATGAACTCCATCTTTCTTTGTAGAACTTAGGATATTAGGATGGTAAGTGTCATATTTTAGCTAATATGTGATTTCAAGAAGTTTTCTAAGAAACTTCCTTTAATTTTGAGTTATTTGGGAGTTAAAATATATTTAAATGTTTTGTTTATAATCTGAAGGTTTATACAACTCTTTCTCGTACAAATTTTGTAGATTAAATATTTGTATATGATGGAAGCAAGGTGGAAGATGTGGAAAACATTCTTGGAACAATGAGGAGTTTATTCTTGAGTACTTGGAGTTTTAAGATGCCCTATTTCTTCACCTAGATGAGACTAGACTTGCCCAGGCAAATGAAATATGTGAAAATAGGTGTTCGTCCAGTGGGTTTTATCGCCTAGGCGAGAATGATCCGCTTGGAGGAATGTACTCTATGTCAAGACTCACCAGGCGAGAATCAGTGGCTTGGGCGACCCAAGCTTTCTTCATCTTGAAATTTTCTATTCGCCTAGGCGAGAATGTCTCACCTGGGAGAGTATTCATTAAACCAACTTGTTTAATAGATCGAAAAGACGAAAATTGGAGGTATGGAAAATTTTGTAGAGCTTTTAGAGAAAAGAAAACTGGGAGAAAAATGTGGGGAATCATTTGAGATCAAGAAGAAGGATCGTGGAGGTGTTCTTCATCACTTCCCTTGTTGATCTTGTCACTGACATTATGAGCGGCTAGTTCTCCTTAAAGGATTGGATGTAATCTTCATACTCTAATGTATTTCTTTATATATATATATATATATATATATATATATATATATATATATATATATA
>CM023952.1:16553396-16594111 GCA_013407115.1 Glycine latifolia | reverse complement strand
CATATACATACATACATCGTATCTATTTGTTGTTGGTGATTCCATTCTATTCTTTATGCTTGATTTTATCTCATCAATAGTCTCATAAACCTAGATCTTGAGTTTGACTGAAAAGTACTCTTGAGAGTCTGAACTGAATGAAGTTACTCTCTACGCTATCTTGCTAGGAATAGATAATAGCGTACTGATTGCAGCCTTACATTTTTTTTAATGTTGGAATAATTATTGAATACGTGAGGAATTGATATTTGACAATTACTCTTAGAAATGTCATATGCGAGCAATCGATACTGTATGATTTAACGTGTGCATGAACAACTGTAGAGAAGGATTCATATGTATAAATTTCATTAGGATACTACAGAGTCGAATGATGAAATCCAATTCTATGTTTTCCTTGATTGAATTAAAACCTTCTTCATAGCTTTTCTTAGAATTATATGCTTGCAACTTTTACATTATTTACTTTTGTTGCAACAAACCAATCAATTCTCAATCAAATATCATGTATATAACTATTGAACTATATGTGATTATCCAAGGAAATAAGTAACTCAAGTCCTTAAGGAGACAATCTTAACTACAAATTGGGTAAAATGTGACGTCAATTGGTACACTTGCCAATAGTATAACACAGGATGAAACAAAATTCACTAATTATTAAAAAATATGAAAACTAAAATCAATTTTGATTAAAAAATTGAGAGATTTAAGTTGGAAGGGTGAGTTCCACTCTAGCATGTCGATCCACTAAATCGACCTAGGGGTCTCGCCTAGTTGGATATCTTCCTGAATACCACTCCCATGTTTTGACTTCAAATGGCGTGTTAGAGTGTTGAGAACTACTTCCCAAGAAGTTTAGTGACTCTTTTAGTGTATAGGGGGAAATTGTTGTCGTTGTTGTGAATTGTTGTTTGGTGAGATGTATTTAGACCCTTAAGTTAGGTCAATGAAGATGTAAGAAACAAAGGTGTCATATCTAAGATCTTAGGGATTTCAAATATAATTTTGCCATTGGTGCATAATTATTGTATATGCATAATGGGTGCATAAACATATGAGTAGGCATGCAGGTTGAAAGGTTTCTAGATAGGACCCTTAGCTTAATGCTGAAGGAATTTTGGGGCTAATGGGAATGAGCCTATAAAATATATGGGTGAGCGAAGTCCTTTATAATACCCAAAACCACACTTCTTCCATGGGTTTAGGGTTAGCCCAAAGGATTGATAATTTTTGCACTTAATTTTCACAACAATTATATTAGTTATTCTCATTTATTGCTTAGTTTAACCCCAATAAGTTAGAATTTAGTGTTCTTTGAGATTTTTTACGTTAATGAAGTTAGTTTTAGTCTATTAATTAGTTTTAATGTTTTTTTAGAGTTTTGGTGCATCAACAAGGAAGGAAGAGTTTGGGTTCATGAAGCAGCCCACTTAGCGTGCTTGCACGTGCTTAGCGTGTTAGAGTCAACTTAGAAGGAAATGTGGCAAGCATCTGAAGGCTGTTTGGGGGAAAATATGAAGTTTGATTTGCTTAACTCGAGGTGTGCGTTGAGCTAATTTTTCCCACTACCATTGATTTGGAGGCTTAGCACCCAGTCACATAACCGAGTGTTTCTTTTGTATGCGTGCTTAGCACGGAAGCTGGGCTCATCGTGCAAGTCATTTTGCAAAAATGACGCTACAACCTTTTGGGACCTATTTAAACCTTGTTTTCATTAGGATGTTGGGGGAGCATGGACCAAGGGTTGTGTGTGGTAGTTGAGGAGCTTCCATGTTCCATTTTCCTGCATTTCCCTTCATTTTTTTCCTTTCAATTTTGTAATTTTAAGGTCTCTCATGACAATGAGACGTTATTTCATCCATTGTTGGGGGATTGTGTGCTAAATTACTCCCATGTAATTAATCTTTATATTTATTCAATGTTATTTCCTATGTTATTGCTTCTTTCCATTTTGATTGCATGTTTTATGGTTTGATTACCTTAGCTTTAATTCTTTGTTTTTATTGTCAAAGGGAAATGCTTGAAAACTGAGTTTTAAATGGAGCATCTAATGAATGTCTCATCAAGGGATGGTGGGATGTTTGTTAGTATCATCAGTTATCAACCATATGAACAAGTTTCATAGTTAAAATGTCATTAGGAAATATTTTTTGACTAAGATCTAAAAGTAGTATCTAATGGGTGTTATGTTTAGGGATGGAATAAAACTTGTTAGCCTTGATAAACCCTTGTTCTTGAATCCAAGTAGTTTAGCTTGACTTGTTAAGGGATTAGGAGTTGATTAAACTACTTTGGCTCTTTCACATGTGGGATAATAGTAAGAGCACCATAGTGGGTTAAGGTAGCATTAGAGGGAACATTGTATAAAGAAAACCTTTATAACTATTGAGATTGTTAGCTTAGTGTAGTCAAATCCGTAACATTTCGTTTATTTTTTCATTTAGCTTCTCTTGCCTACCAACTATTTGTGTTTCTGCTCACCTTTAATTTGTTCTATTTCTAGTTTAGAACCAACTTTAGTTTTTGCTCTTTTACATTTAAAACAAAATCTCCTTTGCCTAGAACTTGAATTTGCACAAATAGTTTGATACAAGCAAGTCCTTATGGATATGATACTTGAACTTTCCATTTTATACTATTTTCATGATACTTTGGTATGCTTGCCAAGGACATATCAAGTAGGGATTTCCCGAATGGTCAAGGAGCATGACTATATGTTAAGGGATGAAGTATATCACTACAAAAAAATGGTATTTTTGACGGCAGAAATCCGTGGGTAACCCCTAAAATCCATCGGTAACTCAACATTTCAAATGGATTTCCAACGGACAAAAATCCGTCGGTAAAATGCTCGTAGGAAATTTTAACTGACGAAATTATGTTTTCCATTAGTACCTCCGACGGAAATATCCTTCAGTATGGTATGTCAGAAATTATCGATAGATTTTTTCGTCGATAATTTCTCACGAATGGACCCGTCAAATTTTTTTGACATGGGTAATCCGTCGGTAATTTCCCACGAATGGATTTGTTGGAAATCCATTTATGGGAAATTATTGACGGATTTTCCATGAAAAAATCCATCGGTAACTTTTTTCAATAATTCTTTATTTAATTTTTATTATTATTTAACATCGATAATTTACGAATATATTTTTTTCAGTTATATTATTTAACGTCAATATTGAAACGAACACATACATGTAATTAATGAAATACTCAAATTCATAAATCCAAAACAAATGGTAAAACAAATTCACTTAAATTCCAAATAAATCTAAAATAAAAGCAGAATGTCTAATATGTCAATAGTAATTTTGTGTTCCTAAGTCAATCATCGTGTTGTTCTTGTTGGTCATCTGGTTGCTAGTCATGTGGTTGGTCATTGTCTTGTTGTTGCTGCTGGTCCTACTGCTGTTGGTCAGGTTGTTGATGTTAATGAATAATGTTCCGCACTTTAGGAGGTAGGAACTAAAGTACAACTGACTGAAATACACACATCTCCTTCTTTGATTGATGAAGCTCCTCCCTTAGTCAATTAATCTCCACTGAATCTTGAGCGTGACTAGAAGATCATTGCATATGTTGCATGAAGCTGTCATATCCACATTTATAACTATGAGCAAGATCTCCAGTATTGTAAAGGTGTCCCTTATGCTTTGGTCCCACAACTACAAACCAACATTGAGTCCTAAGTCTTTGTCCTTCAGTAGGGTCTAAAAGAGTCATTTCTAATTCACCAACACTTGATGCAACATCAGACCTAACTTGAGATACTCTAGCCTCAAATTCTTCCTATCATTCATAAACAATCATTATTTCATAAATATAATAAACATTTTTAAAACTAAAAGAGCATGCAAGATAAATGTCTCAGATGTGTCTGCCTAGATCTATCATCGACAAATTGACCAGTATCCTTTCGTAAATGAGTTTGCTGAAAAATCTCATCAACGTATGCAGATCGACCAAGCTCCTCAGACTATTTACAAACATTATAAAGTAAATTAAACATTAAATAAAGAATGAAACAAGTACAAAAAATTATGTATTTTAATTTTAATGTACATACCAAGCGAATGACGTGATCCTGCAAGCTAATAAAACCATTTGTGTTCATACACCCATCCTTTTCAGACGCTTGATTTTTTTTGGCCTATTGAAACTTGGAACAATACTCAGATGCATTCCAATGTGATAACAAATCATTCCAGATACTATCTCTAATCCAATATGGCTTTTTATTTTCATTTCGGGCATCCCTAATCATCTCAGAAAGTCTATGAGAGGCTTTCAAGTTAAAAGTTTTTTTAATTTCATGTTCTTCCTCGGGTCTCCATACAGTTTTCTCTAAAGTATCACAAAGTTATGAAATGGCACACAGTTAGCAAAATACCAATTTTACAATTTCAGATGAAATAAAACAAAATCAACATTACTTATTACTCATTTTCCATGTCAAATAAAGGATATTAAATATAGAGCACAAATGAATGTAATATTTTTTATTCCCATAGAAAAAAGCATTACTCAATTTTCAAATTAAAAAAAATAATCCTAAAACATAAGCTATCCATTTCCGCCATTGAAGTAATTTATTAAGAGATGAACAAGTTACCTTAAAACGCTGGAAAACAGTTCTTAATGATCTTTTGGAATTGCTCCCCATGTTGGCCATGGTTAACAAATTTTTGTGTAATGGACAATGTGACAACCTTTGCCACAACCTTAGATGGATGAAACCTTAATAGAAAAAATAATGCATGAAAAAATTAAAAGATAAAATGATGTATGATATATAATGATAATTATTTAAACTTTTAATACTTACGCTCCATTGATAAGTGTAATCGTAGGATGATCATTGAGGGGTCTTCCATGGCCAAATTTGGAACGTCTTCATCAGTAGGCATGTTCGCTATAGCTAGGGATGGGATGGTGTGGATGTAGGTACTGGGGATGATCCATGTGCATTAATTGGAGATAGAGATGGTCTACCTTCAGTCGGAGGTGGAGATGGTGTAGGTATAACATCCGAAGATTTAATTGGCATAGATACAGTAGATAGGGATGAGGTAGATGAAGGCAGACTATCTCTAGGTGGTAGTAGTCTAACCACATATTGCTTTTTCTTCCCATTTGTCCCTTTTCCACTATTGGCATGTGATGGGGGTCGGGGAGGATCAGCACCACCTGATGACATATCTATATATACAAAAATAATATTACAAATAATGAATCAAATAGTATGTGATTAATTAAATATTGATAAGTAACATAATTCCCTTTCACACTAACAACCTTTTTTAGTCTATGATTGCACCACACTTCTTCATCAGAGGGTTAAATGGGTCAATATCTAGTCATGATAATGAGTAAATTTGAAAATAATACCGCAAATCCATACTCGTGTATTTATTGAATATATATATATATATATATATATATATATATATATATATATATACACACTGATATTGTACTCATTATCTGCACTTTACTTAAGTATAACATCAATAAATCAATAAAAAATATTAATTAAAATCAATATAATTGAATTAAAAATTATTCTTAAATCACTCAAACATAATCATACAAAAAACATTAAAAACATAGTCATTGTTAAATGTAATGTTCTAGTGTAATTCTTAGAGTTAACTAATTTAACAATATACTACTTCAAGAACAAGTATATAATAAAAAATATAAAATCATATATGAATTATCTAAACCATATTTTGTTTTATAAATGAGATGTACTCAACCGCAAAGCAAATACACTTTCCAAAATGAGTTGGCTAGCCTGTAGGCATGAAATAAGTCTAGGATCAATCAAAAGTATGTTGAGTGCTCAAGTCAGCCATAGCAGCAATTTAGGCAACATATCCAATGCGAGGTTATCAGGCTTAATCTAGTTTAAGATAACTACTTGATAATTAGTAGATTGGTGAAATATTTTGTAGAAGAGTTCAAAAGGAAGAAAAACATACATTAGTGCAAACCCAAAGGGATTGAGTGGGAAGTGCATGCGAAAGGGCAAAAAGGACACATTTACTTCGATTTGCTCTTCATTCACTCGTGCAAAGATTGAAGAAATCAATATGGAGCTCTTTTAAGAATATATGAATATAGTAAATAGGTTGTCTCATTGATGCTATGATCAACACAAAAGAGCTAATTAAGAACCACTAACAAGAACAACATCATGTACCTTGCTTCTTTTGTCTATCTTAGCATCAGCTAGACACCTGGTCACTGTTTTCATACATTCGTTGGTTAAAACTTCCAAAAACTTCATTTAATTGTTAAGATGACCACATACTTCATGACTTTAAGTACGAGAAATCTTGCAGAGCAAGACCATACATGGAGTATGTGTGGGTAACTAGAGTAAGGTTTTTCTTTGGTTACATTGTAGGGAATATTGACATAATAGAATAATCTATAACACATTGCAGATTCTTTCAGATTCTCAAAAGAGAGCCTATTATGACATGTACCTGTTGTCTCAGAAAAAACTTATGCAAAGGCATTTTTTGGACAAGATTCAAAGCTGCATATTTACAAATCACAAGCTAGTACATTCAAGGAGACGCAGACCAAAGATACCGAAGATCATATTCAGGTGTTCCTTAATTTATATAAAGATCCCAAACATATCAACAATGTTTTTTTGGAAAGATTACCTTGCAAATGGTGCAGTTGGAAGAAGAATTCATTTGGGAACCATATCTAGACTTGGGAGTAGTCCAGATGAAGCTTGTTGTAATGTCTACAATGACTTGATTGGGAGCAGTCTAGATAAAGTTAAAAAAATCAATTAAAAAACCCAAAAATCAAAGTGTAAAAACAACAAGCAATCAATTATCTTTTTCATTTTCTTGGGTTTATAAGGATGAAATTTTGGACTCACGTACAAGGTTGCATAGGAATAAAAAATAAGGAAAAACATGTGTATACCGTGAAATAGAAGCTAAGAATCCTTTGAATCCAAACCCTAAAGTCCTAAAGTTCAATAGTTCTGGGTTCTACAACTGCAAGTCAAGGTCAAAAAATGGAAAAAGAAATCATAAATCAAAAAATAAAACACATTTTAAAAGAAGACATGAAGCATAAATCAAAGTCTCCAAGGTGCAAATTTAAAAATACCTATGCGAAATGACGAAGATGAAGCACAATGCGAAAGCTATGGCTTTTCGGCCTCCATTAGCTTCAACGACAACAAACTATGTACATGCAAGCTCCATTTGTGAGGACATCAAAGATTCAACCTCAAGGCAGCAACGACAACGCCGCAACCTCCTTCTTAGTGTTTTCTGAGTGACAAAGATGAGACACAAGAGTGGCTGAGAGAGAGTCTGAGGCTGAGTGTGAGTTTTACTCTTTCAATTTCAGGGTTAAATTTTTAATTGGCTCGTCTATCATAAGGGATTTGGGCTAAGCCTATATTGTACATTATAACAACATATGTAACTTGGGCTCGGGTTAGTTTCTGATGAGTTTGACATTTGTTCCCAAACCTAGCTACATATTTTTATTTAATTTACTTTGCAAGTATCGGAAAGCATGTCTGATTGAGCAACGAACTCAACTGTTTGATAAGAGAGATATTTTTATTTAATTTACTTTGCAAGTATTGGTTAAACTTAATAATATATTTTTAAAATAGAAAATACATAGTATTTATTTAAGAAACTGTTTACTATGTTTTCAATAATACATTATACAAAATTATTAAATATATGATATTAAATATATAAAAAACCATACAAAATAAATATATAATAAATTTTCTATTTTTTATATATCAAATACTTTTTTCTAAAAAAAAATTATTTTTTACTTCTTGACATACGATGGGAAAAAAATATTTATTTACTTGTCCGCGGTTCACTTACCTAATTTTGGATTTGTCCCTATTGTGAAGGAATTCATTTAAAGTGATGTTATAAAAAAATTGGAATTAGTTTAAAATAATTAATTTAGAAAATCATTTTACATTTTGAAATAGATTTTATAGTTTTATAGAAAATTAAAAATATCAATACAAGTGCGAAGCATGCATGATCGAGCAACGGACTTGACCCGGTCCAATCACTGGGTCGCAGTCGGACCGACCAAATCGGTCCGGGTTTTAAAACTTTGAAATAACGCCTTAACTATAGAAATTCAAGTGTTTGATTTTTTAAATGAGATATAGGGTTTAGAACCTTTATCGATTATCATATAAATGCAAAGTAAAGAGTTTGACATATAATTCAAACATTTCAGACGGATTATTTTCGGTCGAAAAAATCGGTTGGTAATACAAACATTTCCAACAGAATATATTCTATGGGAAATATTTCACCAGTAATAATGATTTTTCTTGTAGTGTACGGGGACCACTCATATGATGTACAAAACTCCATGGAGTAGAGTCTGTCATGGATGATATTGTTCAAGTTAGATGTCATGGTTGAATAATGATGGAGACTTTTGCTAGTTGATGTTTGATGTCACAAGGTGATGTTTGATGATTGAACTATAACATTGCGGTTAGCTAGTACTTATTGATGTATATCTACAAGAGAATTTTAATATAAATTAAATTTTGTGATAATTTTTTGGTTACTATATGCCTTGTTTTTTGAGACTATAAAGTTTAGCTTTATTTCCTTTTTCCTTGACTGGAATTTGTTTATGTTATGTGTATTGATGAGTCTAACTTTGGGATATATGTAATTACCTTGTTAAAAGATATCATGAGTAGTCAAGAGTAAGAGAATGATTTTAATGTGACATAGGACACTAGTGACCTTAGAGATGATCAAGGTGATCAACCCTAGATGCCTAAGTGAAGGTTAAGGTATGGTTTGAGAAGATAAAAATGATAATAAGATGGGATAATAGTTGTGAGATTAGAGTGCTAATTAAGAAAAGAAAAGGAGAAGCCTTGAGAGTTAAGAAAATGATCTCTAGAATATGGAGTCAACATAGAATTCTTAGAGCACTCACTGAGATATTATGCATGTCTCATCCCTTTTAGTTTCATATTTTTACATGTTATGCAAGTGGACATGCTCATGGAGGAATCTTGGAGCATAAAGGTTTTTGCATGAAACAAAATAAGTATAGTTTGCATCTCCCAATATATAAGAATTGGTTTTATGTACCTTAGTCATGTTTTATAAGAAACATGTGTGTCAAAGGCTTTGAACAAGTTTTGTTCTTGTGATGTATGATTAGATTATAGTTTTCGCTCAGTTAACTAAGAGAGAATGTATTTTATTAGATAATTAAAATTATAAGTAATTGAAAATATAGAGTAATAGACATTTGATAATTTAATCCACTAAAGTTACCTAGTGAAAAAGAGTTTGAATAATTTGTATGACATGCATGTTGTTGGGTATAATTCATACTTTACCTTCAAAAGATAAGTTGCTCGCAAATGGGGTCCCACTCTCCGGTGAGCGAGCAAGGGTTTATTATTTGTAGTTTAGAATTGGGGCCATAAATAGTTTTGGTGCTTAGGATTTCTAAGCCTATATACATCCTTATAATCTAGTACATTGTAATGAATGTATGAGGATAATATAGAGAATAACTGGATGTAGACCACATTTGATGAATCATGATAAACATTGTGTTATTTTTCTTTCCTTTTTTTCTTTCTATTTTTTCGATTGTTGTATAATTACTTGATATAGATACATGCTGCATTCAAACCTTAGTGCGTAGATAAAAAAAAATTGAGAATATTATCAAATATATGTTAATAGCCCCACCCTTTTAATATATCATAAAATAGACATACCGTATATGATCAAATTTCATACAATATATTTTCTATATGATAAAAATGTTAATATGATGCTTTTCACTGAAAAATAAAAGAAATGTCTAACATCTTTTATGATACCACAGGACACAAGTTCTTGTACAGTATATATCTTATTTTTCCTTGGGCTTCACAGCGACATTTTATTTAATAAATAAGAGATGGGATCCTTTTACACCGGTGTAAAACTTGATAGTTTTACACCATTTAATAACTTTTTACTGGATAAGTATTTTACAAAATCCACCGTTAGATTGAAAGCTTATATCATGTAGATCACATATCTCAAATTTCATATTAATCCGAAATCATTTGAAACCTAATTGATATATATAAAAATTAACGGTATATGTACTTCTAAAATATGTGAAAATTAGACTATTTGATTACATTCATATTGATGTTTAAATTTTGTGAAATTTGAGACATATGATCTACATGATATAAGCTTTCAATCTAACGGTGGATTTTGTAAAATACTTATCCAGTAAAAAGTTATTAAATGGTATAAAACTATCAAGTTTTACACCGGTGTAAAAGGATCCCATCTCAATAAATAATATTATATATGTAAATATGTGATGTATAAAAACAAAAAAGAAAAGGCAAACTCTGATGGATGAAAAGACAGATACATATAAATCTTTTTTATTTAATACTACGTTATAATACTAATGGATTATGAGATATTAAGTACATATTTCTCTAACATAGTCAACAGGCATACAGTATGATAAAGTTTTATTCAATTTTGTGCAATCAAATGCAAATGTAATGCGTAAAAACTTATCACAGAAAACGTAGTGTCTAAAACCTTCAATGACACCGACGGTGGTGCATATATAGGACAAAGATAAAAAGACTGTGCCAGAAGATTAGATACTAAAATCAAATTGAATGCTGAATTAGAGACGTATAAAGTAGTCAAGGTTTCTATTGTGCAGATTAATTGAATTAAAACGCTCTCTTTCAATTCATCAATGTTGCAAGCACTGTTGTTATTGCTTTCAAATGTTAGTTATGTTGATATTTCCTAACTATTCTGGATATCATTTTATGTTACGTACATTGATTGGAATGTGTCTAAAATGAAGTTCACACACAATGTGAAGCTAGAGATCCCATGCAATTTCGTAATCCAACAACTTCTAAATCCATACATTATTACCAAATCACACATGGAACAAAATTAACAAAGCCCAATGAAAGCAATTTTAGAAATGGACCAATGGTATTAGAGCAATGCCCTCTTGTCAAAGCAACACGAATAAATAATACAAGTCAAATATTGAGAGTAACCAAACAGTGGATATTTTGCATTTCAAGTGCTTTGTCACCACATTTGGACAAACAAGAAATGGAATCATCTCAATGAAGGGAATTGGAACGATGAAATTAAATGCGTTTTCGTTTCTTAGCGGCTTCAAAGTTCAACCTTATCTAAGGGCGACGCAAAATTTTCCCTAAAAGATTTATGTGGGCAATTTCTTTTTTCCAGACATGTCAATTTTCTTCATGAGGACCTGGCAAAACAAACGAGTTTTGTCGATGGAAAATTGGATATATATATATATATATATATATATATATATATATATATATATGTTTGTGTGTGTGTGTGTTTACTTAGATGTTGTGGTTGGAAATAGGTTTATTTAGTTATAATTGTTGCGTCTTTGTCAAGACCTTAAATGAAATATGAATGGTTGTATGAGAATAGAATCTAAAGCTTAATCAAGAGAATCTCTTCTACCTAAACAGACAAGGGACAGGAAGGAAGTCTAGTACGAATAAAATCTCAATTATTAAAAAATTAAGCTGTATATATATAAGCCCAGAACTGTTTCGCTTCATTGGAAATTAACCACAATTAATCAGGGCAGGGGCGGATACACATTAGATTGTGTTTGGATAGAGAATTTTAATTGGGGAAAGTAATTTATTAGAGAATTTAAAATTTTTTAATTGAAAATTCATTGTTTGGATATAATTATACGAAGAATTTAAATTTTTGGAATTTTAAAACAGAATTTTAAATAACTAAAAATGTGGAATTTGAATTTCTTTCTAAAAGGTGAAAAATTGAAATTTTCTTATTCTATAGAAACTCTAACTGCACCACTCTTTGCTCCGTCTCCATCGTCGATGAGTACTTCGAACTCCGCTACTCCCATGACACCCACCTCCGTGCATGAGATTCAAAATTTTAAAAATGAATAAATTCAATTTTTTTATCCAAACACAAAATTTTGAAAATGAAGAAATTTAATTTCTTTTTCCAAACACAAAATTTTGAAAATAAAAGAATTTTAATTGATGCATTTTAATTTCTCTGAATTTTAAATTATCTGAAATTTTAAAATACTTCATCCAAATATACTCTTAGAGACTATGGGGGCAATTGTTCCCACTAAGTAACTTTTTTATTTGAATATACTAAATTATTATTATTTTTGTTCCATAGAAAATTAAGATTGCCCCCATAAAATACTTTTTTTTAAGAAAAAGAATGTAAAAAATTATTAAAGATAAGAGAAAAAATTGGTACTAATTTTATCCACTTTATCTTTTTAATTTTGTAAAAACTTCAATATTTTGATACTTTTTTATTATGAGATTGTGTATTTGTAAAATTTTATAATAATTTTTGTCGTAAAAATATTATAGATTATTGTTTTGCTCTCACTAAATTTTTTTTCTGAATCCGCCATTGAATCAGGGTCTTTATTTTTAATAAAGTCTTATTTTTTATTTAAGATAAAAATAATCTTATTGTAGAAAAATTTATTATCCAAGTTTACTTGAATGGGTAATGACTTACAAATAAGTCATGAGATACCATGCACTGATAAATACAACAATTTTAAAAATTTACTAGGTATATTAACAATTTATTTTAAGACTATAAAAAATATTTCGCTTGGAAAACATAAAACTATTATGAGGGACATAATTCTTTGCTCTGAATATTTAGTTATAATAATCCCACATATTTACATTAATTGATTCATGGACTTGGTGGTCAAGATATATTACAAAACTAAGATATAGTGCATAAAAAATATAATATTAGCATTAAAAATAATTTTAAATAAACATTTTTTAATTGATGTTAAATGAAAGATAATAATTATGAAAATATAAAGTATTGTTATATGTCTTGTTATTTAATTAGTATTCTACTTTTATTAACATAATTGTTAGGGTCAGATGGTGACAACCCACCTCAACGAAATGGTTATATATTAGATTGCATACTTTCAAGTTTAACCTTATACTTTCAAGTTTCAACCTCAGTTCCTAAACTCCACTAATCCTTAAAAAGAAAAAAAAGAAAAACAACCCTTAAATTCCACTAGTGACATGATATTGTAAGTACAATAAAAGGTGTCGAGCACTCGTGATTTAATTAGAATAGATTTGGTTAGTACTAAGGTTTTAGTTATAGCAAGTACGGGTGTAAAAAAACCAGTTAGATGAAAATAAATGGTTTCAAACTGTTTTATTTGATTTGATTTTATATCTAAATAGTTGAATTAGTTAAAAAAATTGATTTGAAATCAAATTGATTTAAAAAATTGGTTTTGAACTAGTTTTAAATTGGTACTAAGGATTTAATTGATTCTGAATTTTTTAAATAAAAATAAGTATTTAGGTGAAAATCACTTGGATTGATCACATCGATTTTGTAAAATTAATTGGATGAATCAAACTGGTTTTGTACAACAGTACATTTCTTTTCTTTTTTCTTTGGTTTAGATAAAAATTAATTTGATTTCAATTCGATTATAGTTTGATTTGAATTGGATTTTCTTGTTGGGAATAAAGATGCATATTCAAGATTTAATTCATCATGTTATCAATTTTAATAAATAATTATTCTTTATTTTATTATTTTATTAAATTGTTAATTTGATATGTGCTTGATTAAAATTAGAGATTTATTGTTATGATAGATATTATGTTAATGAAAAACAAGTACTTTATAAATTTAATTTAAATTATTCTTGATAGTAAAATTATTATAAATAATATATCAATAATTTAGATAAATTAATATATAATAATAATAATAATAATAATAATAATAATAATAATTTTTATTGAATAAAGATTAATATATTTCTCTAGTACTCCCCTCTTTCGATTTTGCCTAAACCTCAATAACCTCAACGCTCCTCTCAAGTACAGAATCGGCGCTCCGAAGCAGAACGGGAACGAGGTCGCACTCCACCGCTCTAAGGCGGTTATCAGGGAAGGAGCGGAGGGCGTAGAGCGCCGTCGCGGCTTCTTTTGTTTTCTTTGTCTTTTCTTTGGCTTCTTTTCTGGATCCTCTGGTGTCACAAGGGCGTGGATGAAGCCCGGGAAAGCTCCGATGGTGGCATTGTTGACGTGGAAGACGTCAAGGCTGGTGAGGAGGGTTGCGGCGAGGGCGCGACAGTCAGAGGGGACAGAGGAGGAGAGGCCGACCTTGGAGTCGTCGTCCAGGGAGAGGTGGAGGAGGAGGGACAACATTCCACGCTCTCATTGGTTATTGAATCAAAGAACATAGTTTTTTTTATACAAAATCAAGAAACAACGTTCCACGCTCTCATTAAAATGTTATCCTATTTCTATCTCTATTTCTTTTGGTCGTTACAATTTGCGTAACTGGAGAAGACGTGAGTTTGTGAAGCCAAAATTTCACGTCCTCTTTCCCCAATCTGGAACTTAAAATCAAAACACTCCCAAAATTTCTATTTCTATTTTCTTTTTCTGATAGACAGTGCCATATGATTGATTTTGTTTTCCTTTGACTAGTCTTTGGCTCTAACATATGTTAAGATTGTCTATAGGTCTGACAATGGTGTAGACATTGCCTGTGATTTTACAGTTCCTTGCATAGATCATTTGGATTTTATTTTTTTTATTTTTTATAGGTGAGTCCAGTATAGTTGGAGAAAGATCTTTAAGCAGTTCACTTGAAAATGATTCCTCTGACTGCGGTAAATTCTTGCTAGAAAAGGTAATTCTCAATTCTAGAATTTACTGTGGAGTTAGATTGCTCTGCTTTCATGATGATTTCATGTTTGTTTGAATGCAGTCTCTTAAATTTATATGTATCATAAATCCTTGTTGGTTTTCATGGTGGATTCACAATGGAAATTATGTTTTGTTTTGTTTGGCTATGTCATATAAATAAACAAAGTTACTTTTTGTTCATTGTCTATTAAGATTTTATATGATTTTATTGCTAACTTGGCTTTCATTGCTTTTTAGGCAAATGAGCCTTGCCATTTTACTTACTGTTGCTACAGGACACCTGTCTACATTTATATAGGAATAATAATAATAATTATTGCGTTAATTTTTTATTTTGCATCAAATTATGCACAAAATAGTCATTATCTCTGCCAGTGATTTCAATGTTAGCTTATTATACGACTAATGAAAAAGGTATCATTCTTTCATGTATTGCATATGTGGATTGTGGGTGGGGTTTCCTTTCCTTATTTTAATGATTCCTTTCAATATCACTATCTATTTCTATTTTTTCATATATGATAAGGTAGCCTCATAAATGATCCCTTTCCTTTTCTTTCGGTTGTGCTTAGGTCGACTACACCACTGTGTTTTTTTCCAGCTATTGATGTTTGTTGATAACAGGCTTGCTGCAGGAATGGGATTGTAAGGCTTCACATCCATGTTTTAATATAAATATTTTGGTTTTCTTCAATTTACATTGGTTGTATGCACTGATTTAATTGAAATTAGAGTATGATGGATAAGGTTTGGTGTTTCACCATTCTTGTACGTTTCTCAGTATGTTGAATTGAAGGTTAGCCATATCCTTTTGGCTTGAGTAGGTGGCTACCTTAATTGTAACCCTCTGATTGACTTGGTATCTAATTAAGTTACCAGCACCACTAGTTTTAATTTCAGGATGGTGTTATTAATACTAATGAGTAATTATTTTAATTTCAGGTTCCTACAAATGCTACACTTTTTAGTATTTAAATAAAAAGTAATTGGATTTTGTTATGGGAGTGTGGTTTCTATCACAGTGTGGAGTAGGCTGGTCCAACACAATTAAGTAATGTGGAGATGTTAGTGTGATAACTAAATATTGAATAAATTATAAATTGTGGTCCAACATAATTTATGTCCTTCTGAATTTACCTTCCAAAGTGGAGACTTCTCACTATTAGAATGTGGTTTAAGAATATATTAATGTGCATCCTCTGCCACTTTTATTTTACTGCTTTTAGGCCGTTTGAGTAAGATAGTTATTCTTTGTCATTGTATATTGAAAAGTTTTATTTTCATATTTTTTTAATGGTTGCATCTAAATTCAAGTCCAATTGACATTGAGCATAAATTGTAGGATCAGTGACAAACAACCTTGGCTTTTTAATGGTTGCATCTAAATTCAAGTCCAATTGACTCACCTACGTTAAGTTTTCTTATGTAAAGGCACACGCTTTACCTAATTACTAGTACCAAGTACCAACTCCAAACAACCTTGCCTTTTTATTCTCTCCTTCTGTTACCTTTGTTGAGAGTGAGTGAGTGAAAGCATGGCTATGGCTGTGGCTCAACACAGAGAAAGTAGCAGCAGTGGAAGCATTGACAAGCACTTAGATTCTGGTAAGTATGTGAGGTACACTGCTGAGCAAGTTGAGGCTCTTGAAAGGGTCTATGCTGAGTGCCCTAAGCCTAGTTCTCTGAGGAGGCAACAATTGATCAGAGAGTGCCCCATTCTCTCCAACATCGAGCCTAAGCAAATCAAGGTTTGGTTCCAGAACCGTAGGTGAGTCACTCAAATCAACCCTATTTTAAGGCCCTCTCTTCATTCTTTTTGAATTTTGTTCTTAGATGTGAAGGTTTTGGATGGTGTGCAGGTGTAGGGAGAAGCAAAGAAAAGAGGCATCTAGGCTTCAGACTGTGAACCGCAAACTCACTGCAATGAACAAGTTGTTGATGGAGGAGAATGATCGGTTGCAGAAGCAGGTGTCACAGCTTGTGTGTGAGAATGGTTTTGAGGCAGCAATTGCATACTGTAAGTGTGTTTGTGTGTTCTGTCTGATCGTCAATTCTTCACCTTTTGGGGCTCTTGAGCACAAAAAACGTTGATGAAAAGAATGTGTACTAAATGTGGAGAATTTGAGTGAAGAACCGATCTGGTTTGTGGTTTTTCTTGCATGTTGGTCATGTGTTAATTGCTGTTGTAGCTTTTACTATGAGTCCTGCTTGTTTTGGTTGTTTGAGTTGTTATTCATGTTATTGTTTTCCCTGCAACTACTGATGGTAGTTGTGATTCGGTGGTTACCACTCCTCAACATAGCATGAGAGATGCTAGTAACCCTGCTGGGTAATTCTGAACTTCATGAAGTGAAGTTGCTTCTTTTGTGGTGAAGTTTTGCTCAAATTGGTTTTTCTGTTGTGATCCTTGCAGACTCCTATCAATTGCAGAGGAAACTTTGACAGAGTTCCTTTCAAAGGCTACAGGAACTGCTGTAGATTGGGTCCAGATGCCTGGGATGAAGGTTTTTTCTCTTTCTTTTTTTCTCTTCTGTTCCTTGCAATGAATTTGTTAAGAAATTGGTGGCCTTTGGCATGTAGAGGATTTATTTTGTGAATTTCGTTGTGATACTCTGTTTTGATTTGAATTTTCTAAATTTGTTAATTATCTCTTCATCTAAGAAAAAGTTCTTTTTGCCAGCCTGGTCCGGATTCGGTTGGGATCTTTGCCATTTCACAAAGTTGCAATGGAGTGGCAGCTCGAGCCTGTGGTCTTTGTTAGTTTAGAACCTACGAAGGTAAAATGACTAAGTAGAAGCGGTTTGGACACATTATATAGATTCATAATATTTATTTGCAAGACTGTCGTGTTGTGTTTGCTTTCTTCCTTGATGGGAGGTAATGTAATATATTTTGGACCAAGATTCAATGCACCAAGATTCAATTTCATTTAAGGTGAATTGTTGCTCTAATATGGTAGAGACCTCGTGAAAAATAGGTGAGTACTTATATAAGACTCGTTACCACTCAAATTAATAAAAATTACATTAAAATGATAATGTATGCTAAATGCTTATATAGTATAGTCATGTTAGTGGTATTATAGGTATAAGGTCTAGGATTTGATCCTAATTTAAATATGAAGTCACAAGTTACAACTATAAGTATTACCTATCTCAAATGGGGTTACAATAGTTTGGCGGTGAAGAGAGAAGAAATAAGGAGAGAAATCATAAATTTAAATATCTCATTAACAAAAATTAATAAATAACATTCATAAATATTTTCTAGTTACTTAAATAAAATTATAAATGTAAAAATCAAATATATAAGATGTGTTGAATACAGTTATTTAATTTTGAATTTTTTAAAAGTGAAGAAAAAAATGAGACAGTACAAGAAAAAAAATGACTGTTTTCTTGAAGAACTTATTACTTTTTTATATATATTTTGAATTACTCTTTTTTATATCTATATTTTGAATTTGTTATATATTCCTTCTTATCCAACTTGCTTAAGAAGTCTCAATCTGTGAAAATTGAGTTAATTAAGTTTTGCTAGTTGCTTCAGTTTTGTGTTTGCGGGCCTCATATATGCTTTTGAAAGTTGTTAATATATATTTTTCATCTATCTTGAATTCTTGATGATAGTTTGGCCATCAACATAGTACTTAAAATTCTTTTAGATCGGTACAATCTTCAGATTGACTTCGATGTCACTCTTGTATATACATACATTAAATACATTTGTAGCCATTATTTGGTTAAATCTCTTGATCTCTCTCCCTGTCTCGCTGTCTGGTATCTGAAATGATATAGCTACATGTTGCTCATCATCTGCTCATGATTTCTTTAGGTTCTGTAGATGAATTTATTTGACTCTCTAATTCTTGTCATTAGTAGCATCCTTGAATACTGATATTTAGGTGTTTCCTGGTTAAATAGTAAAAAAGAAGGAAATAGCTGAATTTGATACATTGGGCATTGCATGGGCACTTTATTCCTGGAACATGAGATAATTCATATTTAAGGAAAGTTTTACGTTCTAATATTGAGTTTTTTGAGTTTTCCTGTTCCATGTTTTACACTTTTCATGTCAGTGATAAATAAAATCCAAATAAGCCAAAAATCCCTGTCTGTTTTTATGCTTGCCATTATTCTTTGCAGGTGAAACTTCTGATACATCTAGGTTAAACAAGTGGAGGTATAGATGTTCTTTCCAAGGGAACCAGAGCTACTATCTTGCTAATTGTTCAAAGTCATGTGATTGCCACTCAGGTATACTATTAATTTTCAATTGGAATGAAGACAAGCAGCCTCCTGCAGTGCTTTGTTAGGAACACACAAGCAAGAGAGCTGAGAAAAGAAAATTATGCAAAACTTTATTAAATGATGGTGCTCGTGTGATATTTGTTGAGGGTGCAGATAGACCAATTCTTGCTGTGAAAAGTGATGGTGGCTACAACTATTCTTCAACTGATCTAGCAGCACTTTGGTTAGTTTACACTTTCAATTATTTAATAAATACAAATATTTTATTAAAAGTTATACGGTAGAAATGCATTCTGAATGGAGAAAATATAATTAACAGAAAAAATTCAATTAAAAATGATTAATAATATTTTTTAACAAAAATTAATTATTAGTGAAACTATTGGATAAAATGTGATGGTGGATAAAAAATATACGTTAGCCATATATGTTACACTTTCCCTTAAAATCTTCCACTAGTATAATATAATTATATATTTTTAAATAGGATCAAATATTAAATTCAAGGAATGAAATGTAGATCATTTTCCATTGTCATTCATGGATCAAATGCTGGAGAGACTATCAGGCCAAGAATTATATTGTTTTCTTGATGGTAACTCAAGATACAATCAAATCACCATCAATCGTGAAGATCAAGAGAAGACAACTTTTACCTGTTCCTTCAGTGTTTTTGCTTACAAGAAGATGCCATTCAGTCTTTGTAATGCTCCTACTACATTTTAGTGTTGTATGCTTGCTATTTTTGTTAATCTTGTGGAAAAGAGTATTGAAGTGTTTGTGGATGATTTCTTTGTCTTTGGCTCTTCTTTTGATTCATGTCTTTCTAATCTTGACAATATATTGAAATAGTGTGTTGAAACAAATATTGTGCTTAATTGGGAGAAATGTCATTTTATGGTAACGAAAGGCATTGTATTGGGCCACAAAATCTCTGTTTGTGGCATTGAGGTTGACAAAGACAAGGTGATTATGAAATAATGTGTGATGCTAGTGATTATGCTATAGGAGCAGTTTTGGGTCAACGGAAAAATAAAGTTTTCCATATCATACATTACTTAAGCAAGGTTTTGAATGAAGCTCAAAATAATTATGCAACAACTGAGAAATAATTTCTTGCAATAGTGTATGTTTTGGAAAAAATTAGATCTTATTTGATAGTTTCTAAGGTTGTAGTTTTTACTGATCATGCTACTATAAAATATCTTTTGGTCAAAGAGGATTCTAAACCCAAACTTATCTGTTGGATTATACTTTTGTAGGAATTTGATTTGGAAATCATGGATAAAAAAGGGAGTGAAAATCATGAAGCTACTCATCTATTTAGACTTACCATTGATGAGGTGACCACACAAGGTCTTGAAATTCAAGAAGAGTTCCCTGATGAAAAGTTGTTCAACATTGCAGAAAGATCATGGTTTGCTAACTCATCTATTTAGACTTACCATTGATGAGGTGACCACACAAGGTCTTGAAATTCAAGAAGAGTTCCCTGATGAAAAGTTGTTCAACATTGCAGAAAGATCATGGTTTGCTAAGATGACCTATTTCAAAGTAGTTGGTGCACTTCTTAATGATCTCACTTGACACCAGAAAAAGAAGTTTCTCAGGGACTCCAAATACTTTGTGTGGGATGATCCTTATCTTTTTAAGATTAGAGCAGATAATCTCTTGAGGAGATGTATAACTCAGGAGGAGGCAAGAGCATATTGTGGCATTGCCATCGTTCACCATATGGAGGGCATTATAATGGAGAGAGGATTGCTGCCAAGGTCCTCCAATTTGGTTTCTATTGGCCTACATTGTGCAAGGATGCTTATGAATATGTCCAGAGGTGTGATAATTGTCAAAGAACAAGTGGAATCTCCAGAAGGAATGAAATGCCACTGTAGAACATTATGGAGGTTGAAGCTTTTGACTACGGAGGGATAGATATCATTGATCCATTGCCATCATTTTACTTAAATAAATATATTTTATTGGTTGTGGACTATGTAATCAAATGGGTGGAAGCAATAGTTGTTCAACACGCAGATGCAAAAAACGTTATTCGCTTCTTAAAGAAAAACACATTTTTAAGGTTTGGCACACCAAGGGTACTGATAAGTGACAGAGGATCTCATTTTTGTATCGTCCAACTCAAGAAAATTCTCCAACACTATAGTGTCAGACACAAGGTAGTCTCACCTTATCATCCCAGACCAATGGGCAAGCTGAGGTATTTAACAGGGAAGTAAACAAGATCTTGGAGAAAACAGTTGCTCAGTTAGTTAAGGAAGGATTGATCTAAAAAATTAGATGAAGCTCTGTGTGTAACACCTTGAAATTCGGAGTTTCTGGGTTAGATGTTTGATGTGTGTTATGCTGCTTGATTGTTTGATTAATTTCATAATTTGCTGTTTTGTTGGACTTTTGTCTTGGTATGAGTGTTTGGTGAATGTTATGTTAAGTCAACTTTGTTTGGTCTATCGTTGCTGTACATACATGCTAAGTGAGCATGTCCTATCATCTATATATAAGTATCAGAGTGGCGCAACGGAAGTGTGTTCCTTCTTTTTTTGCGTTTTTCTCTCCCTTTTCTCTCTTAACTTTCCACACCCTAGAACCACCCCCTTCAACCACTCTGAACCACCAAGGACCACCGTAGCTTGCCACAAAACCCTTATGCCAAGAGGAACTTCGTGAACGGAGCAGAAGTCTTCGTAAACCCTTCTTGAAGTTCGAACGAGAATGGAGCCCCAACCTTTCTTTTCTTGGCTTCCTGAGAGCGCTGTGTCAGGCAAGCGCACGCTTCAAAGGATAGTGTTATAACATCGCTAGACTGTAAGAGAAGAACTCCTGGTTAGGTAAGGGGAGTTTATTATGTTGATAATCAGTTTTAGATACCATAGTTGAGGGCTAGAGAGTCCAACTATGAATATAACTGCATATCCCTGTTGTGTACTGATTTTCAAGAAAAACTATGTCTTTCAACGAATGGGATGCGAAATTTTTATGATTGATGGTGTTCTGGTGTAAGGATGTTGATGTTGTAAGAGTCCCTTGTTTGTGAAGTTGGTGTTTGTTGATGAGAACTCCCAGAATACCTTTTTAGTGGTGTGTTTGTGGAGGTTCCGGCTGCTGGGTTTGTGTATGTCGGGTTAAGTTTATTATGTAGTATATGCGTGGGATGTGACTCTTAGTATTCTTTTGTTGGCGGAAGCCAATATCCCGAGTTCGGGGACTCATTCTGGTAACCAAGGAATAAGTCTGCCGGGTTGCAGAGTCGAGTGTGGCTCGTTTCTTTCTTTCAAGTTGCTGGGCTTGTTTCCTTTCCCGTGCCAAAAGTGTCAAGTTTATGGTACTAAAACACTTTAAAAGTCTTACTTGTTGTATTCAAGCAAATATTGTCTGTTTTAATCGATTACAAACGCTTATGTAATCGATTGCATAGTGCTGAGTCCATCCTCGGCACTTTAGAAAACACAAGGCTCTGCCTTTGTCTGACCACATCCGACCTCGTTCGGGGTTGTCCTACCACGACATTCTATAAAACACAGGGGTCTTCCCTTATCCGTCTTTTCTCTTTAGAGATGCGTATGTGCCTTTTCTTTAAGAGAGCTACTGGATTTCCTTCTCGGTTGAGCTCGTGCCTTTCTTTAATAGAGCTATCGGATTCCCTTCTCGGTTGAGCTCGTACCTTTTCTTTAAGAGAGATACCGGATTCCCTTCTCGATTGAGCTCGTGTCCTTTTCTTTATAACGATCGGGTTCCTTTTCGGGGTTCGTTGTTTCGTCTCTTTAGGGCTGTTGAACTCGTTTCCTTCTTTAGAGCCGTCGGGCCAGTGCTGCCTGGTTAGTGAACCATTTCGACTCACTAGTTTACGTTGTGTTTACGATTGATAAGTAAGTAATGATTGTATATGATAATGTTGGAATAATGAAGCTTGGTATATGAGGTGATAATATTGATGATGCTGTGATTATGAGCTATGCATATACCGAATGGTGCAGTGATCGGTTGGGTACCCTTGCAAGGAAGGATTTGTTCCTAGCCACGGTCATTGCATCGGTGAGCCCGTGTTGGGCCAGTATGTATGTACATGGGGGGTGCATGACGGGTCACCCTTGTGAGGAAGGATTTGTTCCTGGCGGGGTCATGCATTGATGATGCCCATGTGACATACTTCATATGTTTTACGGAAATAGGATGATTGGCTGCAGAGTACGGAGGTACTGGGGGGACACAACTGTTTGGAAATCCTTTATTGAGACCTATGCCTGATCACTAGTGGGGGGGGAGCGGCCTGTGCATGACATAGTGACCCTGATATCCTGCTGCATCATCTGCCTGTGATGGTCTATTTCCGTGATGGTACCACATTGCATCCTGAGAGATGAGTCAGGAGCATGCATCATTCTACGCATTATAGGTTGACTGTGGAATGCATTTGGAATGACTGTCTGTGTTGGTTGCGTGATGAAATGATTGAGTGTTGTGATGACATTTGTGATGTTTTGGATTGCCTTCTCTAACTACTGTTATCTATTACTGTTGTTTTTACATGATAAACTCACCTTTACTTTGTTTGCACCGTGTGGATTAGTACCTGTGATGATCGCGAACCTTTATTCGTGTGAGCAGACAGACAACATTATGTGACTTGGAGGAAGATCTCTTTTTGGTTGGAGCTGCCGAGCTGTCGTGATGACGGTGGATCAAATTTCGGAAAAGAGTTGTGTTTTGATGGTCAAGTCTTCCGTAGATTAGTCTCTTGTTTTCTTTTAAACAACTTGTACATTTCAGATGTAGATACTTGTAAATCCAACTAAATTATGTTTTTACATGTGAATGAACTGTGATGTTTAAATGCACGGTTATCTACGTATTTGTTTCATGGTGATGAATATTCATTTGCAAAAAACTTAGTACCATTTTCATAATAAAATACAAGGGATTTTCATTAAAATCTGTTATCAGAGTAATTAAAAGTTAGTGATACAGTAGCGACGAGGTGGGTCGTTACACTGTGGGCATACATAACAACATACAAAGCTCCTACATGACTCAGTCACTTCCAATTGGTCTATGGCAAATCTTGTCACTTATCTATGGAGTTGGAGCACAAAGCCTACTAAGGCATTGAGGTTTCTAAATTTTGATCTAAATGCAACTGGTGAACATAGGAAGCTCCAAGTTCATGAATTGGAGAAATTGAAGTTTCAAGCTTATGAGAATTCCAAGCTTTATAAGCAAAGAGTTAAAGTTTATCATGATAAAAAAAACTTTTGAAAAGGAATTTTCAACCTAAACAATAGGTTTTGTTGTTTAATTCTAGATTGAGATTGCTTCCAGATAAGCTGAAATCTAAGTGGTCTGGACCATTCATCATTAATGAAGTCATGCCACATGGAGTTGTGGTATTGGAGGATCAAGCCACAAAGAGGACATGGACTATGAATGACATAAGAATCAAACACTACTTGGGTGGTGATGCTGAGAGGATCACCAGTGTTGTCCAATTGTAGGAAGGTTGAGCCACAACAAGGGCGTTCAGATTAAAAGATGTTAAAGAAGTACTCTTGGGAGGCAACCCAGTGTTTTAGATTTTTTTTTTAATTTGTGTTACTTGAATCTTATGTCTTATGTTTCTGAATTATGTTTTGAACTTTACTTTTGAGTCTTTATTGGAGAATTTATGATTTTGAATGTGTATGTTTCAATTCGTATGTTGAGTAATAGTTTTAAATATGTCTATGTTTAGTGTATAATTGTGTTTTAAATATTCTAGTGTTTGTGTCATGTATGTGCATGTTATCTATCTTTCAATGTGTGTGATTTTGTATGTTTCATGTGTATAATTGGTTTTTGGTGAAACTTAAGTTTTTTTATAAAAGGTTGTGGATTTGTAGTCTTGGGTTTTGAGCTGTGTGTTGTTGAAACATGCATAATTGAGTTTTGATGTGAGAATGGAAGCATTAAGGGTGAGACTTGGAAGGAATTGGTCAAGTTTAGTTTGAAAGTGATCTTTAGTAATTTGGACAGTGAACAAAACACCTTTTTCTTGCATTGAAATGAAGTTGAATACTTTGTTTTCCAATTGCTAAAGAAAGAGATTGAAGGACAAATTGATAAATGAAATGTGAATTGATATGATTTGGCATGTCTTGGATAGTTGAATCTATCTCCAGTTTTCATCAACCATTGATAGATTACTTGACTTGGCTAATTGAATTATGCAAAATTGGCTAATAGCAAAGATAAGGAGCTTCTGTCCCAGGACTCTCGCCTGGGAGATTTTACACTCACTTAGGCTATGTTATCAGGTAAAAATAACTTGCTTAATTCACCCAAACTCGCCCAGGACAATCAACGTTTTTCATTTAAACTCGCCTGGGCAAGTTATTGACAGTGCTTAAAAATAAAACAGAGGGGTGAAATCTGATTTCACCCATTTTCAATCTTAATTTCATTTCCCAAACCCTCGACCCTCTTCCCCCAAAATTCACACAAACCCTCACCTAGTCACTCAATTCACCTCATCTCACACCACTCTATCTCATTCAGGTAAGTTTCACATCTACATTGTCATTTTTGTAGTGTTTCTTGTGCTGTTTGGTTTTATTCTATTCAATTCATTGCACATTATGTTTTGCTTATGTAGAAATTGAATAATGCTCAGAATTAATATTGTTTTGTGTGGTTTCTATTCATTATTTTTCTTTATACACACCTGCACATTATGCTTAATTTATACATACTTGCACATGTGCACACCAACTGTTCGATAAAATGTCACAGTGGGCCAGTTCGTGTTCTATTTCAAATTATGAAAAAATGCAGTTCTCTAAGTATGTTTAGGTACTGTTCTAGGTGTTAGGCCAACTTGGGTTGTTAAATTGAATACTAGGAGTGTTGAACTAATCACAAAACGTTCAAATTTCCTTGGATGCAAGCATTAATTCATTATTGAGCCAACTTGCTTGGATTGAATTGTAGTACTATGGTGGTTACATTGCACATAAATTTTCCTTTGAATGCAGAATTTGTTTTTTTCTAAATGATGCAAACTGAGTTGCTAGTTTTATGTATTGTTCTATCTAAATGATGTGTTGTTTTGAGCTGAACAATTAATGAAAGACAAAATTGATTTATTAGTTGCTATGATTGAGAAAATTGAAAGTTAAATGAATTTTGTATTTAGTTGAAAATGATTTTGATGCTAATTTCAATTTGGAGATGAGTCTTTTGCAGATGGCTCCAAAGAAGCTTACAACTAAGAGTACCTGTAAAACCACTGCAAGGGAATGATCCAACATATCTCCACCTGAAGATTTTGTTTTCGATAGATAGAGGTTTTGAAGTGAGGAGCACTAGCGACATTATGAGATGATAAAAGATTGGTCTACCCTCAAGGAAAGGAGAGTCTAACTTGCAGAAGGAGACTACCCTAAGTTCACTAAGAAAATAACTAGGAGGAATTGGGGACAACTAGCATAACCATTTCCCAAACATGACCCTGAAGTTGTCTTGGAATTCTATGTGAAGGCTGGGAAAACTAAGGAGGGAGTTCTTGACAAGCGTTCTAAAGTGCGAGGCCAATGGATCCCTTATGATAGAGATGTGATCAACTAGTTTTTGGGGAATCCAATGATCTTGGAGGAAGGACAACAATGTGAATACACTTCAAGGAGAGAAAGGGCTACAGGTTTTGATGACTAAGCTATAGGCCATATGCTTTGCTTCCCAAGTCGGGACTTCGTTCATAGCACGTTGGGAAAGCAATTGTGGATCATGAGAACACATATGACCATAATCACTCAAATCTGGATGACCTTTCTCCTAAGTAACATTCTCCCAAGTGATCACAACTCTAATTTGACTTTACCTAAATGTCAACTGGTCTACATTTCTTGGAAAAGATCAGTGTTAATGTATCCCAACTAATTTATGATGTCTTCCACCAGTTTGTCATAGAAGAGCCTCCTAAGCATAGTTGTGAAACCCGGTCCGATCATTGACCCTGTCGATGTAGTGGGCCAATGGTTCAACCAGTGGATCAATAGTTGGTCTGGTTTGACCCGATATATATTAAAAATTCAAAAATATATATGTATCTATTATATAAGAGTATATAACTAATATTATTTGAGTAAGAAAATTTCATCCATAATCCAAAATCTATAATAAGAATTGATGATAATTCAAAATCCAAAATCCAATTTTTTTTAAAAAAACTCCAATTTTTTTTTAAAAAAAAATTGTAAAACCAACCGGGTCAGATCGGTTCAATTAGGATTTGGTAACCTAATTGGACGGGTTTGACCGAGTCCTGAATTGGGTTTCACAACACTGCTCCTAGGCACCTAGTGAACTCTAAAAAATCAAACAAAGCATTGGATTTTCCAGCTTTAATAACAGGTCTCTGTAGCTTCTATGGAGTGCAGGTCACAACAACCAGACCCATCTGATCTCCCATCAACAAATCATTCATTGACAAGAATTACTTACAAAGGAAATTGCAACAACCATAGCAGCTTCAACAGCCTCAACCAGCAGTAGATGCTCTACCACCACCACAACAACAACCATCCTTGGAGTCCATCTCAGCACACCTACAAAGGATGGAGCTCCGGATGCAAACATACATGCATCACTTGGCTGATCAATAGGCGGCCAACCATAGAGGCCAAATACAGTTGAATGACAATTTATATCATTATACATTGCACCAACATAGTCAGGATCCCAACCCCTATCCTTGGCACACCCCATAGCAGTTTAGAGCTACGATTGCATGGCTTGGGGGTATGCCTATTTTTCAAGAGGAGGTAGGTCCTACAGATGACCAAGGAGGAGGAAGAGCATACAAGGATGAAGACATGTCAGACCCTATTGAAGATTACATTGGAGGAGACTAAGCCCCTCAACCATGATCATCGAAAATTCATGAATTGTTTTGTGTTTCTTTATTGCTTTTTAGTTTAAACTTCAGTACTTTATTGCCTTATTTACTACTTTGGATTGTTTGCTAGGATATTTTTATGATTTTGTGATTTTGACTAGTATATGCGTGCACTTTGATATGTGTACACATAGTTTTCCTTCTTTTTGGTAGTACACATTAGTGAATAATTTTGTTCTATTAGTGTAGTTGTAGAATATATATAACTCATTTTGGTACTTAAATATAAAATTTTTCTTGGACATAACATGTTTTGGAAAGAATCAACAGCCAATGATTTTGAAACTTGCATTTGAATTGGATCAGAACACAACAAATTGATTTTTGGAAACATTGAGAATGAAAAATAATGAATGGCTTTCCCAAATACCAAATGAATTCAAATGTTTTTGCATGGAATTGATAAAGAAAAACTTTTAAAACACTGATTTGATTTGAACATGGAAATTAGCCTTAAACCATAGTGAGTGTGTGCAACCACAGATTTTACATTGAGTGTCCTCATTGATATGTTTTATGATTGATTTTGCATGAATTTCTAATTGTCATAACATATGATTAATGGATATGATTTAGGCATTCTTTCTTTCTTTCTTGTACATGTTAAGCCACTGGACAAAAAACTATCCCAATGTATATTGTTTTACCATTTGCATTCCCTTTGAGCCAAACACTTGAAATTTTGTTGGAACACTAACCTAGGATAAACGTTTCTTACCTTACCTTAGGTAAAGAGAGCAAGGGTGTTTTGTTGGGGATTTCTATCATTTGGTGGCTAATGTGATGTAAATACTTTGCATTTAAATTTTGTTATTTAGGTAAATTAAATATTTAATTATTGTATATAAGAAAAAGAAGAAAGAAAAGAAAAGAAAAGGGAAACAAGGTCTTTGTGAATAACTAAATGTATGAATTATGTACATTATGTTTTAAACTGTACAGAGTTGTAAAATTTTATATATTGGGATGTTGGTATAAGAAGTATTGATGACTTGATTGGAAAGGGAAGAGATAGGAAATGATGATTCATTTGAGATTCTTTTTTTTTTTTGTTCTCCTATTCTCAAGGTACTTTTGAATATTCAAAAAAACCAAGATTTCTTTCAAGTCAGGCCCAACCCTAAAAAGTCATAATGATCCATGATGATTATGTACCTTATCTTTGATTTGATGGGAAATGAATTGTAAAATTGATTTATGATGTATCAATATCTAATAGCCTCAGCTTCTTGACCCTCTCTAGCTCCCCCCTGAGTCTAATAGATTTTTTGCAAATCATGATCATAGATTTTTGGTGTTTAGACATATTGCAACATATTTATATTATACTTATACTATAATTATTCATAGTTTTCTTTGTATACTTTGCTTGAGGACAAGCAAGATTATAGGTTGCAGGGAGTTGATAAGTGTAATATTTTAGTTATTTTTGGAATTAAAATGTTAGTACTTATATTTTGATTTTGATAGTTTTTCTTAAAAACTTCCCTTAATTCTAGTTGTTTTATATATTGTACATTTATAAGTATTTTTGTTTATAATATAGAATATTCATCCATGCCTCTTTTATGTCTTGATGGTCATTTGTTGGAAAAAGAATTAGAGCAAAGCTGAAGAGAGCTGAGGGTCATTTTGAAGAGGTGAATTCCTTTGTTACCCGTTTGAGCTAGTCATAGCTTGCTTGGGCGAGTCTACATGAAGAACAAGGGAGTTTCAGGGTGATGAACTCTCCTGGGTGAGTGGCATTTCTTCAGCTTGAAGATATCTACTCAGTGGAACTCACTTGGGTGAGTTTTACTATCACTAACTTGACAAAAGCTCGAACAGAAGTTAAAAGCTAGGAAATGGCAGAAACAAGAGAAGAGGTTCTGAGATAGCGAGATGAACAAAGAGAATAGAGGAAAAAAAAACAAGTTGGAGCTATAAAGATTGACATCAAAGTGATCATGGATTCTATCCTTTATCATTTCATTTGTTGATCTTGTACTCAATACCATGAGCGACAAGTTTCTTCACAGGATTGAATGTAATCTTCATACCCTGATGTATCTATTTTGATATTATGTGTGTGTGTGTGTGTGTGTGTGTGTGTGTGTATATATATATATATGAATCTTTTCTACTCATTATTGGTGATTTCACTTTGTTCTTAATGTTTGATTATACTTGATCACTAGTTTCATGAAGTTGGATTTTAAGTTTGGCTAGAAAGTACTCTCAGAATCTGAATTGAATGAATTCAACTCTTTACGTTACATTGCTAGGAATGGAGCATAACGTTTTGATTGCTAATAGCACGATATTATGATTGTAATATTGGAATATTTATTTCATATGTGAGGAATCGATATTTGATAAATATTCTTAGGATTCTCGAATGCTAAGAATCGAATTGAGGTGATCTAACGTGTGCATCTAAAATGTTGGAAAATGATTCATATGAATTAGTTTCATTTGGATACTGAAGATATGAATGATGAAATCCAATGCTATGCTTTTCTTGAATTAATGAAATCCATTTTATTTGTTGTGTTAATTTTACATGTTTACGACTTTTATGATATTTACCTTTTTTTTCATTAAACCCATGAAATGTTGATAAAATCCTTTGTATATGTCTATTGAATTGTTTACTTTTATATAGAGAAACTGAGTAACTCAAGTTCCTGTGGAGACGATCTCATTTATAAAATTTGTAACCTGCGATGACATTGTTATGCTTTCCAATAGTCTAACACTAATCTTGCCTTTTAATTTATCCCACATAATAAGGTTATGTTATGAGAATTGTCTTACTTCTATTTCATTCCCTAGTTGTTCATTTAGGGATTAAACTAAAAGAAAGGTTAAGCGTGAAGAGCTTAATTAGCAAGTGTTAATCGAATTAAAAATTTTTGTTATAGTTTTTTCATGCATGTTCTAGGAATTGAATTGTTGTGTAGATCGATCTATTAATTAAAAGAAGTGGATCACCAAACCAATTAGTTTTGGAGTGATCAGTCCCAATTAGAAAGGTAAAACAACGCAACAGTTCAATTGAGTGAAGAAATAGGAATTTTATTACAATAGAGGGATTAGGGTTCACATATGTCTAAACTCATAATCCTAAATCTTAGCTTAAAGGGTTTAGCTAGACATAGGCATTTGGAAGTTTAAACACATAGAAGAAAGCCTCAAGAACATAAAATGAGGAAAATATTTACAATTATTGATTACCATTATGCTCTTCTCACTTGTCCTTAATTTGTAGCTCTTAAAAAATTCTCGATTGCTTTGAGAAAATAAAATTATAAAATAAAATAAAAGGTGAAAATAAAAAAATGTTGCCTTTTCTATTCATAGGCCCGATGGGAAGATGAAGATTAAATCACACTTTACCCTTAAATGAAATGAAATTTGGGGTCTGACAAATTAGTCCAATGAAAACGTATTGATATTTTAGTCCAAAATAAATTACTAACATTTTGGTCCAATCTATTCAGCAACGACTATCATTTTTATGACATTTTCGTCCCTCTGTGCCACATAGGCTCTTTCATTAACAGTAACAGATGAAAGTTAATGGTGTTGATTCTGAGGGGGAGATTGTTGATTAGAGGGAGCAGTAAGAAGATGAAGCTAAAGAAGAAGCTTGTGCCTTAGAAGAAAGTTTTGACCTTTTCACATGCCAAGAAAATTATAATTTGATTAAGTGTATGAGAGGCTAATCTTGTGATCCTTGCATTGCATGAATATGATCATTAACATGCATACATGTTTTCATTAAAGTATTAAAGCTATTCAAGTTTTTAAAAGAAACTAATTAGTCATGGTTAAGGTTTTTGGAAAATAAAATCTTACTGCTTTAATCGATTAAACAATAATTTTAATTGATTAAATATATTCATACTATTTCTGAATAAGCCTTGAAGAACAGTTTAATAGATTACCAGCTTTCTGTAATCGATTACATAGTTATATGTGAAAAACATGCATCACTGGAATAATTGATTACGATTTTCAGTAATTGATTACAAAGGCCGCCGAGTTCGTGTTACACAAAGGCCGGGTTCATGTTACAAAGGTCGGGCTCGTGTTGCACAGACCGAGTTCATGTTTTGAGCTTTACTGGTTTAATCGATTACCAGTCTTATGTAATCGATTATTTCTTCATATGTCAAAAAATGCTAAGACTGCTTTAATCGATTAAGTATCGATTTAATCGATTATCTTGTTCATGAAAACATTTCCAGAAGGCTCAAGAACATATATAATCGATTATGTGATAATTTAATTGATTACATATGAGTAAATAATCAATTATTGTCACTTAAATCAGTTTTATATAAAGCTTGGTGAGTCTGTTTTCTATAAATAGAGATTAAACAAATCATTTAATAACATGAGAGTTTTACCTAAAAGATACTAAGCTTTCTAAGTGTTCAAGATTCTGGTTTAATTCTGAGTTTGAAACACATCTTGTGAGATCAAGATTTCTGAATTTTTTTTGAAAAGATGTGTTAAAGAAAAGAAGGTTTATCAAGAGTTTGATTCTAAGCATTGAATTTTGTACGACCTGATTGATTAGTAATCTCAATTCATTTCATTCATTCATACATGAAGGATCATAGGTTGTGTTTATCTTGAAACTCTTCTCTTTAGATGTTCCAATATTTTTTGTTGTGTTGTAATATATCAAAGTGATTCTTTCAAGCTTTCTAGAGTAGGGTTCTTTAGGGTTGAAGATCTGAGTAGGGTTATTAGGATCTTTGTGATTTGTTTTCTAATAGTGTTTTAGAATTCAGATTCTTTATCTAGGGTTGATAAAGATAATCACTTGTAAATTGCTTGTAAAGGATATTTTGATATAGTGAAAACTCTAACCTGGTTGGTTGGAAGACACTGGATGTAGCCTCCATGCTAGTGAGGTGAACCAGTATAAATTGCTGAGTCTCTTATTCTGATTCTGTGTTTCTTTCATTGCTTGTATTTGGGTAATCAAAATATTATTAGCAAAAGAAAATATTTCTGCCATTACATGCATAGCAAGGAGGATCTTGATTGAAAGAAAAGTTCTGGTTTTACAAAAGGTGAAAGAGTGATACGATCCTGATTTCAAATTCCGCAAGTTGTTTTAGAAAATTTTTAAATATCATTTTGAACCAATTCACCCCCCTGTTGGTTTATTTGTAGTATATTCATTGTGTTTTTCAATTGGTATCAAGAGTTGGTTCTTGAAAGTTATTCAAGATCACTTTCTTTTTTAAGGAAAATGAATACTACTCAAATAACTTTTAGAGAGAGAGCTTCTCTCAATCGTCCACCAATGATGTTTGAGGGTGAGCATTTTAGTTTTTGGAAAAATCGTATGCAGATCTTTATTCAATCCAATGATCCCGGTGCATGGAATGCTATTGAAAAAGGTCATTTGGTTCCAATGAAAACTGTTGATAATAATTTGATTCCCAAAGAATGGGATGAAATGACAGAAGCTAAAAAAAAGAGTTGTGTAATATGATTTTAAAGCTAAAAACATGATTAAATCTACTTTGTCTTCTGATGAATTTTTTAGAAATGTGAGATGCAGAAGTGCAAAAGAAATGTGGGAAATGTTGGAGGTAACTCATGAAGGAATAGATGAAGTAAGGAGATCAAGGAAGCATGCCTTGATTCATGAATATGAGATGTTCAAGATGAGAAATACTGAAAATATATCAAAGCTGCAAACAAGATTCACTCACATTGTCAATCATCTTCTTGGCCTTGGAAAGACCTTTGATGCTGAAGAGTTAAACATCAAAATTCTAAAGTGTCTCACAAGGCCATGGCAACCAAAAGTTACAGTAATCAAGGAATCCAAAGATTTGTCCAAGATGTCCATGGCTGCACTATTTGGTAATCTTCTTGAGTATGAACTTGAAATGTCACAACTAATAAATGCAGAAGATGCAGAAAAAAAAGCACAAAAGCATAGCTTTGAAAGCTGCATCATCTAAGGCTGAAATAGAAGAAGACTCAAGTGAAGAAGATGAAGATGACAACATGAATCTAATTGTCAAAAAGTTCAGCAAATTCATGAGAAGGAACAAAAACAGAAAGTTCACAAAGTTCAACAAGAGAAATGACAAAGATAGCAACAACAACACCTCTACCAACTTTACTTGTTTTGAATGTGGAAAACTTGGACACATCAAATATGAATGTCCAATATTCCTGAAGAAGCAACAAAGTGAGAGGAAGACAAAGAAGGAAGGAAATCCAACATTGCATGGGAAGATAATGAATCAACAAGTTTTGAATCAAGGAGTGAGAATGAAGAAAAAGAAAATGTATGCTTCACTTCAACCTTAAGTGATGATGAAGGATTCTCTAGTGCTGAATCTGAGGTAAATTCAGAATATGATAACATTATTGATGTTTTTCATGAAATGCATGATGAGGCTCAAAAGCTAGCAAAAGCAAATAATAAGCTGAAAGGAGATCTAAGATGACACATCACCAAACTTGCAGAAATGCAAAGTGAACCTTGTAAATTGAAAGAAGAAAATGAAAAATTTCTTTCAAGTTACAAGGCAAATGGTTGTATATGTCCTTCTTCCTCTTCTAAGGTAGAAAAATGAAAATTGTTACAATATGAGTTTGATGCTTTCAAAAGAAGTCAAGGAGAAAAGTATATGCTACTACTTTCAGAAAATAACTATTTGGTTGATCTTTTGAGAAGAGTTTATAGAGGAAAATGCAACTTGGCTGAAATGTTAAGTGTGCAAAAATATGCTGGAGATACTTCTGGTTTGGGATACAAACATGGTTCAAAATATAGTGGAAAAACCAATTTGTACCACCAAAACAGAAGCATCAAAAGAGCTTTTATAAATCAAAGTTTAATCAAAATGCTTACTTTGAAATACCATCAAGAGCTGTAACTTGTAACTATTGCATGAAGAAAGGACACACATCTTTTAAATGCTATGCTAGGAAATATTATGTGTCCAATGGAGAATGTGTATGGGTGCAAAAGAAAAAGAAAATAGCTAACCCCTTTGGACCAACCTCAATTGGGTACCTTTCCTTGTTACTTGATTTGAATTTTGCAGGTGTGTCTAAGAGCAAAATCATCATTATGCTATCTTGATAGTGGCTGCTCTAGGCACATGATAGGTGATATTTCCATGCTTACAAATGTTATACTAAAAGATGGAGGATTTGTCACCTACAACGATAATAACAAAGGGAAGATAATTGGAGAATGAAACATAGGAGATAGCCTTAAAACAATGATCAGAAATGTGTTGTATGTTGATGGCTTGAAACATAATCTTCTAAGCATAAGCCAACTATGTGACAAAGGGCTCAAAGTTTCCTTCAACAACAATTGTTGTTTGATTTGTGACAGTCAAAGTGGTGAAGTTATCCATGTTGGTAAAAGAAAGGGTAACATTTATGTTTTGTCCATTGACCATGCATTCATTCATAAGACTAGTTGCCTTGTAAGTAAAACTGATGAAACTTGGTTATGGCATAGAAGAGCTAGTCATATAAATATGCATCATATGAATAAGCTTGTGAAAAAGGATTTGGTCATAGGCTTACCTAAGCTTAAGTTTGAGAAGGATAAGATATGTGAAGCTTGTCAAAAAGGGAAACAAACAAAGAATTCTTTACAAAGCAAAAATGTTGTTTCTACTTCTAAACCTCTTGAGTTGCTTCATATGGATTTATTTGGTCATTCAAGAACTATGAGCTTGGGAGGAAACTTCTATGGGCTTGTTATTGTAGACGATTACTTAAGATACACATGGGCTTTATTCATAAGATCCAAGAGTGATGCATTCACAGCATTTAGAAAGTTAGCCAAGATACCTCAAAATGAAAAAGCTTGCAATATTGTTTCAATTAGAAGCGACCATGGTGGAGAATTCCAAAATGAATACTTTGAAAAGTTTTGTGAAGAGTTTGGAATTAATCACAATTTTTCAGCTCCAAGAACACCCCAACAAAATAGTGTTGTGGAGAGGAAAAACATATCACTTGAGAAAGGTGCAAGAACTCTTCTAAATGAAACAAAATTGCCTAAGCACTTTTGGGATGATACTGTAAGTACTATTTGTTATACTTTGAATAGGATTCTCATAAGGCCTATTTTGAGGAAAACCCCTTATGAACTATACAAAGGAAGGAAACCAAACATATCTCACTTTAGAGCATTTGGCTGCAAGTGTTTTGTATTAAATAATGGTAAAGATTCTCTTGGAAAATTTGATTCTAAAGTTGATGAAGCAATTTTTCTTGGTTACTCTTTGCAAAGTAAAGCTTATAGGATCTTTAATAAAAGAACATTGTGTGTTGAGGAATCTGTCCATGTCATATGTGATAAGTCTAATCCTTCGAAAGAGAATTTGGAGTGTGATGTTGATGCAGGACAAAAGGAAGAATTTCTGCAACTTAATGATCTGAATAATAAAGAAAAAGCTGAATCAAATAATGTACTGGAACAGTCAACTACTTTACAAAAGCACAAGGAGTGGAGGACAACTAAAGATATTTCTCTTGACAATATAATAGGGGAAGTATCCAAGGGAGTCTCTACTAGATCCTCTTTAAGAAATCTTTGTTGTACCATGGCTTTTGTTTCACAAATTGAACCAAAAAGTATTAATCAATCTCTACTGAATGAACATTGGTTAATGGCTATGCATGATGAGTTAAATCAATTTAAAAGAAATAAGTTTGGGAGTTAGTCCCTAGACCATCAACTCATAAACCTATTGGCACAAAATGGATTTTTCGAAACAAGCTGGATGAAAGTGGCATCATAGTAAGGAACAAGGCTAGATTGGTTGCTAAAGGATACAACCAAGAGGAAGGCATAGACTATGATGAAACTTATGCTCCAGTAGCTAGATTAGAAGCCATTAGGTTGTTACTTGCATATGCATGTTTGATGGACTTCAAATTGCTTCAAATGGATGTCAAAAGTGAATTTTTAAATGGTTACATTGATGAAGAAATATATGTAGATCAGCCCCCTGGATTTAGTGATTTTAAACATCCTAACCATGTTTTCAAATTAAGAAAAGCTTTATATGGTTTGAAATAAGCACCAAGGTCTTGATATGAAAGGTTAAGCAAATTTTTGCTTAAGCAATCTTTCATAAGAGGACAAGTTGACAAAACTTTGTTCATCAAGAAAAGAGGAAATGATATTTTGTTTCAAGTTTATGTGGATGACATTATATTTGGTTCAACTAATCATTCTATGTGCAAATAATTTTCAGTATCAATGCAGAGTGAATTTGAGATGTCAATGATGGGGGAGCTTACACTCTTTCTAGGACTACAAGCCAAGCAATTGAAGAATGAAACCTTTCTTAGTCAAGCCAAGTACTGTCTAGAGATGATCAAGAAGTTTGAAATGGAAAATTGAAAAGATGCTGCAACATCAATGGCAACATCTACCTATCTTGATTCAGATGACAAGGGAAAAAGTGTTGATGAGTCTAAATATAGGGGAATGATAGGATCCTTACTATACTTAACTGCTAGCAGACCTGATATTATGTTAAGTGTTTGCTTGTGTGCTAGGTATCAAGCAAATCCCAAAGAATCTCATCTAGCTGCAGTCAAGAGAATCCTCAAATATCTCAAGTCTACACCAAGAGTAGGACTTTGGTATCTAAAATGTACATCTATTAGCTTGATTGGATATTCTGACTCTGACTTTGCAGGGTGCAAATTGGATAGAAAGAGTACCAGTGAACATGCCACTTGTTAGGAAGCTCTTTGATTTCTTGGCACTGCAAGAAGCAATCATGTGTTGCCTTATCCACTGCTGAAGCTGAATATATTTTTGCTGGAAGCTGCTGTGCACAAAGTCTTTGGTTGAAGCAACAACTTCAAGACTCTGGTGTTGATTTACAGGAGATACCATTGATGTGTGATAACACTAGTGCAATCAACATATCCAAGAATCCTATTATGCACTCAAGGACCAAACACATTGAGATCAGACATCATTTTATCAGAGATCACATCCAAAGGGGTAACATCAAAATTGAGTTTGTTGAAACCAATTATCAATTAGCTGATATTTTCACTGGATAGAGATAGATTCTACATAGAAACATGCTGGGAATTTTAGATGAATCTAATGTGTGTTAGCATGAAGGTTATTTGCTCATCTACATGAAATTGCATCATTTGTTGGCCATTAATCTCAAGATTTACAAATTCAAAATATCCTGCATAATTACTGTTCATACTGATAATTTCACTGTTATAATCAATTAAGGCACTGATTAATCGATTATATGTACTTGAAAAACTGCTTTGACTGAAGTATGTACTTATGTAATCGATTACATTATTTGGATAATCGATTATTCTTCATAAGAAAATGTTTCCAGAAAATGAAGTTCACTGGAATAATCGATTATACCATCGAATTAATCGATTACATAAGGAGAAAAATCTTTTTAAATTTTCATGTCATATATAACCTGGTGCCAGGTCATGCCAGACTCATAGATAACTAGCTGGGTTCCCAAGCTTATATCTTTAAAGTCAATCCGGGCTGAATGTCCTAACTAATCCGAGCTCCACATAAGCCGAGCTCCATTGTAATCCGAGTTCCATACTAATCCGAGCTCCACAATGATCTGGGCTCTACAGAAATCCGAGCTCCATCATAATCCAGACTTCACTTTAAGCCGAGCTTCACTGTAATCCGAGCTCCACAATAATTGATTGCATGAGAATAAAATCGATTATTCATGGAGTTACAGCAAAATCTATAAGATTTTGTTGGAAATTGTAACTGCCCAACTGCCACGAAATTCAAATTTTGAATCTTCTGTGCTTTAAATTTTGTGGGTTTATTCCAAATAACTGTTACACATTTCAATTTTCAATTTTCAATCCCAAAATTGATTTATAAATACAGCTTATATTGAAGCAAATATTCACACCATTCTCTTCTCCTACCTTAAGTGTTGCTGTGTTTTCATCTTCTGAGTCTTATAACTCTGTCCAGATAGCCTTTTTTCCTATTTTTCATTATGTCTACTCCAAAGAGAACCAAAACCTCCAAGAGAAAAACTGCTGAAACCTCTAACCCTGCAGAAAATAGATTAGACCACTGGTTTCTTAATAAGAGAGAGAAAATGACCTACCTTCAGTTTAATGCCACCAAACTGATATCTCCCCCTAAACACCTTGATCTTACCTGGTTCACTAATGAAGGATTTCAATTCCCTGCTATACTTAAAAACCAGGGTTTGAAAAAGTTTGTTGAGATGAAGGGTACCTTCTACCCTGAGTTAGTGAAGGTGTTTTACACATGTTCTAAGTTTTCCATGGATGGGACTATTCTATCTCAAGTGAATGGAGTGGCCATGGAAATTACTCCTGAGGTTTGGCAAGAAGTGGTTGGCATTTCCTTTGAAGGAGAAAGGAAATTTGAAGAGGAGACTAGAGGGTATAATAGAATAGAGACCTATAGAGGGATGCTTCTTGACCCTCAAACGAGGCTGAAGCTGAGGCTTAGCACTGGTCCTATGACTCATGAAGACAGATTTCTTCACTATATCATCACCTATATCCTGACTCCTAGGTACACTAATCATGCACAAGCCACAAATGATGATATTCAGATTGTGTATGGTCTGAAGAATGGTATTCAAATAAACTGGATACTCATCATTGAGGAAATTATGCTCAAATCCAAAAGATTGATGAATTACCCATTTCCATATGTTGTACTGATTTCCAGATTCATTGATTACTTCAAAGTAGATGTCACAAATGAGGTTGTTGATCACACAAATTCCAGTAATAGCCTCATTAAGGAGAAACATCTTACTAAGCTTGGAATGGTTAAGACCCCATATGGATGGCCGATGGCTGGGCAACAAATTCCTCCTGCTGGTGCTGAAGAGGAAGGTGAAGAAGATGAAGAAGAAGCTGAAGGCTCTGCTCAACCATCCTACAATCCTTTTGAATCTCTCATGATTCAAAAGATGGGTGCTTTATTGTCTCTTCATCATGAGCACAGAGTTGAGACAAATTCATCTTTGGAGGAGATGAAATCTAGATTAGAAAACATAGAGGCTAGGCTTGTCCTTGATGATTTTGATAAATCCGATTAAAATGCTTATGTTTTTTTTAGGTGCTACTTCATTATGCTCTTGCTATTATCTGTCAATCATTGCTTTGTTTACTATTTGTTTCAGTACTCTAAATTTCAGTTTGATTAATGTACTGCTTGCATTTGGATTAATAAAAGTATTCCTTTTCTCTCCTTGTTCATGCATTCATCATTATTTTGTCTTTGACAAGCCAAATAGGGGGAGAAATAATTGTAATTTGTAATAATTGTAGGGGGGGAAAATAATTGAAATAACTCTTTATGTAACTTGTATTGCATAAACTGAAATAACTCTGTATGTAACATGTATTGCATGAATGCTTTAAAACTACCCAAGTCATGGGGAGCATTTTTTTTAATGACTTATGCTTATGCTTGTTCTTGCAAAAAACTGACTTAGATTTTAGGAATCACTCATCCCTCTAAAGCCATTAAAAGATTAGACAAATGGACAATTGATTTGGCATGCTCAAAGCCAAAAAAGGGGAGATTGTTGATTCTGAGAGGGAGATTGTTGATTAAGGGGAGCAGTAAGAAGATGAAGCTAAAGAA
>CM023952.1:16484128-16538396 GCA_013407115.1 Glycine latifolia | reverse complement strand
ATATATATATATATATATATATATATATATATATATATATATAAAGACATACAGAGAAATTGTCTTGGAAGATTATTTAAAAGTCTTCTTATATTATCAATCCTTATATAAGAATCTAAATTATATTCGAAATCTTGCGTATATAAAACTATATGATTTTCGAACTCATATGAAATAACAATTTGTAATACAATCATGAAAATAAATTAAGCTAAAATCAACGTTAATCATAACCAAAACTTACTAAGATAGTCGGATAATGTTGCAAGAAGAAATACTATAAGAAGTATCAACAAGTTGAAAGCGATTCTCGAAATGGTTGCACACTTATGAAACAAAAGGATTTTTCTTATTAAAAACTCCCGATGATCTTTACAAAAGTTACACACCTATTTATAATCCTACAGACCAGTCGGATTTGAATCCGGACTTAACTATTTTACATAAATAGTACCTAACTTACATCAGAAAGAAAAGAAACAAAACACACATGTATATGAACAGGAAAAGTTACAGATAAGGCTAGGCTACAGATAAGGCTATTATGCCAAAACACGCATGTATATGAACAGGAAAAGGCTACAGATAAGACTATTATGCCAACAGTACTTCTGTCCTCTGTCGATAACTCTGATTATTGATTCTTCTTATCCCTTATCTTCTTCTTTATTCCCAATTTCTGCATTATTCCGAGAATTCTTCTTTAGTAAAATAATCCAGCATATCTCTGTTCTTCTGATAAGGATTCGTGCTTGAACTACTTCCTTCATCTTTTATTAACTTTTGTCCACATCCTGGTATTGCCCGCATTCGTTGAAGACGTTCTTCAAATTCTTCTTGAGAGGAGGCTATTGATAACTTTGCCATTATTTGACTTTTCTGCGCTAAAAATAATGCTTCTTTATCTGCGTTTATGTCTAACTGAGATTTGGGAATTTTATTGTTATTAGCCCATTGGATAATTTTTTCTTTATTGATTATTCTAACATCAAACTTCTTCCACCATTTTATTCTGATATCTCTGGAAAGAAAATATAAATCTGTTTCATTATCAGCTCTTTCATAGGTATAGGTCCAACTCATTATCCAGGTTATTCCTTAGGAAGCTATAAATGATAAAAACTTGTATCCTTCTACAAAAGTAGTATTACTTTTGAAGAATTGATATATTTCGTCAACTTCTGGAGGAAACACTTCTCATAGGACCAAAATTGTAAAACCATCTAATAAACCATTTAGGAAATTTTAAAGATATGCCCTTCTTAAACCATATAAACCAGGAATGTTTATCTGGTTTCATGTATAAGACATTATTCCAGGCGGTCATGTAGTCATAGTAACTGTATTCTTGAGGAACAAAGGTTCTAGAGAAACTTTTGGTCTGGTGTAAAGGTTGTTCCCAATCAATATCAGATAATACATTAAGGATCTTGATCTTGGAGAACTGTATGACACCATTATTATCCTCATTATGGACTAATTCTATAGAGTCAGTATCAACAAGGATATATTCATAAAATAATCTGGCTTTTCTAGTATTAGGACAAGCGTATTGATTTTCTGGAGGAAATATTTTATTGGCCAAATCCACATGTAATAGTTTAAGCCAATGTTTCTCAACTATGATTATGGAGAGGGTATTTTCTTTTTTAAGATATTCTGGATCTGTATCAGTATGGGTTTGAAAAGTCTGAGTAGGAGTTGCTTTTGATGGAGAAGCTGTATTATAATCTCTAGGTCCTACTAAAGTATTGAGGTATTGAAGAGGGGTATATCTATTTTTCTGTGTAGGGGTTGATCCCCTAACAACATGGGACAGGATATTTGGTCTGATATTGGGGTTTGTTAAAAGTCTGGAAGTACCAGCCACCGGCTGTATTGCTTTCTCTTGATTGTTGTCTTTATTCGTTCCCAGTAGGGGTCCGTATTGATCTTTGCTTTTATTCTTACTCATTTTGATCCCTGTAAGAATTCTCTGGTTAAAAAATCTGGTAAAAAATTCTTTTCTCCTTGAATATACTCAATATCAAAATCAAAACAGGATAATAAAGATTGCCATCTAGCAAAAATATGTTTTGAAATTAAGTTTTTAACGTCTTTTTGTAAAACAGAAGGTGCAGCTTTACAATCAGTTCTTATCAAAAACCTTTTATTAAATAAATCATCTTGAAATTTTTGTAAACATAAAACTATTGAAAGTATCTCTTTTTTCACAGTAGAATATTTTTTCTGAGAATGATCCCAAATACCTGAATGATATCTGACGACTTGTTCTTTTGATTTTAAGGAAACTCTCTGTTTTAAAATACCACCATATCCTACTTCTGACGCATCAGTTTCTACAATTAAAAAAGATGAAGGATCTGGTATTCCTAAACACGATAATTTCTTAGTTATCTACTTAATTCTTCTGGCTGCTAGGGTCATATTTTCAGACCATTCTGGAGGTGTTTTCCTGAGTCTTTGATATAAAGGGGCACACTCAATTCTTATATTTGGTATAAAATCAGCTATATAATTTATACAACCTAAAAACCTCTGTAATTATTTTTTATCTTTAATTTCATCAGGAAATTTATCTGTAAATTCTATAGATCTCTGTATTGGAATAATTGTCCCTTGATGGATTTCATATCCTAAAAATCTTATTTTAGTTTCAAATATTTTAATTTTTCTTTCTGACACTACTAATCCATTTTCTTTTATGATTTCTACAAATTTTTCTAAATGTTCTATATATGTTGATTAATATTTTTTGAATAGACCAATATATCATCTAAATATACTATTGTAAAATCAGAATATTTATAAAATATATCATTCATTATGTTTTGGTATTCACTAGGAGCATTTTTCAAACCTTGAGACATCATATTCCATTCATAATGCCCAAAAGGGACAACAAAAGCAGTTTTGTATTATATATATATATTATCTTAGTTTTAAAAGAACATTTTTTATATTGCATATGCTTAATTCTTGAACTCTTTTACTTAGTAATTTAAATACATATAGTTAACATTTTAAAAATAATGATGATAGTTTCATTTTATTTTTCGTTCTATTTAAATAAATGAAAATTTTGAGGATTACAAAGAAGAGCGGTATCCCTTAATTAATATCTTAGGAATTCATCATGTAATTTCCAATCTGAATTATATACATTGCATAAATTAATCCCCAAATAATAATTATTATAGGATTAAAGCCCTTAACACTTAACACTCTTCTTTGCTTTGGAATGAATTGCATTAACATTTAAAGAATAACGAAAATGGAAGATTACAATAATAAAAGATAGACTGATACATATATTCCAACCAAAACAAGAAATATATGTAATAACACGTGATAAATTATTACTGTAAAACAAAACAAAAAAATTACAGTGCCAAAATTAACAACAAAAAGTCGAAAAATAAAAATAAAAATGAAAGCACCGTCATACATTGGTTGAGGTAGCATTATTTTCCTTGGCCTCCATTCCAGTTAACGTATCATAGAGAGGTTGATTCAGCGTCTCTGGCAGATAAAACGCGAAAACGCCACCACCTATTCCGCACAGAGCAAACACCAAAAACGGCAACGACCCTCCCAAAACGACGACCAGCGGCGCCAATATGGCCCCCATCTGCGCCGCCTGCGTGGCGCAGCCGAGCGCGGTGTTCCTCACCACCGTCGGGAACAGCTCCGCCGTGTAAATAAATAACAAATTATAAGTCCCCGCCATCCCAAAAATCCCAAAAATCCCACACACCATTCTCGCACCTTTCCACACCCCAACTTTGTTCACCAAACTCCCTGCGAAGCAAAAGGCGCCGCTGAACCATAAGGTTCCTATGGTTAACGGCTTCCTCCCCCACCGGTCGAGTAAGAGTGCCGTTATCATAAACGCCGGCATCTCCACCATGGCGTTGAGGATCACGGTGAGGTAGAGGTTGGTCTCGAGGTTCACCACGTTGAGGCTCAAGCCATAGTACACCACCGAGCATAAGAAGTTGATAACAATAGCGAGGACTAATCGTGAACGTGTCATTGGCGTGCGGATCACGTCAAGTAGAGATCCCGAGACTGCCACATGGCATGATGACTGAGATGTATATAAAGGATTAATATTTTCAAACAAATGTTGTTCTTTCATGCGCGTGTCAGAATGTTCTACATCTGACGCATGGCATGATAATGGTGACGAAGGTAGTGGTGGTGGTTGGTCGTCGATGGTGAGAAGAACACCTCCTGGAAGGTGGTTACCGTTGGAGGTGGCAATGGTGGACATGATTTTCATTGCCTCTGATTTTCTTCCTCGTACGAGGTACCATCTCGGGGACTCTGAGATAAAGGGGAGGGCGAAGACGAGGAAGAGGAGGGAGGGGAGGGAGGAGGCAATGTAGAGATTGCGCCACTCGGGGAAGATGTAGGCAATGGCGGAGAGGAGGGCGATGCCAGAGGAGAAGAAGTAGAAGGTGGACATGCCGGCTGCACCGCGCATTTTGGGGCCCACCGGCTCGGTGGCGAGGACGAAGGCACAGAGGCCAACGCCACCGGTGCTGCAGCCGGTGAGGAAGCGGAAGAGGACGTAGATGGAGTAGTTGGGGGAAAAGGCTGTTAAGGTGCCAAACACGGTGTTTAGGGCACAGACCACTGTGAGTGAGCCTTTTCTTCCGAGGAATGAGTCTGAGAGGTGACCAAATATTCCAGCACCTGAAATTGTTGCAAACAAAATTATTTTTTTCATACCCAAAATACATATAGAGAATTTTTCTTATTTTTCTCTCTTACATCTGCTTATCTAACTTACACATTTTCTCTGCCTTATGTGCTATATTTCCCTTTGGTGGGGGTGGGGGTGGGGGTATAGGTTAATTTTTGGAGAAATCGGATTAGAAGATTCAGAATAATCAAGATGTATTTGGATTTTCAGTGAAAAAATTCCAAAAGTACTTTTGAGAGTAAATCAATTTATGATCATGTTAATTTAGTTACCTCTCATTATGTTTGGGAATACATTTTTGACTTGAAACTCAATTTGAAAAATATAAGATTTAAAATGCTTTTCTAGACTCAGTTTGTAAGTTTAAATTTACAATCTTTAATCTAGACATACGTTACTTTGTAAGCTTAAAGGTGTTAGCCATTCCATTCGTCAGCCCTATCTATCTATCTATCTATATATATATTCATATATATCACCGCCTCTATGAAAAATAGTTTTTGCCGTACTGGCAATGATTTCTCGATGAAGAATTTGAAGTTGGCAGTGTTTCATCAGAACAGCTTGTCGTGGCTTGTGCAGCCATGAAGCTGGTTATGGCCTTTTGTTGAGTTTGTGGCTCTTTCCTTATATGAGTTTGCAATTACTTGTTTGTTTTTTTAGACTGTATATAGGGAGAAATTATTAAGTTATTTGAGAATGTCATAGTTGTTACTAATATCTACCTTACGAATGTTGCTTTCTATAAATTATAAAACTGTAATAAAAAATGGTCTGACTAACTAATAATGTTTCCTATTCATGGGATTGCAAGTCCACGGCAATTTTTGCTAGATAACAGTAAGAAAGAGATAAACACATGCAGAAAGAAAATATGTGAGACGAAAAAGAAAAAAGTAAATGTAAAGAAAAATAAGGTGTTGTATGGTCAGGGACAAGCAAATGTTCGTAGTTATCAATTTCCACGTATTATGTAGTTGATTGAGTTTTTCAATTTATGACAATTATACTTAATAAAATTTGGATACATGTCATATTTCCTTTTTTATCAATTAGAATGAGAGTATAAAAGACAAACAGAAACCAAAAAACAGCAAACCTAAGATGGATACATGTCATAGGCTTCAGATCAAATGGATACATGTCATATGATAACTATCCGAGAGTATAAACATGCAATAATTTTTTGTAAAGAAAAAACAAAAAGAGAAAATTAGTATATGTTTCTAATTATCCATATTTTTTAAAATCTTAAATATATATTTTGCTAATAAAATTACATAAAAACCACTTTTTTTAAAGGCAAAGTATATTATATATAGATATTCAAAGGAGCATAAAAGCCACTTAAATATATATAAGTCCAAAATTAAAATGTACATCTTTTAATCTATTGCATGCGATTCCCCCCACACCCCTCCACGTAACTCGATATAGATCAAGAAAGCAAGGATAAGGATTGTAGAAATGTAGAACAAAAATTGTATGTATTTCCTGACTGCTGCAGATGTACAGGACAGGACAGGGACATAACGTGTGTTTACGGGAGAGTAAGAACATTATAAAAACAAAAATGGCGTCAAATATAATTTTGTTGCAAGTGATAATGATGTGTTTGGCCAAACACACTAATATCACTGCATTTCTCCAATCACCCTTTTTTTTTTACCAAACCAAATGCCCAATTATTTCTTATATTTTAGAGTTTAGTTTAATTAAAAAATTTATACTATTAACTAATAAAATATTATTATAGACTATGATACTCAAATATGATATGTATATGTGGCAATCCATTATTCTAAAATATAGTATATGATACATGTTATTTATGCATCCTGAGTATATATGATGTGTAAGATAAATATATAAAAAATATTTATCATAATAATAAATAATTGCTTCATCTAAAAAGAAATTATGATTTTACAAATTCAAATTAAGAGCATATTTATTAAACATTACTAAAAATAAATATAAATAGTTGTCATCATAAAATTAATTTCTATTATATACAAATAGGTGCTATCAATCTCATTTCTCTCTTAAAATATCCATAAAAAGGACAATTTCCAAATTTGGTTCATCAAGATTCAATACTTCCAAGTTTCTATGGATAAGTAAATCAGTAAAAATGTATCATGTAACTACATTGGATTTTTATTATTTTTCAAAGGTTCGGACATACTTAAAAATATATGAATAAGTGAAGCAAATTATGTAGTAATTAATGTTAAGTATAATTTTTAAAATAGTTATTATCAAAGTTAAAAAAAAACTCTTTTTTTTTTACTATGAAAGTTAAAAAACTTATAGGTATAACATATTTATTAGCTAAAAGTATAGAAATCATTTACATGGTTATTTCACATACTATTTACTCTATTTATCTTTAATCACATTGTAACTATTATTATATAAAATGCATGTTATTAGAATCGGAAAGAAACAGTAAAACAGAGAGAGAAAACTGACCGATCATGCAGCCGCCGAAGAAGACGGCCTGAACCAGCCCAACCTTAAACTTCTCACCGCAAAACAACCCCCACTCCGCCACCGTGGAGTCCCCGACCCACTTCCACGAGCCCGGTTCGAGTCCGCACACGCTCTTCGCGGCCGGGTCGCACCGTAACCCGGCCGGGCCGTCGAGGCACCGCCACTCCGGCTCGCGGTCCGCGAATATGATCACCATCGTGTGGAACGCCTCCAGCGCCCACGCCAGGCTCGTTAAGATGAAGTGCTTCAGCTGCCACCGCCCGAATTCGCCGCAGTACCTCTGCAGCATCTCATCGATGCATAGCTTCTCCGACTTCGACGACTCTCCGGCGGGCTTCTCCGCGGCTGAAATGAGAGGTGAGCGGGACGGATCGGCGTCCCGGTCTTTGGATTCGCTGGACGACGTCGTTGGCATTTGTTTCGATCTCCTCCTCGATTTCTCTTATTAACAGCCTTAAAGGGGTTAGTTGATGTTTGCATCAGTTTATTTTAAAGCTGTAGATTCCTCGTCATTAAAAAAAAAAAAATATTTTTATAAAATTTAAAAATCAATATATTGGAATTTGGTAAGCATGTAAAGTTCATGTAAATTAATCGTTTGGTTGAATTCTACTAAAGTACACTCACAATCACACGTGCCTGTTGAGTTTTATTAGATTTATCTATTAAAATATAAGATTATTTACGCACAATCAACTTAATAATTTTTTTTCCAATAAATATTTTTGTTAACAAGTTATGAATAATTATTACTTATATAAGTAGTTCTTTCCAATTTTAAGTAATTCAAAATAATATGTAGCACACTAAATAAATATGCTTTTGTTAAGCAACCTCACTGTAGATGTTCTAAGAAAATAAAATTAATTTCAAACTTATTAAAAAATTAGTTAATTTCATTAAATTATATTAATTTTAATTAAAAATAAATATTTTTTCTAAACTAGCATTCAATTCAATGAAACTTGATATTTGACCTAAACTTTATATTAAATGAAAGATATTTTGAACATAATCTTATTAAATAAGATAAAAATAGTTGAGTTTTGCTTATCCTTGATAACAAAAAAAATTGAACTTTTTTGCTTATAATAAAAGAGACCGGTGGGAGTAAATGATATATATAACTTGATTTTTATATTGAAAAATAGTGTTTTAGCTTGCATGCACATTGTTAAAATTAAAAAAATCATTTTATATAACTAAATTTGTAATATTAAAATTTTTAAATATATAAATTATATTATAATTAAAATTTGTAATAAATAAATTTCTAAATATATATATATATATTATATTTTATATTTATATTATGTAATTTATATTGTAATACAATATTATTTTAAATTATTGATAAGTTTTTTAAAAAGTATTAAAATTTAAATTAGAACTAAAGATATTGAAAATTATAAATTAGAAAAGGCTAGATATTAAGAAAAATCTCTAAAAATTAAACTAAAAATACTTCCACTCAAGATATTTATTCTAATTTATAGAGAGATTATAGATAATTTCTTTTAAAAAAATAATGAAATTTAACTTAAAGAATATAAGAGTTTCTATATATAAATACTCGTCGAAGAAAAGCAACTGAAAACGTTCTCATTAAAGAATGACAACTAAAAATATTATTGTTCAAAATAACTATTCTAATTTATGCATATAAAAAGACAAATTAGAATAAACTGAGTGGGTTTTTTTCTCACTCTTTTAATTAGATATTTTTAATATTTTTCTGTTTTCTCTTTTCCTAATTGGCCAAATATTTTTCTTTCAACTATATCTCAAACTACTCTTATTTTGTTTTTTGAATAAACCGTTCTTTTTACTACACAAATAAACGAATTAATTATTTGGTCTATATAGTTGTATCCATTTTAAGTTTTAAGTCTTATACGATAAAATTATAAGTTTTAGTCCTATAGATGTATAAGAATGGGAAAATCTCCTCCAATTTCCGTTTTTTAGGATGGAACATGTGGTTTGCTCTAATGATGGTTCTCAGAATTCGCATCCACCACCCAAACCTCTAGATGGAAGGGATGATCTAGTTCAAATTAAATGAAAGTATCCTTCAAGGACAAGACGATGGATCTTATCGCTCAAAATAAGTTTCATGTTGAATTTGAGGATGGGGATAGGTTAAAACCAAAAATGATTTGTGGATGAAGCAATTCTTTAGGAGTTATGAAATCCCTGGAGGGAGGCAGTGATCATGAAATTATATGAGAAGTTGCAGGCAGTGTGGAAATTGCAAGGTGGGTTGGATATGGTCGATGTGGGATTCGGGTTCGACATGTTTAAGTTTGATCTCCCTCAAGATAGGGAGTCGGTGATTAGTGGAGGGCCCTGGATGATCTTTGATCATTATCTTGCAGTGCCGCCATGGGGAGACCTCGACCATTGTGCCCTGTTTTTAAAAAAAAAATTCATAGATGCTACGCGCACAGTACATTTTACCAGAGTGTCACGTGCCATAATTCGCTACTCTCTCTAGCAAAGTAGGTGCGCTAATGGGGAGCGATTCTGGTGACCATGTATTTCGCTATAGGCACCAGCGAAATATGTGGTCAAAGATGGGCAGTCCACGTGACGCGCCACGTATTTCGCTTGGCCCTCCAGCGAGATACGTGCCACGTTTAAAAAAAGAGTCATCATGGAGGGACACGTGTCAAGCACAGACGTAATTCGTTGCAGGCTCCAACGAATTACGTTACATGACCCATCATTTAAGCAGTCCCTGTCACTTTCATTCTTCACTCTCTCACTCTCATTCTGAAAGTCCCTATTACTTTGAATCCCTTCCGTCAGTGTTACTCCCCTCCCTCACTGTGCAATATTTACAGGTCAGTTTTATTTTATTATTTTTCTATTTTTTTGTTTTGTAGTTTAGTATTATATAGTTTGTTTTTAAACAATATATAGGTTTGATATTTGAAACATTAGGATAGAGGATATTTATTTTTTGTTTATGATAGTTAAGTTATAGGATAAATGTTTGTCTTAGTTTATGATTGTTATATTTTAATTATAGATTCATTTAGGAAGTTGTAGGTAAAAATATATGTGTGAGCCTTATATTTATGTAATTTGATAAAAAAAATATTATTTAAAAAATATAATATATAGTAATACAATCAAAAATAATTATATATTTGTGAAAATATATATATTTGTTTAATTTCTCTAATTTTATTATTCCATCATTTGTGAACATAATGATGTAAAAAAATGTTTTTCAGTATATAATTAAATTTACTAATATATACATTAACTTTTTAATACTTATGTTTTATTTGTAATTGTATAAACATTATATTTTAAATTGGATTATTCTAAATATATTATAAAAAAAGTAAATATATACGCATATCATAATTAAAAATTTTATTTTCAATAAATATATTAATTTACAATTTGAATATATATATATATATATATATATATATATATATATATATATTTGTTTAATTTCTTTAATTATATTATTCCATTTTTTGTGGACATAATGATTTAAAAAAAAATATTTTTCAGTATATAATTAAATTTAGTGATATATACATTAAATTTTGAATAATTGTGTTTAATTTGTAGTTATATATACATTATATTTTTAATTTGATAATTTGAAATATATAATACAAATTATTAAATATATACACATATAATAATTAAACATATTTATTTAAATAAAAAATTAATTTACAAATTATTTGACAATATAATTTAAATAGTAATAGACATAGTAATACATTTTTTTAATGAACATAGGGTAGACATAGTGAAATACTTTATTAAAAATAGTGGATTATTTTTTAGGAAAAATCTCCCATATAGAATAATGAATCACGATGAAGATGTCCCAGCACCGCCAGCGACTGAGTCTCCATTGAGCGTCATTGACCCCGGTCCATCTGTACGGACTCTGTTGACGTTACAGGATAGACATATATCGACGAATGTGTGGAATTCGTAGGGTGATCCGATCGCGCGAGATCGTGTACTTAACGTCAGGCATGCCGCGACACACGATCATCAGGCTATACCTGAGGAGATCCACCTGTGGCTTATACAAGCGGGTTTTTACCATGTTGCGCGTCTGTGCAATCACGAGGTAAGCATATTCTATATGAAACATTGCGTGTATTATGGTGTTATGGTTGTATTGTAATGTGTATGTAACTGTGGTTTAATGTATTATTTCAGATCGACCATCACCTTGTTTCAGCGCTTATTGAGCGATGGCGCCCTAAGACACGTACATTCCACATAAGCATGGGTGAAGTGACCATCACCCTTGAGGATGTACATCATCTGTTGGGGCTGCTGACAGATGGTGAGGTTGTTTCAGGCCACCATGGACAACAAAACTTTCGCGATATAATTGGTGACCTTTTAGGGGTGGAGCCTGCCGCGGGTCGAGATTTACATGGAGGTTTGTTGGGGCTCCACTATTTACGGGAGCAATTCTATGTATATGTTGTCCACGCTAGCATAGAAGTTGGACGAATGAGATACACCCGCGCATTGATATTAAGTATTTTAGGCGGGATGTTGTTTGTGGATATCGCCTCCAACTTTGTGTCGGCTCGATATCTGTTATATTTGGACGATTTCGAGTGCACAGGTTCGTTTAGTTGGGGATCTGCTGTTCTTGCAGTTGTGTATAGGGAGTTGTGCAGAGCCACATGTGCATCATGTTGTGAGATGGGTGGATGTGCACTGTTGTTGCAATTGTGGGCTTGGACGAGATTCCCGACTATCTCTCCTGACCTTCCGCAGGTGGACGATCAGGATGTGATTGAGCACGAGATTTATGGAAATAGGTATTGCAATTGTGGCTTTGCCATTATTGGGAGTAAATGTTGTTGTTGCTAATATTTTGTTGTTGTAGGTTTAATTTTTATTAGACACGCCAAACCAGATTTACACATATTCGTAGATATCGTCATTATATGGATGTCATGCGTAGGAGAGATATTCGTTGGAGGCCATATGATCTTGTTGATCTAGTTCATCCACCAGATGTTGACATGGCTAGACGATGGTTGACTGTCTGTCCTCTAATTTGTTATGAGATTGTCGTGTACCAGCAGCTGAATAGAGTTTTGCGGCAGTTTGGGTTTGACCAGCCTATACCCGAGGATCCGATTAATTGTAGTGAGCTACTGACCATCAGTATTACCGGCAAGACAGGAGTGGATTGGAGGCAGCGACATGGTTTCTACATTGTCCAATGGGCTAACAGAGATGCCCTTGTGTTGCAGGATCTTACACCTATGCGGAGAGATGGGTATTTATCTGTCAACAATGAGTACATGCAGTGGTACTACACTGTGACATGTCGCTGGATGACCCGTAGAGTTGCGTTCAATGCACATGTGGTGCGCATATTAATTATATTTGTCAGTTTTTAACTTAATGTTGGTGTTGACAAATTTTTTTTCATGCACAGACTGATCGCGCTGAGACTATTGTCCACATGACAACACCAAAGATGCAGGCGCAGGGGACATTTGACAAGAGTCAGGTGTATGATGAGGCGGTTCGGCTTTTGGCCACATGTGACAATTTGGATAGAGTGATAGATCCTGGAGATGTTGCACCTCCACCTATTCGGCGCCAGACCGAGGCCCCTCCTCCAGTGGTTCGTACTAACCGGCATGTGCGTCACGAGGGGTTACCCTTTCACCACTCAACCTCGTCAGTAGCTGATACACCTGTCATTGTTCCACCTATTCCTCCCCATCCTCTTGGCATCTTCTACGCACCCGGCTACCCTTTGAGGCCATCCCAGTAGTACTTTTGGCCGCCACAGTTTCAAGCCGGTTCGTCTAGTGGTGGACAGGAATCGTTTCCACCATCACAGTACCCCCCATAGATTACTATACTATCGATGCCACAGCCTGGGTTTGCATTTCCATTGTATCTAATGTATGCATCTTCACCTAGTGCATAGGCGACAGCTGGGCCTAGTTCACAGGCGACATAGGGCTTTGCAGAGTTTTATAGGCCTGCCTAGCCGACACCAGAGCCGGATCCCGTAATTGCGACTCCGGTTGCACATTCAACACATCTGGTGGCATTCCTGGCCTCCGGCAGTCACGATAGTCATATTACAGACTTCTTAGTTGCGGCAATGCAGGACGGAGATGATGGCGATGACGATCATCATGATGACGACCCTGACCGACTAATTAAGAGAAATCCAGTGAGGGGAGCACGATATCGATGTCATCTATCACCGTATGAGCATAACATGAGCCGATGTGGGGGATATCATGGAGACCACGAAGACGATTAGTGACGAGCAGTTATTTTATGTTTTGTTAATGGTTTGTTTTATTTTTGGATTAATTATTATTCAATGGACTATGGTTGGATGTTTATTTTGGACATTTGTTGTTTATTACTTAACTATTGCGTACTTCCTTTAAATATAAGCATCTGTTATATAGCAGAATTAATCTACAAATTGAAACATATTACAGTATCATTTGACATACAATTCAGAACTAAACATCACTGATCCTGCAATTGTGAAGGACAGTTCTGTCTATTGTGACCAACCACCTTACAATAACTGCATCTTGTACGAGTCGTCGATCCTTCCCACGAATCCATTTCGTTGTGTATGCGTGTAGTCTTAGGCCTTCTTCTTGTACGTCTCAGTGACACATCTGGCAAGATGGTGGGCTGTCCAGTTGGTGGTATGAAGTCCTCGTTCCCAATTGGAAACCACTGTGACAAATACAGTTGACATTGATAAGCGATACTATACACATGGTCTATATATTGAGTGGGATCGACGTGTGTGGACCAGCAAGCTGCAACAACATGACTACAAGGGAACCTGAATGCAGTGAACTCACCATACTGACAATTTCTTTCTGATAATGACATCGACCATTTCTTTCTGCCTCGATTAGTACGTATGTTGTACGACTCTTGGACCTCAAATCTTGTGTTCAGTGTGTCGTAAGTAGTAACACAATGTGTCACGGATTTATGAACCGTCTTCAAATATTTTTGCCACGCTAATTTGGTGAAATTATTACCTCTCGCCATCTCGTCACAGGCCTCACCACCATTTTGCAAAAAGTATGTCACTAGTCGAGCATATGTTAAAAACCTCAAAGAGATTGGTTGTCATTTGACCAAACCTTCGTCCCTCTTCATCATAAGCTACACTCCACTTCTCCTTTGGGATTCGATCAATCCATGCGGCTATTTGAGGGCTTGCTTCTCTAAATTTTTCTAATTTGGCATCAAAATCTAAACGCGAGGTTGTATAACCTGCATATAAAAATAAGACGTAAATATAAGGACATACAGTATTGTGGATCATCTACATGTAATCACAATGTCGTATAATATTGCTTACCTAACATTTTCAATTGTTTCTTCAACATCACATTCTTGAACTTGTGATTAAAATTGCTTGTCAAATGCCGAATGCAAAAAACATGGTATGCCCTGGGTGGATGCCATCCCAGTTCGACATTGTTGACCGCCGCCATGATACCCGCATGCCGATCTAAAATAAGACATATTCCATCTTTCTACGTAACATGAATACGAACAAGTGCCAAAAACCACGACCAGTTGTCAATATTCTCCCCGGAGACAACCGCAAATGCAAGTGGAAGGACGTAATTGTTACCGTCAATTGATGTTGCAATAAGCAATGTTCCCCGATATTTCCCATACAAATGGGTACCGTCGATGCTGATAACGGGCTTGCAATAATTAAAAACATCGCAACACTGCTTAAATGTCCAAAACATCCTCTTGAAGACACCCATCAACAAAATGGTCCATCGTTTCCAGCTTATAGGCAGAGCCTTGAGCAAAATTTAGCATGTAACCCAACCACCTTGGCAGGAACGCATACGACTCATCTCAATCAACAAACACCTTCACAATAGCCTTTTGCTTTGCCTTCCATGCCTTCCTGTATGATATATGAAATCCGAGCGTTGTTGAAATCCTTTCCTAGATTAACCCAATTTTAACACTGGGGTCCTCCCTAATCATTTTTGCAGATCATTAGACAATAACATGTTGATAAATTTTGCAACAAAATATAGAGTCCAATATAACGTATTTTAATTACCTATGATCAACAAACATATGAAATTTGAGTTAAGCTGCTTGTGATCTTGAGAGAGATTATGACTAACGCACATGTGTTGGTTGTTCCATATGCCTACAACCCATTCAGTGGCAACCTTCTTTTGGTAAGCCCTCATCCTCCATGGACAACCGTCATTATGATTTTCACAAACCATTATAAGCCTTTTCGTATCACTTTTTGCAACTACGGTTGTGCGATGCTCGGCCATACAGTATTGCTTTATTGCCATTTGCACATTGAACTTGCTCCTAAACACCTGCCCCTTATATAGCTCTTGACCCATCTCCCAGTTAGGTATTTGCACTCCTTGCATGTCATCTACCTCTTCATCTGAGTGTGCCTAATTAATATTCGTGTAATGGCTTATGTTAGACCAAAATGGTACATTGCCCTCTCTTGTATAATGAGACATTAAACACATTGTTATGTTAAACCCACCATCTTTTTAACACTACTGACTAACACACAGTTATGCGTCCATACATGGAACCGAAAGCAGATTTTGCATTCCGACAATCCCCGGAGAAGGGATTGCAAAAGCACAATCGAAATCACCATCTACGTCCGTATCCGATGAGTCACTATCTGGAACAACATTTTCATCAACCTCTTCCTCAGAACTGTCCATGGACCAAGCTGGGTCATGGGCTGGCGCCATTTCTGTATCTTCAGAATCAATTTGCTGGGTTGGTTGGGTTGGTGGTGGTGGTTGTGGTGATGGGATACATCTCTATCTTCTGAATTCACCATTGGCTCTATGTTAAGGTCAATAGAGTCAATGTTTGCAACAAATTGTTGACTGCTTGACTGTCCACTGCAATATACTTCTGCATACAATTCTATAAATCTGAGGTTTCCTCCATCGGATGTGCATGCGTCTGTAACTAAGGCTACATCATCATCATCATCTATAATATCCACACTAACCCACTGCACCGGGTTGCCGGATGCACATCTAGCACTTAATCGAGATACAGATTGACCCCGTTGTAATCGCAACTTCTTGTATATGATTTTCATCAAATCATGATAGCTGCATCCTGGAGGCATACGAAACATTTTGCTTTCTCCTTCAAACACTTGACCATTCAGTCGAACATATCTCCTCCCATTATAATATACAATGGTGATTAAACCATTTTCACTACCACTCATTTTGCAGAGATTCACAAAAAATTTAGAGAGTATTCGAATGAAAACAAAGTGTCAGACAGGATACAAATGGAGGGGGGTGTGCTTATATAGCTGAGGGTGTGGTTGTAATTCGCTGACTGGGTAGCAAAATAGGACACCTATTTCGCTGGGCTGGGTAGCGAATTACTGGGGTCCAGCCATGTGTCACAGCTACACCTATTTCACTCTAGCACCTAGCGAAATAGGACACGTATTTTGCTGGGCGTCATAGCAAAATCCCTGTCAGCTGCCATGTGTCCTGCCCGTTTCTGACTGGTCACTGACTCATTGACCAGTCTTACGCCACATCAGCTCCCCTATTTCGTTGCCCTGGGTAGCGAATTACGTCACGTGGCACTCTGGTAAAATGTACTGTGCGCGTGGCATTTAGGAATTTTTTTTATAAAAAGAAGGCACATAGGTCGACGTCTCCGATTTTAAAGGCTACCGAAATCAAGGGCTTATATTGTAAACGAAGTGATAAATGTCATAAGAAGGGGAAATTGATTATGATTTTGTCAACTTTTTTTAAAACTTTGATCTTTATGAACTTTTACTCGATATTATCTTGATGCTCAAAAAGCTTTAACATAAAGGTTCAAGCATTTAGAGAACTAAAGTTTTTAAGTTGCTAGTTACAACATTCATGGTAAAATGTTTGATATAATAATGTGAACATAATGTCAATGCACATTTTTTCAGGTTGAGAAGTTCATCACTTAAATAAAAGGGCAAATAGTCATTTTCATCCTTGAATGTGTAGAGCGCTGACCATCCTCGAAAGATGAAAATTCAAATTTTTGTCCCTGAAAGTGAAAAAAGTGTGACAAATCTATCCTCTGTTAACTTTCATCTGTTACCTTAATATCAAGGACGGATTTGTCAGCTCTCTACCCAAAATATAATTTAATATTCATATTCTCTCTTTTTTAATCATTACAAGCATAAAATTATAATAAACACTTAAAAATTAGGAAGGTTCATGGTTGTGTGCCCACCAGCGTGTCACAACTGTTAGATTCAAGTGATTGAAGAATCTCAAGAAGAAGAATTTTGATATTTGATTCATGCTTTGTAATTTTTATTTTGTTTGTTTAGTATGGTTCATTCAAAGGAATAACCCAAAAATCCCTTTGCAGCTACTAATAAAACTAAATCAACATGCATTCATACTTAGGTATAAAGTAATAACCATATGCATTAAGTTAGAAATGCATTAATGTGTTTCAAATATGCATAAAATGTTTTAAGACTGGAATAATCGATTACATAGGTTAATAATCGATTACATAAGCATTCTGCATAATCCTGTGTAATACAGAAGGTAATTTAATCGATTACAAAGTAATCGTAATCGATTAAATAGGCCAGAAGCAAAAAGGGAAGCTCACTGGAATAATCGATTAAATCATGAAATAATCGATTACATTGATCATGCTTATTTTCCAGAACTGCTACGAACACTTTAATCGATTAAGTTGTCGAATTAATCGATTACATTAGTTAAAATAATCGATTACATTGACGAAATAATCGATTACAGTCTGTTAAATCTGTTTTTTTATAAATAGCATGCATTGACTCACAATCTAAAAGTGACATATTTCGAGAGCTTTCATTACCAAAGTGTATTAACATTCTCTGAGTGCTTTAATGTGAAGAAAGAGTCTTTTTCAATTGGGTTGTTCTTCAAATAGAGAATCATGAAGCTAGAGTAAAAGAAGGAGTTTTCAAGTGAACATTCATGCATTAATCTGTTGCAAGATCATTCAAGACTGCATGTTCATTCAACATCACAGGTTTTAAATTTCGTATAATTCCTTTTCTGCTGCAAAAGGATTAAGGTGATGTCCTTCTTGAATCTTTAGTTTTGTTATTTGGGAGATTTTATTTGTATTGTTTAGTTTGTGTTGAAACTATCCATGTAACAAGTTAGAATTCTTTAAAGCTTTACTAGATAGTGTTTCTAGTGGGTAGAACTGAGTGGTGTGCTCAGGTTCTAAAGTCTTTAGATAAATCTTAGTGTTAGATTTAGAATTTTGCCTAGGGTGGGTGAAAGAGACTTGGTTGATTGCTTGTAAAGAACTGAATCTTGTTAGTGGAACTCTAATCTGGTTTAGATTAGAAGACAACTGGATGTAGCCTCAAGTGGTTAGAGGTGAACCAGTATAAATTTGTGTGTAATTGTGTTTTGATTTACATTACATTCAATTGCTTGTGGTATTGGATTGTGAATCAATTCTGATTTTGTTTCAGCATAAGAGTTAAGTGATTGGAAAAGAGAATTCTGATTATTAAAAGTGTTTGGTTTAAAGATACGATCCATTGTTAATCTTCCGCTGAGTTTGAATTTGCAAGAAAAGTCAAAAAGTTTTATAAACCAATTCACCCCTCCCCTCTTGGTTTATTAGATTAGATATTCATTGTATTTACAACAACCACCTCATCTCGAACCAGGTTTGTTCTTACATTCTCAGATTTAGCATTCTGAAAACTATTTATTTTTTGTTTCTATTTTATTTAAGGTCTGGTTTGAGATTGTATATATGTTCCAGATTTTTCAAGCACTACGGCTCACCGTTTTTTATTGTGTTAAGACAACTTTGAATTTCATTAACAATAAAGGAGGTTCACAAGAGTTCTATTTGAGAGCCTTTGAGAATTTTCATGATTATAAATTTGGAGGATACATGCTAGAAGAACGGGTACAAAATATCTACTACTTTGGTCACACTCCATTTGGAGTGAGGCACAAAAAGTGAGCAATAGAGATTTGAGAGAGAGAGCTGGGTGAAGTGAAGGAGGTTTCTTTTCCATTATTTCATACCAACATCTTTTGACTTTTGTCTTTGTGTTTTGTTAATAGAGTCAGGTATAACTCATTGTCTTGTGTGTTTAAGCTTCCTTGAGTTTGTGGTGTTTTGGTGTAGTTGTTTTTCAAGCATTATCTTTTCTTCCATTTTTTTCATTTTGTCTTGTTTTTTTGAAATAGCAAAATACTATTTAGAATGTTTAGTTTAGCAAATATGAAAAAGAAGAAGAAAGAAAACATAATAAGCATACATTTTGACTACCAAAGGTCTCAAACCTTTTCCATGTCTTACTGGTTTTGAGCCTTTCAACAGGCAAGCATCACATACCAGAACCAACATAAAACTGAAGCAAGATACCTCAATAGAACACCTTAGAACCAAAATCACCACTAAACAGAGTGTCTACTATTGTAACACCTTCATAGGGATCTAAAATAGAGGGATAATAGGTGTAATAAACTTATGGGAGTCTATGTAGTTTACTATAATAAATACTTATTATTTAGTGTCCTTAGAACACTAAATTAAAAAATAAATATCAGTGAACCAAACTAAACCATGCATCAAATTAAACTGGAGTTAAAAAAAATTGGATCATTTTCAACAATTTACTTGATAACTGGTGGTATTTTTTTTTTACACAATTTGGACCAAATCATTCACTAGTTCAATTGGGAGAACTCAATTTCAAACTTATCTTGTCTCTTAGTTGACCTCTCATTAACATAATCATTTCTTCCCTTCAGCCAATCTTCTTCATTATGGACCCTAAATCCCAAATCAAAATTGAGGACATATGATAAAGTAGTGTGCTTGTGATTGCATATTATGAAAGTATATGACAAAGGATTGACTGGGAATGTGTTAGTCAGATATTCATTTAGAAATGGCCACTAGATTAGTAAAATATAAACCTAGTAAGATTAGATGTGATTTAGCCTTATGTATGGCAAATAATCTATGCAGACACTTCACTGAGAATTAGTATAGAGGTGGAACCTAGGAGAGAACTTGAGTATCTTTTTATCACTTTCATTTCCATTAAGATTAATATATTTTAGTTAATGTTAGAATTCTAATGGATTAGCAAATATAAACCAAATTTTAGAGAATGAAATTTACATTTATCTAGGCACATGTTTAGTTCAATTTATTTTAGAGATATAATTGCTTATTTTTTGTCAGCTTTCTAATAGAACTTTTGAAAAAATAAGCGATTATTTCTCCAAATTTAATCGTTACCAAACATGGTAGTCATTTTACTTTTTACATGTATAGTATTTTTCTTTTAAAAGAAATGCCAATGCCACATTTTACAATAACAAAAATGGAACTAAAGAACGCATGAATGGGAAGGTCTCAAAATCATGTGCTACTTCTATTTGTTATGACCCTGGTAGTCTTAACATTGTGGCAGGTCTGGTGGAGGATGTGGTAAGGATTCTAGCTCTCCTTTTCCATTGTTCACTCACTATAAATACCATTCCTAGTCCCCATTACATATGTATATCAATGTAACAGTTCATATACCACACCCTTGCAAGAAAGTTTCATGTCATTTTGATAATAAGAAATCAATAATTCAATTGACAAAGAGAGAGTGAGAGAGAAATCAGTAATTCCTTGTTGTTTTAATAAAACAATACAAAAAATAAATACAACATTAAGGTCTATACCTAGATTATCAGGAACAAAGCGAATTGCTGCCCATCCAGCTGCTGTAAGTTAATAATGCTTACTAGGACAAACTAATGATATGTATTTTGGCACAATATTGAACCTGGGGCGTGTGCTTGGGTTAGATGCCCCAAACACTACAAAAAAAAATCGGAATTTCCAACAGACAATACTCTAAATAAATGCAAAGTAAAGCATGTCGGAAAAAATTAAAAATATCAATAAACAAGTAAAGCATGTCTTACCAAATAAATTCAAAATAAAGAATTTATAAATAAAAAAATTGAAATATAATAATTCAAATATTTCCGACAGAATTTTTCCGTCGAAAAATCCATCGGAAATTCAAAAATTTTCCACGGAATATTTTCCGACAAAAAAAATACTCCGTTGGAAATTAAAAAAATTTCCACAATATTTTCCATCGGAAATGCTTTAGTTACTGACAGATTATTTTCCGTTGGAAAAATGCTTTTTTTTTTTGTAGTGAAACCCCAAGTGTCCAACAATTTAAAACACAGCTTTGGATACTGAACAATTTTTGTTCTAGGATCTTTGCCAAGTTCCAAGTTTATCTAGTAATTGTAAAAATATTAAAAATTCTTTCTCTTTCCTTTTATTCTTCAGTTGAAATTAAATTAAGGCCACCTAATGTAGAGAAGAATAGAAGCAAAATAGTTTTGGTGGGATTTGAACTAAGAACTCTAGATCAATCAATCCCAAAAGAAAATATCTTGAAGCTTATAAGAGCTACTTGAAAATGTTTAGTTAACTCAAAATTGTAGATGAATCAATACCCTAAAGTAATCTACTTGAAAATGTTTATGGTTAACTACACCGTGGATTTTCTTAAAATATAAATTTGAGTGGAGTTCAATTTTAAAAGTTAATTCATAATGCAAAGAATATCTCTTGTGTGATATTTGAGTCTTTCTCAATAATTGTTGGTACAAAGATAGAAAATGACTTTCCCACAACAATAGATGTAACTAGATTTTGCTAGTTGCTCTAGCAATTCCAAGAGAGAGGGTAACTTTTGGTCCATGACAACTGATCAGCCAGGCATAGGGGCACCTAAATGTCATATTCACTGTGCAAGTAACACATGTGGTGTGTGTTTGAAACAAGATATCCTAAAACTCTCTCTTCATTCTCAGTGATCTTCATGTATTCTAGGTTCTAGTAGGAAACATCTAAATGCTTCTATTATTAATAAACCATGACATATATGCCTTCAAATTTGGTACTTCCTAATGCCTATTTCAGATTACCTTCTCATTCAAATGGAGATTGTATGCATTACATTGAGTGTGACTTATAACAGACTTAGGCTTATATTATAACAAATTTAGGCTAATTTCAATCCACCCGGTCCCTTTTTGTGTACTTATGGTGTGCTTTGATCATATGTTCTTATTTGAGAAGTCACTATTTGATTCTATCTTCTGATTCAAGAAATACATATTGAATGTTACATTGTTGTGTCCACTTGAAATTGGTGTTTCTTATAAAATTATAATAATTGATACATGTTGATTTTTACAGGACAATGTAGGACACTTGACACCTAATTAAAGACCCCTTCTTTATCATTGAATTGCAACCAGTGAGTCAAAATTCCCTATCCTAATAATTGCTTTCTATTTATTTGTGACTGATCACTCCAAAACCTATTTAATTAATTGTTGTAATCCAATGATTTAAATTAATTAAACAACTAAGGAATAAAATAGAAGAAAGACAACTCACAAAATATTTTGGATTTAATGGAAATAGAAATTAGGGTGAATGCAAAGATGTTAATAGTCACAACCCTAGGTTCACTACTACAAAGACGCTTTTTTACGTCGGTTCTTTAACCCATACAAAGAGGGTTCTCCAACTGTCTTTGTAGAGAATGTCTTTTGACGACAGTTATTAAATCGTCTTTGTAACACATGATTCTAAGACGGTTCCTCAAGTGAATCAACTTGAGTTGTTGTAATTCTCACCGAGCAACTTTTCACTCTCCATGCACATTGTTTTGCAATTATTGTTGCCTTCTTTAAGTTTGTAAAATGATGTTGTGCTAGGTATTTCCAACAGTGGCTCTGCAATAGCAATACACAAAATAATCACGGTTGCAAGCATAAATTACCATGAACCAAAACTATATTTAAAAAATAGTTCATTACACAGATGAGCATAAAATAGCAATTTGAGTTCATTACCCACTTGACAAAGATATAAAATAGTTCTCATTCCCAAACCAAAACTAAAGATTACTGCCCACATAATGGTAGTGAAAGTTGAAAGAAGGAAGAAAAGGAAAGGCTATTGTTGGTCCCAACAAAAACTCCAAAGCAGTAACAAAATACACCCAAATAACTTTATATGTTATGAGTTTCCAACGTCGTAAAAAGTGCTTTTTTTAGTAGTGGTTCCCTTATCTTTCAGAACTCTCACCCACCTTGTGTTGTTGCAATTTTTACATACTTTTACAATTAATCGTCACAAAATCATTCTCAATTATGATTCCTTATCCTATGGTGAAATTTAGTTATTTGAGAACTAGTACTAGTCTCCAGTGTAAGATATTCAGACTTTAGGTCCATTACGAGAAAGAACTTGAACAAATGCATAAGAAAACAAAAAACAACTAAGAGTCTGAGAAAGTTAAAGCAAATAATTGAAACAAAGTTTGATCTCTTCAAAATGACATTTTATTACTTTGTACACTAATTTTGGGAATGAATTTGAATTTGTTATTTTAGTGTAATAAGCAAAAAGGAAGCACTGAGTGCAACTATTACATCATGTGTTAGATGTTAACAATAGTCCTAGGAGGTTTCAAGGATAATTGGCAAATACTAATTTTTTACTTCATAACTAATTTCATTTGTTATAGTTGTTATTATTTACACTGATTAACTTATGTTTTATTATATGATACAAAATTTTGTTGATTCAAGACCATTGGAACCAGAGATAATAAAGACAATTTGCATTCAGTGGGCAAAATGTTTACTAAGTGTTAGAAATGAAGCACTATGTGTTTAAGGAATTTTACAATTGTAGAGTTTTTAGCTTAGGTTATAGTTGATTTTATATATTTAGATTATTGTTTCATTACTTTAAGTGTTTCTTTATTTGATAGTATTTATTCAATAATAATTTGAATATAATATATTATACTGCCTGGATTGGTTATGGATTGGTTTTGTTTTCAATCAACATGTTTGGGTAATATTAACAAAATAGACAAAATATTAAAAAATACAAAAACAACATTGATTATGACAAAATCGATGTTGTAGTGCATGATACAACATCGGTTTTGACAAAAACTGATGTTGAATCTCTTACCAATTTTTAAATTAATCAAGTTTTAAATGTAATCTCCCTTATTTTTCCTAAAAAAAAATTCAAGACTCTGATGTAAAATTATTAAGGCTTACATATATGAATGTAAGGATTATTCCTTCTAACAAACTAATAGGCATGTGGCCTTGATTCTAACAGAATAGGAAAATATTTTCTTAGTGATTTATTACAATAGAAATAAGAAATAATAAGCATAGAGATAATAAGTGCTCTTTGGGACCTCTTATTCAGAATGAGCTCACCAATGTCACTTAGCCCATTATAGTTATTCACTCTAGCTACTCTTGTTGGGCCACCAAACCCATCCAATGCCCCATGCAAACTAAGTATATCAAAATATTATTATCATTGTTTACTATCCTCCAATGTTGCCCCTGCTCTTGAATCACTTTGACACTGAGATCACTAAGTATAACAAAAGATCTATGTAATTATTCACTTCAACGTTGTCCTCTGGTCTCGATTCTCCAAACCCTTGTGAGTGATCTCAGTGCTGCCCTTCACTCTCGATCCTCTGCTCTCGTTCATTACATCTTAGTGTGATTGAATCATTCTCTCCCTTTTAACATCCAATTTCATCGGTAAGCCCTATCAATCTCTCTTTTCTTCTTCTCCTATTCCTAATTTTCTAGGGTTTTGTTTCTAATCCCCCTTCGTATTTTCATCTTCAATCTCCCATCATATCTTTAAAGTAAAAATGAGCTAAGAAGCTTCGGTGCTGAAAAATGTTGTGCGTTAGGTTCGTGTTTATTATTCTGGTTTGATAATTCTTATTTGTAACTTATCTAAAAACTATCATGCTCAACAAAAGCCCAAAACAACATTCTCTTCTTCGTTGTTGAGCCCAAAACAAAACCCTCAAGCCTTCGTTCACAACTCTATCCTTTGTTGTTTCAAAGTCTGTCACATATCGCCCCAAGTTTGTCATGATGGAGTCTTTGTCTCGTCATCGAGCCTTCCTTTATAGCTTGCGACGTAGTTTCATGTGAGATTATCTTCTGTCATTTAAAGCATTCAAAGCTCTACTCTCATTTTCTTCTCCATTTGAAGAGAGAGAGAGAAACAACATTGAAAAACAACTCCCTTGGTCGGACTCCATCTCTGCCCTCATCGATGCCACCACTAGTAACCACATTTTCTACAAGGAGCTCATCCACTGCACCAAAACCTTAGCCTCGAAACTTGCTTCTATGCTAAAACTCTTCAAAGGCGACACCTTATTTGTTTTCTCTCCCTATCCTTTCACATTTCGATCTCGTCTATTCTCATCGTGTAACGTCCTTCATTACAATCACTACTACAAAATATACATTCAACATTGGCAATGTAACATCAGTTATAAGAAAAGCCGATGTTAAATTATGCGCGGTGGCATTTTCGTAAATAAAAGAATATCGTTAACATCAATTTTTAAAAAAATCGATGTTACTGGAGCAACTTAACATCGGTTATTCAAAAAGCTGATGTTACTGGCACAAGCTTAACATCGGTTTCTGAAAAAATCGATGTTAAGTAACATCGATTTTTCAGAAACCAATGTTAAGTTTTGATCAATAACATTGTTTTAAAAAAAAAATTGATGTTAAGTTGTATCTTTAATAATACATTAGTTGGCGCCTAAACCCTCAGCTCCCTAATTTTGTAACCTTTCTCACTCTTACTCGAAGCCTTTCTCCTCTCTCAGCTCCCTCACACGAATCATTTGTGACCCTCAGCTTCCTCGCCGTCATCATGACATTTTCGATCTCGCGACGGTGCGGCACAGTGTGACTTCGAAGGTTAGAGAAAAGAGGCTTAAAACCCCACATTTCAACGCTTTTCTTTAACGGAGTCTTCTTCTTCTTCGGACTGAAGCTAAGAGAAGGGGGAAACAGGGGCGGCTTGCACCAAAACAGCGTCGGGTTTGATCTCCGTGATGAGGCACATGGCGTCGGAGGCTAGATTAGGTGAGGGTGGAGAGAATGTAAATTAGGGATTGGGTTTGGGGATCGCGCAGTGCGAACACGAATTGCTTCGTGCCTTCAGTACGCTCAGTTGGGTTTGCGATGATAATGAAGCACTGATATTTGCCTTCAAATCACTCTCACTCAGGTAACTAAATCACATTTTATTTCTCAATCATCTTGCTTTGAACTTCAAACCCATTTGCTGCCTCTTCATTATTAATTAATTATTCTTTTTTTTGTGGGAACAGTAGTAACATATGCAGTTTTCGTGGGTTGAATTTTCTTTCCTATACATTGTTTCTGAATTTCTGTGAGTAATTTTGTTTGTGAATGAATATCTGAGGCATGTGTGTAGGGTTATTGTCGGCATCAGGTTCTGTAAAATGACTGATTAAAGGGTTTTGGAACAATTTTTGAATATTGTGGGTTGCTGAGTTTTGTGTTTGGTCAAATGCCCAAATGAACATCGAGATTCTCCTTGGCTAGCTTTCTTGGTTTGTTTTTTGAATGTTGGTTTCTTATGGTCTGTTTTGTGGATGGCTTTGTTAACTTAGTTTGATAGTTTATTTCTTTAATGGGTCTTGGTGGTGGAATTGATATGTGGTGCAGCAAGTTTGCCTAATGGAGTTGTTCCAGAGAATGGTCTAGATCACCGTGCATAACAATCAAGATGTTAATAATGGTTAGTTTAACTTTTCCTAAATACACTTTTGATGTAATGCTGGTGCATAATTATCTAATTAGTTTTATTTATCTGATTTGACTCCCAATTCTTTTCTAAAGTAGTATTCAACTCAGAATTAACTACTGGCTGCTAGTTTGTGGTATTGCATAGCTTGGCTTATGAAAGTGTTTATGGGTGCACAAAATTTGAAGTTGTGGGGAAGACTTTCCCCTGTCAAGATCATTACAACATTTTTTTTTATGATTGAGCTTTAGTTGCTTATTATCATTATTATCATGCTTTGCTTTTTATCACTTCTAACACATACCTAATCTTTTTAAGTGTGTAATCTGTAAAATCAATTGAAGGGTGCTTGTTTTGTCATCTTGTTTTGAATAGTCCATCCATTTGTCATGATGTCATTGTTTCTGCCAACTTGTATCAACTCCTGGTATACTTGAGGGTATTAGTACCACTACCGCTGAGTCTGCCAAACTTGTCAAGTTATGCAATGTCAACTTCACAATCGCCACCTGCAAAGGTTAGCCAATCTGCATTCTCATTTTCTGTCAGCTTCTAAATTATTCATTCTCTGTTTAAATGAGAACAAAAACAGGACATTGAAAGGTCATCATGTGTCTCAAAATCCTATTTTCAATTTTTTTTTAGTTGCTACAACATATTTTTCTCTTTTCTTACCTCTACTGAGATTATCCTGCCAAGTTCACCATCATCACTTACACTTCCACTTCCACAAATAAAGCTTCTAATTGCATTCAATATTTACATTTAAATAGGGCAATTGCTTAGTGCACTTTCCGAATTGCTTCCCATATTCCTGCACCTCCCACCTGAAGCAATATGGAAAGTGCAGAAAAAAAACACCCTTGAAATAGACATGAGAATTGGCCTCTGTAATTGCATACCATAAATCTTGTGTATATTGAAATTGGTGGTTTCGTTTTCACCATTCTAGTAAGTTATTAACTAGATTTTCTATGAATTCATTAATTGAATATGGTGGCCGTGGAGCTTCGTTTGCAGTGATTCTGGAAGAAAAGTGGAAGATCCAGACTTGTTAGAGGCAATCCGTTTGATAATATTATATAATATGATTCAGTATCACCCGGTATGCTTCTTAACTCTAATACTATTCTTGTCTTATCTTGGTTTCAAAGCACCAGGGAGTTAATTTGTTTCAAATTGATGGTGAAGGAATCAAGCGCCCAATTTAATATGTATTTATTGTATTTGGCCGATGACAGTACTAAGGTGAAGAACAAGAACATCACAACTGATGTCAAAGTGGACACTAACTCAAATGTGAGTTAAAAATTCTTGCTTGGATAGTTTTGACTTATAACACTTGTGGCAATTCTTTTTTACTTGTCTTATGTAATTATATGTTCTTTAATTCTATATGGTCATAATTTTTGCCTGATTTCTTACCTATCATACAAGTGATTATTCACTTTATTTAATTCTATATCAGTATCATAATTTATTTATATCATGAATATGTGGATGTTAGCCCACAATGGAATATTTCCCAGCTTTAAATTGATTTATAAATTACAATAGTATAATAATAGAAGCATCAATGATAAATATTGGAAATCTCAATCGGTGGTTTCAACATATTTGGGTTCGTTAAAATGACAAGTTATACCATGGAAGTTATTGGGAGAATTTGGTAGGCATATAAAAATAATTTCTCTCTCTAGCATTTTTCTATTTTTTATTATTTAAAAATATAATAAATTTTAATTTTTATATTTTTAATTTAGTTCAATTAAATATCTACTTTTTCAAATAAGAAATAAAAAAATTCAAAATCATATTTATTTAAAAATAAAATTTATGGAAATAATTTCATGAGTATATATTTTCTATTTATAAACTAATTCATAATTATTTGGACAACTTTTAGCTATATATGTTTGTTTTTTAGTTTTAAGAAAATGTATAAGCTAACTTTGATAAACAAATAACAGTCACCTCTTGTAATGTATTCCTTCCAAAAAAAAAAGTTGTACTTTTTAACAATTTATATTAGGATAGGTTTGATTGGTTAAAATTATGCTTCTGGACAAAAGACAAGAAGAATCATACATGACAAACAAGTAAAATAATATAAATTTATTAAAATACTTGGTATTGATTATCTTAATATAATTGATATTAAATTTAATGAATTTATTGAAATAAAGAGAGAGATATTAGGAAAAAAAATCCAGTGTTTTTTTTTAATTATTATTTTGGTTAGTTATTATTTTTTGGTTATTAAAGAAATATAAATATAAATACATTTTTTATTACTTTGTAACTAGGAAAAAAAATTGCCCATGATTTCTTGAATAATAAAAATTAGAGATTTTATCATATCCTCATCTGTTTGATTTTGTGTTGTCCATTAATTTTTTTAAAATCAAATGTGGAACAGAAAATTATTCTATCTAAGACCATAATTTTTAACTAATCAAATTAATTGTTAATCTATTATTTGGGTATTTGATTATTTTAAATGTCGATGCAGTTATTTGAAACTTTCCTGACCAAGAAGAATGTCAAGTATAATAATTGGGAGAAATGGATGCAAATTTTTTATGTTTTGATATAGTTTCTGGTATAAAATTGGATGGCTTCAAGACTGTAGAAGATACTTTTCAATGAGAAATAAATATGTCTTCTTACTCCTATGCTCATAGGTCAAAGAAAGGACTATGAATGGAAATTCAATCTATGGTTCCCATGTGATGCACTATAGTGACACAGGGCTTAGCAAGAACAATCTTGTCTTATATTTGGGTACAAATCGTGCTAATGATAATTTTTAGTTATTCTTAATTTTCAATTGTAATATGACTAAATGTTGCTTTTAGCTATTCTTTAAGTATTTGCATATATTCCATTTTAGCCCACTGGTTGTATAAAATGTGCCATAACAATAGATATATTGATTGCCATTAACCATATATTTGTTAATTTAAGTGTCTTAAAATTTTGATATTGGTTTAAGCTTTTAATGTGTTTTTAATATTACATGGAGAGAAATAAATAGAATAAACCTTTTTTTTTATTTAAAAAATGACATTCTACATCAGTTATATAATAAATGATGTAGAAAATGACTATATAACATCGGTTAGGAAAAATCGATGTAAAACTGACACCTTCTACATCGGTTTTCTCTAAAATCGATGTTGTAGTACTATACAACATCGATTTTTTTTAAAACCGATATAAAATGTGTCATTTTTACATCGATTTTTGTAGAAATTGATGTTGTTTTGCACCTTACAACATCAGTTTTTGGAAAAACTGATATTGTCAAGTGCACAACAACATCCATTTTTCTTAAAAATCAATGTTTTGTAGTGTATGTTAATATCGATTTTTGAAAACCGATATTAACATTGATACTTTTAACGTCAGTGGATTTAACATCGGTTAAAAAGCGATGTTGAAAGTGAAAAATAACCGATGTTAAAAGCCTATTTTCTAGTAGTGAATAATAATTCATAATAAAAACATATTTCAAAACATCCATAAAATAAGAATTTAAAAATTTCAATGATTCAAAATACTTTAAATATTATACATAAATGAGTCCTTACATAAATAAATAACTTTATTTTTAAACATGAGCATCTACAAAGTTTAACTAATAATGAACTTAACAAGTCTTACATTCTCTCCATCTCAAAAGCTTCTTCCTCGAACTCTAAAAATAACACTTTTAATGAGATAATAATCTCAGTAAATAAAACAAGTTCTAAAAGAGTTTGCAAATAGTGTTGTTTCCACTCAGCGTGGTCACTTGAAAAATTCAACCATGATATCCACAAAATCAAATTAAAAATAATATATACATACTTATAAAACAATTACAAATTATTGACACAACGAAAGAACACTTAAGTAAATAAACATCAACACTTCATTGCATTCTATTCTCAAACAATCAAATATCATAGACACCACTTGGTGATTTTCAGGATCACTAGACTCAACTCTTTGGTTTGTAGAACCAGTATGGATATCAGATTCTTCAAAAGGTTTATGAGTTTATTTCCATGCAATGATGCCCACTATCTTTTCAATCATAGATAGAGGTACCCAACATCTCTTTCCCATCCCATGTGGATATATCTAATATATATTCATCCCTATCCCCAATAGAGGTATCTCATATTCAATTCTCAAAATAAAATATACATCGTTATCACTTAGTAGAAGATGATGACCAACTCACACATAATTACAAAATACCCTCCTGGTAGTTATAAAATATTCCTTAATTATATGCTTCCAATAATAATTCTCAAGATCACACTATAACAATATTAAAAATCAATTAATAATATGAAATGACATATGTAAATTATATACGTAGTATAATAACTAAGACATATAATATATTATAATGACTAAAATATAACACACATACATACAAATTGATCCTGAACCTAAAGGTTAAATTATGTATCCATTCAATAATAAATTTTAAACAATGTCTATATATGGGTGGCTCCCAGTTTCTTTTGTTTGCAATTGTTACGAAAAATTCCCACCATAACATATTTGGATCATGAAAATCTGCATTTCAGAAAAGTGTTGCTACATCCTATGACATGCAAAATACATGAATGTGCAAGATAGTATTTCATCTGCTTAAAAAATATATATCTAATATATATGTATATAAGATGTATCGTATAAGAATGATTCTCTTATGTTGGTGGGCGACGGTGATCATGGTGGCTATTATAGTGGTAGTGGTGACAATCTTAACATAAATTAAATCTTTAAAATATTTAATTTTTATTTGGTAAATCTAATAAAAATTTTATGATTAAATAAAACTTTAATTTGAATTTAAAATATTTTAATTTTGACCTCTTATTTTAATCTAATGGATGAGAATAATAATTCTTATTCTTACATAAAAGAGTAATTCTCATATGATACGTCCTCTATATATATATATATATATATATAATTATTCATATATGATTTTCAATTTTCCAATAACCCAAAACATCAAGAAGCACATATTCTCAAGAATTCAGGTTTAGAAAAAGATTGTATTACTCACCTCTTACAATAAAGTAATATAATTAGTACTCTTTGTTTATTTTTCTTCTCCTCAATCAGTTACATCAGCAAAATTTCATCTATTTATTTGTCCTTCTCTAAACATTCCATTGATTTTATATTTGCCTAAACAGACTATCTATGTAATCTAAGAAAAGGAATGAACTGTCTAACCTTTTATATAAGTGTTATGCATGATTTAAGATTAGATTATTAGATTGTGAGAGATTTACCCGTAAATTTTGCTTCAACGGGTTTAGCTTGTCAAATATTTCTCAATTACTTTATATTTTAAGCTTATCTCATTATTTATTATTTTATATTTAATTTGAATTTAATTAAAAAGGTAAGCCTGAACCTTCTCTTGTTATTCAAGGAATTCAGTCCTTGAATTTTGTTGCTCCGTATAGCTTAACAGATTTTTTCTTTTTAAACGTGGATACCTTTCCCTTATTATTTTTTTTTTTTTAAACAAGGCAACCATGAGTTCTAAAAGTTTGAAAGTTCATATAACAACCTAATCTAATAAAGTAAAGCAATATAATATAGTAAGATAAGATTCCAATCACATTAAATAATATGATAATCAATTCAAATAATATCATGATACAACATTTCAAATATTATATTATATTACATAATTTAATTATTTTAATTAAAATATATTCTTATACTAATATTTTTTAATACTAAATCTCATAACAATTTAACCTTCTAAATAACAATAATTACATTAAATTTTTAGGATATTACACACCGCGTTCTACTGCGTCATTCTCTCACGTGTTCATCTAATGCCTTTCAATCACGTAAAGAAGAATTGATGTTGTGTAGATCTGATTTCGATGTTGATTTCAGAGATTAATCTGGAATCTGATTGTAGTGTAAGTTGTGTAGCAATTAATTAGCTTGTGTGTTTACTTGATATCCTGTGGTGACAATTGGGATAGCATATGGTTCTCTTGATCTTGTGGCCTGGTGACGATGGTGATTGTGATAACTTGTATTATTCTTATTGTATGTTAACTCTTATTTCAGTGATTCCTTGCTTGTTCTTTCCCTTTTTTATTTTAATTTATTTATTGTATTTTATTTAATTAATTATTCAAAATTACATATGTATTTCTTGACTTTGCTGTAATTCAAAACCACTTGAAAGACATAACAGGTTGGCTGGATGGAGCAGATATATTGGCTGGTGACAGAAAATTTGTTAAGTATCTATTATGATTATCTTTATGAAATTTACGTATATAGGAAATACAAATTTAAGTAATGGGAATTAATATTTTAAGTTTCAAATATATAAATTGTTTATGGTTCTTTCTATTTTAAGTTCTTATGGTTATTCCTATGATGTTTGTAATCATTTAAAGGTTTTCATTTTAAGTTTCAACAAAACATATTGTATCTTTTTTTTTTAAAATAATTTTTATCAGTTATATTTATAATTTATCTAAAGGTTAACTTTTTAGATTGGTTCTTTAATAATCAATATGAAAAGTTAATTTTTAGATTGAGTTTATCTAAAAAAATTAACTTTTAAGATTTTTTAACAACCAATTTAAAAAGTATTACTTTTTATATCACCTCCATAAATATGTCATACAATTTATGTAAAAGGTATTTTTTAACAAATATAAAAGTCTTTGCTGTACTAATGTAGGTAAAGTTAGTATTTTTTTTTTCTCTTTTATAATTTTTTATAGTCTTAAAAATTATTTTATGGGGGTAACACCTGTTTATATATGGAGACAAAAATACTAATTATTTTATACATTCAAGTAAACATATTTACTCTGCGCGCAATTTCCCCCATAGATGTCAACATAGATCCATTCCTCGTAGATATAATAGGTCATAAGATTTTATAGAAAATAAAATGTCAAATAGTTATTTGTTATATATAAGTGTCTATATATTATTATTTTTCTAAAATAAATACATGGACATCTAATGTTAAATGACTCCTGAAATAATATTGAGAGAAAAATAAAAATAAAAATAAAAATAAAAATATAATAAATTATATGATGTGATAAAAAAATATAAATTATAAATTATGGATGTTAAGTGGTACCGATCTAGGGATGCATCCCTCTACATATCACTGTTCTACTTTTTTATCTAAACTCTCAAGGGTTCATAACTGACAATATTTTTTTTTGTCGTTTTTCTTATTGGACAATTTAGCCAAAAGTAAACTTAAAGAGCGTCAATAATTTTAAAAAAGAAAAGTTTTCTTTTTCCAAAAATCTGAAAGACGAATGTTATTTCTTTATCTCTTTTAATTTGTGGGTATTTTAGGGTCATAGGATTCTCCAAAAGAATCTTAAACACAAAACGTATTTCCTTATCGTTATTTTGTCGGTGTCTTAGGATTATAAATCAACTAGATACTACCCATACCCTGAATGGATAAACTTAGAGGAAGAATTTGTTATTACATAAAAGTTATATTAGTAAATTTATTAATTTTTTTATATTATCGAAAAATTAAAATCAATTCAATAGTTATATTATACATTAAAGTAATTTTAAAATTATTCAATTATATATATATATATATATATATATATATATATATATATATATATCAAACTCCGCCTATGTGTATTTGCATGCATGGTCTGTCCCAAGCCAAGATAAAGGAGGAGGATTGGCGTCAGGAGTTGCGAACCGGCCGTAAAAAATCAGCTATTTTTAGGTAATGAACCTATATGATATATCGTTGGGGCATACCTTTCATAGCGACATGTTACATCACACCCCAGGTGTATCGAAAAATGAGCTAGGATCCTTGCCACAAGGCAAGGAGCTACATCGATCGGGATGTAGTGAAAAGTGAGCTAGGGTCCATGACGAAAGGCAAGGCGTCAGGTCTTCACCCGAATTTGGTGACAAAAAGGCAAGGGTCCTAACACGCAGATGGGTAAGCATGGCGGGCAAACACCGCCCAGGGGTTTAGGATGAAATTGGGAAGCTGGAACATAGGAACATTAATGGGCAAACTAAGGGAGTTAGCAGATGTTTTTGCCAGAAGGAAAGTGAATATTGCTTGCTTGCAAGAAACTAAGTGGGTTGGAGAAAAGGCCAAGGAAGTGGAGGGCACCGGTTTCAAGTTGTGGTACACAGGTACAACCAAGAGTCGCAATGGGGTTGGAATTATGATCGATAAAAGTTTCAGAGATAAAGTCATTGATGTCAAAAGGAACAGCGACATGATTATGATGATTAAGCTTGTAGTGGGGGATTTTATTTTAAATATCCTTAGTGTGTGTGCACCCCACGTTGGATTATTATCAGATGAAAAGAACCAATTTTGGGAAGATTTGGAGGAGATTTTGAGAGGGATCCCACGAGAGGAGAAGATTTTCCTAGGAGGAGATCTAAATGGGTATGTTGGTAAAAACAACAGAGGTTTTGATAGAACTCATGGTGGTTTTGGTTATGGGATGAGAAATGAGACTGGAGAAGATGTCTTGAACATTGCACTAGCTTATGATTTGATGCTAGCGAACATTTTTTTCGGGAAAAGGGAGTCTCATATTATCATGTATCATAGTGACCAAAATCATAGTCAAATTGATTTCTTTATGGCTAGACAGGAAGATAGAAATTCGTGTATTGACTGTAAAGTCTACCCTGGAGAATGTGTGGCGACACAACATAAGTTGGTAGTTCTAGAAGTTAAGTTCAACAAGGTTCTTAATTTGAGGAAGAGGGCTCAAATCCCAAGGATAAGATGGTGGAAGCTAAAAGAGGGGAAACAAATAGAGGTTAAGGAAAACATGTTACGTGAAGGACCGTGGGAGTTTACTGGAGAAGCTAGTGAGATATGGAATAAGATGACTATGTGTGTTCAAAATGTGGGAAGGAGGGTGCTAGGTGAAAGCAAAGGAAACAAAGTTCTTACAAAGGAAACATGGTGGTGGAATGGAGAGGTGCAAGAGACTATTAAACAGAAGAAGGAATGCTTTAGAACTTTGCATAAATGTCCCAATGATGAGAATTTGCAAAAGTTTAGAGTAGCGAGGAAAGATGCAAAGAAAGCAGTGTCGGAAACTAGAGGCAAAGTTTTTGACGATTTGTATAAAAATCTTGGGAACAAGGACGATGAGAAAGGTATTTACAAACTTGCAAAAATGAGGGATAAGAAGAGTAAAGACCTCACCTATGTTAGATGTATCAAGGATGAAAATCAAAAACTTTTGGTAAGGGATGAAGATGTAAGTGAAAGATGGCTAAACTACTTTAACAAACTTTTTAATGGGAATGGTGACATGTGTGAAGTGAATTTGGAGGACATTTTTGATGATCTAAATAGAATATTTGTGCCTAGAATTAATAAAAATGAAGTTAAGGAGACTTTAAAGAGGATGAAGAATAATAAAGCTTTGGGACCTGATGACGTCCCTATTGAAGTGTGGAGGAGCTTGGGAGATGTGGCAATAAAATGGTTGAACAATCTTTTTAATAGAATTCTTCTAATAAATAAGATGCATGATGCTTGGAGGAAAAGTATGATTGTGCCTATTTACAAAAACAAGGGAGATATCCAAAATTGTTCAAACTATAGAGGCATCAAGCTTATTAGCCATACTATGAAGTTGTGGGAGAGAGTTATCGAACATCGCATAAGGAGGGAGACGAAGGTGTCCATAAATCAATTTGGATTTATGCCAGGAAGATGTACCATGGAAGCTATTTTCTTTGATGAGACAATTAATGGAAAAGTATAGGGAAAAAAAGAAAGACTTACATATGGTGTTCATAGATCTTGAGAAAGCATATGATAGAGTTCCAAGAGAAGTCTTATGGTGGACTCTTGAGAAGAAAAAGGTAGCATTAAAGTATGTTAATGCTATCAAGGATATGTATGATGAGACTACAACATGTGTGAAAGCCTATAATGGAATATCAAGGTATTTCCCTATCACGATAGGAGTCCACCAAGCTTCAGCTCTCACTACTACAAAAGCCATATTCTACGACGTGCAGTCAACGTCGGTTGTTAAAAACTCGTCATTGTAGCTCAACTGGTGGCAATCTTGTAATTTTTTCATCATTAATACAAGAACAACGTCGGTTTATAGGATGAACGTCGTTGTTTTCCATGATTCAAAGTCGGTTTTGATAACAATCGACTTTGATGCTTTTTACAATAAAACAAATTAAATTTGGGAATCCTTTCTCTGCGCCCCTTTCACAAAAATCCCTAACTCCATTACAGAGCTCCCTCACGAAGAACGCATTTGCCTTTGAGGAAGAACATATAGCCAACATTGCAGCGAAAGTAGTAAGCAATGTGTCGTTTCCTTTCATCTATTTCTTCAATCTTCACTCATTGTTCATTGTTCTTCATCTATTTCCTATCAGAACGCGAGTTGGAGCTCAATCCTTAGAAACTCGGTTGAACTTGGAGGTATGTATTTGGAGGGATACAGATGCATTTGTTAGTGCGACCTTTTTAATTTAAATTTTGACTAAAGCATTTTCATTGCAGTTTTGAGTTCTTCGCCTTCATCGTCGTCGAAGAAGAATTCATCGCGTCGCACCACCACAAACCGCGGAATTGCTAATCTACACGAGCTACAGGAGGATAAAGGAGCAGGCCGCGGTGGATTACTTGGAGCTGAGGACCGTGTCGAGTGCCGGCGACGTGCTGCAGAAGGAGGTGGGACTCTACGGCAAGGAGAGGGAGAATTTCGTGCCTTGCCACAACGTGCCTATGAATTTGGTTGCGGGATTTAAAGAGGGTGAGGAGTTTGATAGGCATTGTGAGGTGTATAAGGGAACAGAGAAGTGTTTGGTTCGGCCTCCGAAGGAATACAAGGCTCCCTTACAGTGGCCGGCTGGGAGAGACGTTATATGGAGTGGAAATGTGAAGATCACCAAAGATCAGTTTCTTTCATCTGGAAGTATGACCAAAAGGTGCTGCCATAGTTGCTACTTGCTAGGCTGGGAAATTGTCATTGACATCAATTTGGATAAAAATAAAACCATGGTTTTGAATTGGTTAATTGGGTTTGTAGTTGCATTGAAATTATTGATATCACACAACACTGGTTGCGTTTGGAGAGCTTTACTTAGGTATTCAAGTTAATGTTGGATAAGATTAAGATATGTATTTCAGATAGGAAATCTTAGTTTGGTTTGTATTTTCACAGCCGAGACATAAAAGAAGTCAAAGGAATTGACAAATCTTTGAGTATTGGCCAAGTTGTGTGGGCTCTAACAGGCCTTGTGCATTATACGCTGTTAGAGTAAGAGCACTGCATCATGACTCAAAATCTAATGAACCAGTGGTCCAGTAAGTCACTTTAGTGAGATCTTGTCAACTCTCATAGTTTTCATGCCTCTTTGAATGTATATATTTATTGTGAAGTTGGTGATTTATGAACTGAATTATGAAAGCAATGTTTTACATGTAGGTCAACTGAAGAATTTCATGCACTGAACCTTACTCAAACTATAAGCAGTGCCTTCTTTCCACGATTCAGGTAGGCTGGTGGAATCAGATACATATGTTTAAGACTTTATGTCTAATATTTTATTAGGTTTTAATTGTGCATGTATTGATTAATCTCCATTTGTTTCATAAGCTTGTTATTGGCAAACATTTTTGCATAATTTTCTAGTTTTGGTTTTACCCATGTGATGTAAGTTGGTGACAAGGAAATGGAAGCATTTCAAAAGATGAAGATGACTGGTGGATGGATTAAGTTTAGTGTTATCCTGAATCATGTCAAGCTAGTAGCTAGCAGCAGTAAGGCTTGGAATTCTTGGATTTGAAGCAAAAGTCTTTCAAAATTTATTTTTCTTTTGCAGATGTTTTATTTTTTAAAAATTTTTAGATTTTTGAGATGTTATGGATTATTTTTCAGAGCATTGGAAAATATGAAAAATATTACTTGAAAGTTACTTGCCTTTATAGTTGAAACATAGAGTATTACTGTTTTGTCAGTGAGGGAAGTAGGAAAGTTGTGCTGCAGAAAACTATCTATCGTTAGTTGTTTCATCTAAGTGAGATAAGTTGCCAAAGTGCTAAACCATCAGATGACTTGTTGTGAGCTAATTTAATCACACAACACTTATTTTCTTTTTGAAAAGTCAAGATTGTTTTATTAAACAACAACTTAGTGTAGTTTGTAGTGTTAGTCATGATTCATGATTGTTTCTTCAATTCTTCTGTCTCAATAGTCACTGAAGGATATAAATACCTGGAGTTGGTTGGCATGGTTTAACTGGTCAGAAAATCAGTGTCAGTTTCTGCTGCATTGAATATTTTTATTCACATTTCAGACCTATTTGAGCTTCTTTAACACAATTATTCTAGATAGTTTCCCAATTGCACAATTCACAGATACAATACACACATCATATTTTTCCAGTTATGAATCTTCTATTATAGCATAGTTTCATGTACCTGATTATTGCAGAAATAATCCATGTTTTTTCTTACTCTACATTAAATTTCATTTTTGCTTTCCTTTATTATAACACTCTGTCTTCTTGCTTTCAAGTGGTCATTATTTTCTAATGTCCTATACTCCTATATGAACAAAGTGACTTGTCTCAAGTTAATCAAATACTGGCTCATGAAACTATATTAGTTGTTGCGAAATGTTGGTATATGAGTTGTGTCCCTAAAAATCTGACCATTATTCATGACTTTTCCACCAGTCCAGATGGGAAGTTTCTAGTATTTTTATCTGCAAGAAGTGCTGTGGACTCTGGAGTGCACAATGCTACAAATTCACTTCACAGAATTGATTGGCCAACAGATGGAAAGCTGTTCCAATCTTCCAAAATTTATGAAATCGTATAAGCTAGCTCTTCATATATGGCAAGAATTGATTATATCATCCATCTGGCACAGCAGTGAAGTTCTGCTCTCTGTGAATGTGTTAAGGTAAGTAAATAATAACAAGAATGCTTTTTTTATCAATTCTTTTTCTTTGTCAATTCTTTTTCAGTTTCCAGCAGTCCAGTTGATGTTCCTCAAATCAAGTATGGAATGGCCATTGAGAAGGCAACAAGCAATACTACATGGAGTTGGTCAAATATATCCAGCCCCATATTCAGATGCTCAAACAAGGTTTGATTTATTTCTTGTGAGATATTAATCGGAATCATTGTCTCAAAAAGATATTATTTTATATGTTTAGAAGTGAATCACTGGATTTTGGCTGTTGGTTATATCTTTGCTGTCCTCTCTCCAGTGCAGTATACTGAGTATCTCAGTCAAGGATGCTCATGATGGTCAACCAAAAGGTTTTCAATTTTCTCTGGTTTCTTATTTAATACCAAGTAAAACTATAAGCACATATTATTTAACTTATAGTGTTACGGTTACAAATCATTTAAAATTATTTTTAAATATTTAATGTTAAAAATATAAATTGCTAACAGGTTAAAAATATAAATTAAATATAAAGAATTAATAATCAACAAAACTAGTAAAAAACTGAAAATAAGAAAAAATGTTAAGATCTAAAAAACAGCATAATAATTCATTTATATTATTTCATTTTGATTTAAAAAAAATCTTTTATTTCATTTCATTTAATAAGTATATTTTAAATTGATAAAAAAATGTAAAAATAAACTATTATCCTAATTTCTCATATGAGAAGTTATTTAAAGTAAATTAAAATGTTAAAAGTTATTTAAACTATTATCCTAATGCACTTATAAGAACTGAAGCATGTCTCACTTTTTTCCTTTGTTGCACGAGAATTCTGAGTTCAATTATTTATTTTATAAGGGACTTGGAACTACACTCTTATTGGCAGTCAAATAGATAATCAGTCCACTAATTAATTCAACAGTTTGATATAACCTTGAAAAAACCTTTTTTGTTATATGTCTAATGATACAACTTTTTGGTTGCAGGTGAGAAGAGAAAAGCTTAGTGAGCAAATGAGGTTGCTTCAAGAATGCTATATAGCTAAATAATTCCGGCCAAGAGAGGTAGTCAATCATATATATTAAAATTAAGCAGGATTATTTGTTAGAATAAACGGTGCAGAATATTTTGGTACTGGTTTTATAGTTTTTTTATTTCTATTATTATTTTGTGTGTCAATTTGTTGAGAAACAAGCATGTCTACTCAGTTGTCTAATCATCTCAAGAGGTAGATGGCAATTTGCTCAGTCTTGACTTTATTGTGCAGTGGCTTTTACTGGTATTCAAGTTGTATTCAAACAATTTCAAACTATTGTGCAAACTCAATTCAACTTGGTAAAGCTATTCAATCTGATTGAGGAGGAGAATATCGTCCCTTTACTAAATATCTTGCTGATTTAGGCATTGGACATCACTTTATTTACCCACTTACCCATCTTCAAAATGGGGTGGCTGACAGAATATACAAGCATATTATTGAAATGACACTTACTATGTTGTCTCAAGCATCCGTTCAACTTACTTTTTGGGACTAAAAAAGGGTTGTTTCCAGTCACTACTTAATTAATAGGTTGCCTTCTACTGCTATACAAGCGGAGATTCCTTATCAGAGGCTGTTTAAGAAGCTTCTAGATTATAAGTTCCTAAAAGTCTTTGGGTGTTCTTGCTTCCCATTATTAAGGCCAATAACCACACCTATTGATTTACCTTGTCTAAAAGAAACTCATTGAATTTCAAGGAAGTGGGAAAATGCATTGAAGTGGATAGTTTAAATGTCTATTTATACTCAGGGACTATCTATTTGTCTGAGTTCCGAAACTGTTAAAGATTTTATTCCATTGAGTGGAATTTAGGAATTGGATCAAGAATTTCCTTTTATAGATGTTTGAGTTTTCAATAACATTTCACTCATCTAGTATATCATGCGACCCCCACTGCCAAGGTGCACAAGATACTGATAGTTTGCATTTATTATATGCACCAATTCTTATCTATAAATGTCACCAAGATTCATGTTGGAGCATTTGATCCTTCAACTCATCAGTGGTTATCGTCCTTGTAATGCCTACAATGTTAGGTCTTTCAAGTATTTTGGATGCAGCCACAGCCGGTAAGGGAATTTTGTAAGCAACCGACCAAATCTTATCTATGAGAGTATGATTTTATAGGAACCATAGAATCTTGGGTGTTTACTGTGATATGCATACATGGTTGTAGTTTCATATACACCACCCAATCATCCGCTTGAAACTTCCTGTAAATTTGATTATTGTTATTTGTTAGCTTGTTCCAACATTCTATTTTGAGCTTGTGTCAAATGAAGGTAGACTGTGAAGGTTGAAAACTTGATCAAGGTGTTTTTACTTGTGAAGTAGTAAAGGGGTGTGTGCCAATGCCCTGAAGTGTGTTTCTTAGTCTATGTATATACTATTGTCATAATTTTTTAATGTTGTAAGTGTAGAAATCATTGACTGATGTGGATTGTGATTGTGGTCTGCTTCTCCATTAAACTATTTAGGAAGATGATTGCCTCATTGAACTGGTCAGGAAGTATGGTATCAAAACATGGTCTATTATTGCAAAATTCTAACAAGGTCGTATCGGAAAGCAATGCCGAGAGAGGTAGGCAAGAATAGACCTTTTGTAGTTTAGAGTCGCCATTTCTATGTATACTGTGAAGTTTGTCTACAATTATTGATGTATTACATTTTTCTCTGACCCAATGGCAACTTTTGTGTACAATGTCACAACTCACGAAGAGTTTTATGCTTGGTGTGTAACTCTGCATATGTTACCGACTGATGAAGAACATATTTGAATCAAATTGATTATCTTTTATGCATATGCTAGATAACCTCAACATCAATATTTGGCATATCATTGTTTCTTTGTTTCCTATAAAATACGTTAAATGAACTAGTAATTAATTAGTTATCATTTCAGGTGGCACAATCATCTTCATATCCTTGTATATCTGCTGTTAATTTATGTATCTTCATTGCAGGGACCTAACTATTTTCAAATTGACTTGGATATACATCGCTTTAGCTATATATCAAGGAAAGCACTTCATTCACTACGAGACCGTACAAAGAATGTAGTACTTAATCTGGGCTTAACTATCCAGGTATAGTATGGTCTTGCAAAATTTTATTTGAACACTTGAGCTATCAAGTTAATCAAACTACTCCCTCTCTTGGACAGATGATAGACTCAATTATTTGATTCATTAGTTGTATCGATGAAATTGTTGTCATTCTTTTTTCCACATACTCTCTTTGCCAATAGGTTTGGGGAAGAAGCAGGAGAGGCTACTGAGCATGTACGACGTGCAGGACATGCTGTTAATACTGCTTGGAATGTCTCTAAGTTACGGAAGGCCATCAATCCAGCCTCTTCGGCAAATGCTGCAGGAGCACTGACAAATTCTGCCAAGAATAGAAATGTTATATATTAAATTCCTATCATGTACTGCTTTATGTTTGACAATTAATGGTGAAGGCATAAAATTTTTGCCAATATCATTTTGGTTGTTATAAACATTACACTTTATTTAATCTTATTTGACAATTTTTTGATTTAATCTTGTTCCATTTTTTTTCCAGTCAATTATTTGTTGGATTATATGGTGAACAAATATGAATTATTTGACTATTTTGTTAATTAATGGGAAATCAAAAAATAAACAGCGTTTTAAAAAAAAATTGGGAACATCAAAGTCGATTATTTGAAAAAACTGACTTTGTATCTAAGCCTTCTAAGTGGGTTATTTAAAATAACTGACTTTGTATCTAAGCCTTCTAAGTCGGTTATTTAAAATAACTGACTTTGTATCCAAGCCTTCTAAGTCGGTTATTTAGAAAAACTGACTTTGTATGTAAGTCTTCTAAGTCGATTTTTTAGAAAAATCGACTTTGTATCCAACCCTTTTAAGTCGGTTATTTATAAAAACTGACTTTGTATCTAAGCCTTCTAAGTCGGTTATTTAGAAAAACTGACTTTGTATGAAACTTTCAAAGTCGGTTTTTTCAAATAACCGACTTAGATTTTACGAATTTTAAAAAAAAAATTAAATTTTTTTTTTCGAAGTCGGTTTTTACAAAACTGACGTTGTAGGCTTGCCTTTATAACGTCGTCCTAAACAAGGTCGGTTAGGGAACCAACTTTGAATGCCTAAAACAACCGACCTTAAAAGCTGCTGTTGTAGTAGTGTCTTAGTCCTTATCTCTTTGCCTTAGTGATGGATGAACTAACGAAAGATATTCAAGAGGAAGTGCTGTGGTGTATGCTTTTTGCAGATGATATCGTGCTTATTGATGAGACCAAAGATGGTGTTAATAGGAAATTGGAAATGTGGAGAAACACTTTGGAGTCTAAATGATTCATGATAAGCAAGAGCAAGACAGAGTATATGAAATGTGAGTTTTCGCGGGTAAGAGATGGTGATCAAGACACGGTGCATCTATTTGGTTAAGAGGTACCCAAGAAAGATGTTTTTAGATACTTGGGATCAATGTTGCAAAAAGGTGGTGAGATTGATGAGGATGTAAATCATAGAATTAGAGCAGGGTGGATGAAATGACGAAGTGCATCAGGATTTTTATGTGACCACAAAATTCCCCTTAAGCTAAAAGGAAAATTCTATAGAAAAACTGTAAGACTGACAATGTTATATGGAGCATAATGTTGCCCAGCACAGAGGCAACATGAACATAAAATAAGGGTAGCAGAAATGAGGATGTTAAGGTGGATGTGTGGATATATGAAGATGGATAAGATAAGAAATGAGGATATTCGACGAAAGGTATCAGTGGTACCGATATGTGAAAAGATGAGGGAGCATAGATTGAGGTGGTTTAGGCACCTTATGAGACGGCTACTGGATGCTCTCGTAAGAACAAGAGTTTGTTACCAAGAGCTCGACACAAGGAGAGGTAGAGGTCGACCGAAACTTACCTGGGGAAAGGTAGTGAAACAAGACCTAATGGAGTGAGATATAGATTGGCGGACGGTATATCTTCGAACGGAGTGGAGAAAAACTATAACCTTGGTGGAGGGTTAAACTCATTAGTAGTTCTATGTTCCAGTTGTTTCCCTTGTCTTAGTTCTTTTCCTCTTATTTTCTCCCTTCTTCTTTTCACCCTTCTTTTATTTTATTTTAGCTTATTTTTTCTCTCTTTTGTTTTATTTTGGTTTATCATTGGATTCATCTACTACCAACCCCAATTAACTTTGATTAAAGGTGTTGTTGATGTTGATATTGATTTTAATATATATATATATATATATATATATATATATCATATTATAATATTATATATTTATGATTAGAATTTAATATTAAATGTTATTAAGTCAAGGAAATATTAAGTTTAAAAGATATAATTTATTATTAAATTATGATTAAATCAATAAAATGTATAATATGATAGTATAATGTGATATATATGGGCATGATATAAAATATGATAATATAATTATGACTAAATATATATGAGAGTTAAATTTGGAATGAAAAAAATGTCGGACATCCTTTTAGGGCGTGATGTGTGTTGATAGTCTCAATCAATAATTGTCTTATATATATGTTAATGAACAAAGTCATATAGTAATAAAATAATGAAATTTTATTGCAAATAATTATCTTTTAAAATAATTCAAATGATAATTTGTCATTAAATAAAAATGTAAAATTAGTTTATTATCAGTTAAACTCTTTTTATTTGTAAGATTGTATTAATTTATGTTTTGAAAATCTTATAGTTACTCCATAATGTTTTTTCCTTACAAGATTTTTTATTATCTCCAAACCACAAGTATCTTCCATCAGAGGTAATTTTATTTGAGTCAGGAAGGATCACCATGCATAGAAAATTTTTCTTTCAAATATGTAATACACTTGTATACCCAAGACTCGAACTCAATGTCTTTGGTTAAATGAAACAACTATGTCATTTGATCCATGGCGTGATGGAGTGCTTTAGTTAAATATTTTTCTATCATTCTTAGCTTATTTGACTTCTCTTGGACTTTTATTTTCCCATTCTAATTCAGTTTTTGTCTTAGGCAAGTTAATGGGCTTAATTGCTAATTGTTGTGTATTTTTGGATTTTATGCTCACTTGACGTATCTGCTTTGTATAGGACCTACAGAGCCCTACAGAACTCAGAATTGAGCGTTATTGTAGTCCTTGGAAAGATAACGAAAAGATCTACAAGTTTTCCAAAAATAAGCCGAGGCCAATTCTTCCATTTGGATGGTAATTTCAGGCTTTGAAGTCAGAACCACTGCACTTGTATTTTTGGGCTACGAGTTGGACTTTTATTGGTGTAAATAGCATAAATAATTAGAATTGATGGGTTTTCATGGCCCATTCTTTTCTTCAGGACTTAGTCACTATATATTAGTGACATTAGGAGGAAACATTACATTACATTACATTTTCATTTTGCAAAAACAGTTTTACATTTTTCTTTTTAAGTTTTTAGAATCAAAATTCTTTCTCTTATTTTCTCTCAACTGTTCTTCTTTGTTCTTCATTGTTCTTCATTGTTCTTCATTTTCGTTTTTCCATTTTCCTGCACTTATTTCATGGGGCTTTCATTGATGATGATCATGGAAGGCTAAATAATCAATCAATCCAAGGATCCAACCCAAGCAAGAGAAGAATTTGAGTTCTGGTTTAGTATTTCGAATTCTGTGTAAATGTTCACTTTCTTCTTCAATTGCTATTCTGTTTTCATGATTATGAATGCCTTTAGGATTGAAAGCGGATTAGGTTATGGATTCATTTCCTAATTTCGAATATAAATCACAGATTAATTGGATGATATTTCAATTAGGGTTGTGTTTTCAATTAATTTAGGGGTTAATTCGATTGAACTGCTTCTAATGAAATTGAATGAACTTTCACAATAGGATAAATTTCTGAGAACGATGATGATTCAAATAGCTTGGTTTGGTGAATTGGATTGATGCTCTTTAATCTGTTTTACATTACTTGTTATCAATTCTGTTAGTTTCTGCATTGATCTTTAATTGTAGTTTGTGTTTTTTGCAATTTTTACTTCGCGCCTGTAAACTGTTTGATAAAAATCCCCTTTACTGTTAGTAGTGAATTGAAGATAGAACCATATTGATAGTGTCTTTAAGTCGACCTAGGTTAATCCTATGCTACAGAATTATCTTAGTTAAATGAAACAACTATGTCATTTGATCCATGGCACTGCATCTCGTATCGTGGTTATTTGCTTTCAAACATCAAATTGGTGTTGCAACAAATGTTAGGAAATTAAATTTTTTGATGTTATTATGTGCTACATATTGTATTAATAATTATATTATGCTATTTAATATATATTGGGTAAATTAAAGTGATCAATTAAATATATCCAAATAGATTCCTAAGTAAATATGAGACAAATGGGTGGATACCAATGTTGGGCCAATTAGGTTTAATGGGAGCTTACTGGCCCAACAATAAAGGAAAACACTATATATAGGGTTATGATCCCTAATAAATCAAATCAAGTTTTCTTTATTTCTTTCCCATCTATAGAGCGAATAACCTTTAAGGAGTGATTTGACCGAGGAAGACTAAAACTCATAAGCAAAGGCTAAAAGGCTACAAGAACAAAAGGATAAATCACTGCTGCAATGGAAATAAGCATGCTTTATTTGTTTAAGATTTTTTGATGGTCCAATATGATGTTTCTGGGGTTTTATTGGATGATGGTTTTCACCATAAAGATTTAGGAATTAACAATTGGTATCAGAGCCATATCATATTAAATTATCAAGAAATTAAATGATTTAGTTTTTTTTTATTCGAACTTTGCTTCGTGGGTTTCTTGGTTTAAATAGGAAGCAACATAAAATAAACTAAATTTGATATCCGAGTATTCAGTTTGATAGCCTGCTACTAGTTCTTTTGTTTCCGATAAATCAAAAAGTGATATTTCACATTCTGCTAGGGAATAGATTAGAAAAAAATGAAACCCATAGGTTGACGACACAAATTCCATAAAAAAAAACATATTTTGATTGTGCATCAACGTAATACTGCATTAGAAGATGTTGTTGGAAAATAATTTGCTAATTTTTTTATTTAAAAATATTATTGTCAACAATTAAATGATAATTTGTTTTTAGGAATGACATTCAATCCATTATGAAAAAGTTTGGGTAAATTTATTATAATCTCATTTAGAAAATTGAGAGCAATAAAATTAAGGAACTTAGGCATTTAATTAAATAAAATAAACCTTTGGTTTATGTTTGTTTTATTTAATTATTATTGCTTTTAACTGTCTTGTATTTCATAATAAATTGATTGAAACAATATTGTTGCCAAAGTAACCTCTGTTGTGGATAATTCCTTATTGTGAATAGGGGTGGAAATAGGCCAAGCCAGACCAGTCTTTGGCAGGTCTAAGCCTGGCCTGCATCACTATGACTAAACCTAAGCCTGGCTTGTTACCTGTTAAAAATAATTTATTAAGGCCTGAGCCTAGCCTGGCCTGAAAGCCGTATACAAGGCCTGATCACCATAACTAGAGAAAATTACATTGAAGCAACAAGCAAACAAATAAACCAAAGTGCTATTCATAGTTTTATCACTTACCAATCAAGAAAATGAATCCTTTTTATGTCAATTTGGTATGGGGGGGGGGGGGGGGGTAGAAAGGAGGTGATAAATTCATGAATCAACTCTCAATACAACTTTACTATAACTTATCTATGAATTTTCACTCCCATTTTCATTCCTATCAAGACTTTTTTGAGACAACTATTAAACGACTTATTCTAATCAACAAGTCTCTTATTCTTCCTATTCCAATTTGAAAAATAACTATAAAACTTACAGATAAATTCCTATCAATAAATTACCAATCAAAGAAATAAGATTCTACTACAGAATCAAAAAACAAATGACCATCTAATATTGATTCAAGAAACAAATATTAGTTAGTGCAAAAAGTTAAATCTGCACGAACAAGGCTAATGACCACATGACCAAAACACAATACACCATTGAAATTAAAAACATTGTACCCATCATACCCATATGTGTGTGTGCTGGTACTTGAACTTGTAGCACTAAGATGCAATGTTCACTCAATATTCACAGAATCCCAGCATAAGCATGTAGAAAATAAAAAATTCTCACAAATCACAGAGACACACAACAAATAATGGAGGATGAAGGTTCTCCTTCTTGTCGTTGTCATTGCCATTGACGGGATATGGTAGCTGAGAAGATAATAGCGCACGAACTTAGGTAGGAGGTGAGGAATAAGGACTGCGTTGCTTTGTTAGGGTTTAAAGTTTAGAAAGAAAGTTGAAAGTGAGGAATAGGGCTCTGAGGAATGAGGCACAAATTGAATGCACGGACCAATAGTCCTGACTAGAAGTGTATTTAGTTTAAACAGGCCCATTATTCAGGTTTTGTGGGCTTTTTTTAAAGCCTACAGCCTGGCCTTTTTAATTAAGTAGGCTTTTTAAAAAGCTCAAATTTGGCCTTTTTAATAACCAGGCTAGGCTATAGGCCCCTGACAGGCTATCTGGCCTATTTCCACCCTTAATTGTGAAGTATAAAGATTAGTATATTTGTTATTTATGCGAATAATCATTGGCCCAAAGGAAGATTATTATTTGGCCAAATAATATATATAAATATGGTGATAAATGTGACGATTATAAAGATTTTCATGGAAGAAGTAGTCAGCCCAAAGGAAGATTATAGCTTGACAGAATTTATTGTTAATGTTTGATTACCACGTCAAGAGTACCATTTACAAATTGATATTTTTGGTCAAAAGATAAAATGCTAATGTTGTGCTACGTGTCTTGTAAATGGGCCCACATTGGTTTGAATTGTTTGTTAATGTCATGGATATGCATTTTATTTTGACTATGCATTTATTATGATATAGATGTTAAATATGCACTAATAGAAAATACGCATTCAAAATCGGTTATTTTGGGCTTTCCACATCGATTTTCAACCGATGTTGAATCAGGCGACATTGAAAGTGTAGAAGTTAACATCGATTTTGAAAACCGATGTTAACGAAAGTATACAACATCGGTTCTAAGTAAAAACCGATGTCGCTGTCTAATAAATAAAAACATAAAAAAATGTAAAAGCTAGAACTTCAACATCGGTTTTCTTAAGAAAACTGATGTTGTAGTTTAAGTTAACATTGGTTTTCGTATGAAAACCGATGTTGTTTTTTATAAAAAAATTTAATATCTTGTCTGTTTTTTTTAATTTTACAGTTATTCAGCCTGTAAATGAAATTCCAGAAATGCAACCAATTTCAGAATACAATACAATAAAATAATATTTCAATTACAAATAAAATTCAATAGTCTCAATGTACATAAAAATGATTTCCTAACCTAATGTTTATACAATTATTTTATAATCCCTTAACCATCTAACCTAATATTTGATCTCTAACTTTAAGATAAAATGAAGCCCATTGAACCCTAATAGCCTTCAATCTCTCGGGTTCCAGTGGTCTTTCATCAGTGAAATACTGCATGACATAATAAAACATAATTTAATAAGTATAAAGCAAAAACAAGTCAAAAAAATAAAATTAGTTTTCAATTACACAATTACCGTGTCCTAGTTATCTCTGAAGCCTCCTTGGACTGTCGTCGACATCCAATGCATGACATAATAGCCACACTCAGTGCTTCCTTTTTGCTTATTACACTAAATTCAATAACATGGTCAAAGTTAAACGGAAATTAGTGTAAATAGTAATAAAAATTATTTTGAATACATAAACCACGATTTATTAAAAGACTTACTTTAAGTGCAATCCATTTAGTAGTAGCCTTTGATTTATTTCCTTGAGTGTCATGGACTCCCTTCAAAGCACTGCTTAAGAGAAACATGCATGCATATTGTACAATTAACATATTAATGTGTTAGCAATAATAACAGAAATGTCTTACAAATAACATGTTAATAATTCCTTTGAGGTAGTTATCAGGCTTGTTGTGCAACGAACAGAACCACACGACAACATTGGCCTTAGGACATATAACGACCAGTTGCCAATGTGCACTGCATTGGATAAAAAGAAGTTATTATACTACATACATTAATTAAATTCTTTTGTACATTTTTACTTACCCATTCAAGTTCACTGCAAGGTAGACATCTTTTTGTGAACTTTGCATCCATTTCTTAATATAGTCCTCAGATTGCCCAGATCTTTGTATGGATTGTGGCTCGATGAATCCATACGCATCGGGATGATCCGATTGCAGACATAAGTCATTCATATGGCTATTGTTTTATAAATAAAGTCAATTATGCATGAATATAAAACAATGAGTTATGTAATGGTAGCCAATTCAAAGAGACTTACAGAATCCACAGTTGTATAACCGAGATGTTTAGACATTGACCACCATGGGTGATCTCAGAAATATCCTCATGCTTTATGTACAACAGGAAGTTGTCATTATGCACCCCGAACAAAGTAGGGTCCCATGCCACCTGCATGGGTTTGAGGAAAAGATCGGGGATGGTCAATGCGATCTGGTACAAGGGATCGACAATATGTTCCGGCTTATTTATAGGTTTCGCCGATTCCTCAAGTCCCTGTTTATCCTACACAGTTGAAAAACACAATTAGGTAAACGACCGTCTTAACTTTATATGAGACAAATAATTGTTAAATGAGAAGAAACAAGGAAAAAATGAAATACCTTATCCACAATAGGCTGTACAAGATGTGTCGGCCAAGCAAGGAAGGTGTTAAGGGCCTACCCCACTAACTGAACCTCCTTAGTGGGTACAGGGACGCGAGCATCAGCATCTCAAACTTCCTCAACACCCACCTTTACCTGATCATTGCCCAGAGGGATGCTATGCACGATTGTCGACCCCTCATAAAGTCTTCCAATAGCAACCAGGCGGGGAGGATTGTCATCGACATACAACCCACGCCTATCAGATGCACTGGTGTCTGGGTCATTACCGGAGGGATCGACACAGCTTCCCTTGGTGCTGACACGGGCACCAAAAGGACATGATTGAACCTCTGGAGGCGGCATGGCACCCTGGGACTGCATCTGGGACTGGAGGTGGCTGAAGGACATCATTATTTGCTGCGTAACTCTTTTAGTGATTGACTGCGTAAGTCTATCAGTGATCGACTGCTCCAGCTCATCCCTGATGTTGTCTTTTAGTCGATCCAAGTCTTCGGGCGCCATTGACTTCTTCTTGCGAGAGGTTGATTGAGCCGGTTCGAAGTAGTGTGTAATGGTCACACCGACTCCAGCAGCATAGATGCAGCTCGAGTGCTCTGGTCGTCCAATGGCAGCAGTCAGGACATCCTGACGTCCATTGGCGACAAAGCTACCATGTGTGGATTACTCGTCCAGGGAATCCTGCAATCAAAATAAGTATAACATTAGTTTTGTCATTTGTTAGGCAATTTCATCATTAATGAACACTTGAACCATCTTTTGACTTACAATCCTCTCTGCAATCTCACGCCCCGCCTCAGATGTCATTTGTCCGGTTTTTTTTTGTGCGAGTCAGCTTCTACTTCACGTGTCGTCCAACAGGGGATGGAGGATGAAGGATGGTCTCCGTGCTGTCACCTTCGGCTGATTCCTCCAATTGTTTCTTTTGTTGTTCCTCTAGCAATCTATTTTCTAACAACTGGTAACACCCACGAGACAACACGTGAGGGGCAGTGTTCAGCTTCTGGATGGCCTGGGCCTTCTTTTAACATCCTGTCAAAATTACACATATAGGGTTAAAAAAATGCGCTTATTTGACTTGATAATTGTGAATTTGTAAAACAATGTAACTCAGCTAACCTCCCAGGAAGCGGCTCTACGTGTCTCACAGAATTGGTGCCATTTTTCCTTACTGATGTCGTATTTCTCTTAGACAATGTCGGCATCGGCCTCCTTGCCTTGTGCCAGAGCCCATTTAGAGGTCAGGTCTGACTTAAACTGCCTCCATCGCTCTCCTACTGTCTGCAGAATTTTCTTCTTTGTCTGTTGGTCGGACGCTTCAGGTATATCAAATTCAGCCTGTGATACAAAAAACAAGTTTAACAGACGCTTATACATTTAAATTGTATGCAATCAAACAATGACATTGGACACTTAATTGTAATACCTGAATGTCCTCCCAAATCAACTCCTTATGTGCGACAGGAACTTCCTTCCAGTTACCAATGGTGACATCCACCTTATCTCTAGCCATAATCCCTAGATACGTCCTCAATTTCTTTGCCTGAGGACCATCGGCCTTCCCAGTGACAGGATCCACATGAACCACTGGTTGGTAAGCACCGGCAGCTCTGGTAGCCAGTGACCTCAGCCGTGTTGCTTTCCTAGTCTTCTTCGCCGTAAACGGCGCAGGTGCTGAGTCAGGATGCAGAGCTGATGCCTTAGGAATAGGAGGTGCTGCCTCAGGACAAGGAGGGGAGCTCGATGGTGTAGTCATGATCCTTTTAAAAATAAAAACAAAAATAAGTCAAGTTAAGTGACAAGTAGGGTTACTTATGAAATTGTAATAGTCGAAACAAGTTAATATAAAAAACATTTACATTAAACGATGTTAATTAATTCTCCTTCATCATGATCATTACGATTTGCATGAACGTCGTCAACTTCATCTTCTCTGTTCACGTCAGCCATTTGTGTCGAAAATTGAGTGACACCAATATCAAGGGTTGAATCATCATTGTCAAGATTAATACCAATGGTTTTTCCATTTAGTACCACTGACCACCTTTCATCACAAGGATCTTGAAGATAAAATACATGTTTAGCTTGTTCTGCCATGATGAAAGGTTCATCTTGATAAGCTAGCTTGTTAAGATCAACCAAAGTAAATCCCAAGTCCTTGGTTCGCACACCGCTGTTGATATCAACTCACTTACACTTGAAAACACACACAGTGAATGTAACATAATTAAGCTCCCAGATATCATGAATGACTCCAAAGTAAGGCATGCACGCCAAATGTGGATTGTGGTCATGCACAGTAGCGAAGTGCTGCGACTCAGCCCTAAGGCTAACCCCACTGTTTTGCATTGTGATCTTGTCATCTTGTTGTTTGGTGTAGAACGAGTACTTGTTGATATCGTACCCCTGCCAACTTCTAACATTTCTTTTAGGCCCATCTGCTAACTTACTCATTGTTTCAGATGAAGATTCATCACTAAATATTGTATCTTTAAACCAATTCAGGAAAGTCTTGTTATGCTCTTTCAACAACCTATTCTTCG